>OX352772.1:183735927-184000927 GCA_947095535.1 Poecilobothrus nobilitatus
CAACATATTTTAATACCAAAGTATTAAAAATAATCCAAATCCCCGTTTTTATTTTCATACAGTAGAGAATCTCGCTGCCACTAATAATATTTTTAAAGTTTGAAGCTTGAAAGCTTGCTAAAAAACTTTGTCGTCAACCACAAAGAATATATTTTTATTTTATTTTTATATAAAGGCCCACAAAATGCCTTTTTTCAATAGTTTGAAATTTTTTTTGTGGAATTATGTTTTTTCATTGTTTGGAATTTTCTAACTTTGGAATCATGACGCCATCCCTTACATTT
This sequence comes from Poecilobothrus nobilitatus, assembly GCA_947095535.1. Taxonomy (NCBI): domain Eukaryota; kingdom Metazoa; phylum Arthropoda; class Insecta; order Diptera; family Dolichopodidae; genus Poecilobothrus; species Poecilobothrus nobilitatus. The sequence continues at coordinate 183,736,212 of OX352772.1, forward strand.
ACTTATATATTATACAGTTATTCTCTATGATAATTTTTAATGTGCCTTAGACTGGTTGTTTGATGTTGTTATTATATGTATAAAAATCATTATATGTGATGTTTCGTAATAAAATCTATTAATGATTTTAGTATCTGATTTAATTATCTGACTCATGGCGCAGTGGTTAAGTCGCCAACCTTTCAATCGAATGGTCTTGGGTTCAAACCCCGGCCAGGTCATAAATAAAAAATATGTAGTACTTTTATATCGTAATAATGTATATCGTATAATTAATATTAGTAATAATAAAAATAATAATAATAATTATAATAATAATAATTATAATAATAATAATAATAATAATAATAATTAATAATAAATAATAGCTGCTACAGTGGAGCCATCTTTGGTTATATCATGCAAGTAAGGTGTTATATACTGCTGCTTGTTGTAATTCACGGATGTTGCTGACTGTGTAGTAAAATAATAATAATAATAATAGTTAATAATAGTAATAATAATAATAATAGTAATAGTAAAACAAATTATAATAATAATAATAATAATAGCTGCTACAGTAGAGCCATCTTTCGTTATATCATGCAAGTAAGGTATTATATACTGCTGCACGTTGTAATCCACTGATGGCGTTGACTCTGTGGTAAAATAATAATAATAATAATAATAATAATAGTAATAATAATAGTAATAATGATAATAATAATAGTACAATTAAATAGTATAATAAATAGTGCAATAATAATATAACAATAATTATAATAATAATAATAGTAATAATAATAATAGCTACTACAGTGGGGCTATCTTTGGTTATATCATGCAAGTAAGGTGTTATATACTGCTGCACGTTATAATCCACTGATGGCGCTGACTCTGTAGTAAAATAATAATAATATTAATAAAAAATATTAATACCAATAATAACAGCCGCTACAGTGACAGTGGGGGTTGCCTTCAATAGTTGCCTCATGTAGTAATATATTACTTGTTGTAACTATTGTGACGGCTTTAGTCACTGTTAGCAAAATAATAATAATAGGGGGATTCATTGTTTCCTTACAGTCCCACTCCCAATTCAATGTTTCCGTATCCATTTTCCTATCCTTTCCTATCCCTACTCCCTAACCAATATACTGGGTTCGCAGGTAAGGGTTTCATCCCACTATATTGGCTAAAGGGGGAGGTGGGTTTAGTCAGTAAAAATCTGACACTACCAAGGGGAAATTCTTGGTGTCTTTGGAAGATTCCCACCTCCCTTAGAAAAAAAAAAAATCTGGTCGACCATTCGTACGAACCAAAGCCATTGCATCTTGAATATATTCTGGCGTAATACGTGGACTACCTGTATATGATGATGGTAATATAAGTTAAATAAAAGACTTTATTTTATTTTTTTTTTAATTCAATCCTATTTTATTAACAAAATAAGACTAATTTTTAAAACGAATTACAGAACTATTTATACTAAAAATTTATTATAGGAATTACAATTTTTGTTACTTTTTACAATTTTATGTTATAATTTATTAAACTAAATTCTGTAAACTAGATTTTTTATTATTTGGATTAGTTAAACATTTCTTTTCTCAATTTCTTTATTTATTGACTTAATCATCAATATTTTGTTCAGTAAGCAGAATTTCCAAAGTAAAGCTTGAATATTTAATAATTAAAACTTCCGCTTACTGAACAAAACAAAGAATTTATTTTTTAATTATTATTAAGTACTAAATCAGTTTTGTTCATTAATAATCCTATAATATTTTTTGTTTACAAACATTAAAATATTTACAATTCTGTTTGTAAGTAGAAATGCAAGTTACCATTTCTTTTCAAAATTACAAAAAACCGTTATTTATTATAATATGCTTATTGGACAATTATTTTCATAACTAAATTAAATAATACAAAATTTATTCGAGTTTCAGTTCATTAACAAATTCTATAATAGTATTTCAATTACTGTTTACAATATTTTGGTTATTTAGGAAATTTTATCAATTAAATAAATTTTACAACTTATAGTATAAAATATAAAAAAGAAATAATTTTAAACTTTAATTTATTGATAATTAACATATGATTTACTCAATGGGCAATATTATAAACATTGTAACTGGAATACTGTATGTATTGTTGAGACACATCACTCATTAATCAATATAATTTGTTAACTTATACAAATATTTCCTATATCATTTTAGATTGCATCACGTAAATTAATATATTGATCAGCACTTAATTTTGATTGATTAAATCGAATGTAGCGTAGACGTTCACCTTCAATTTTTGCATACATGTCGACAATATACTGATTATATAAATGACGACATTTTAAAATATTAACTTCTTCATTTGTTCTAATCATAATACGATATGCATCATAATTCATTACGCTGACATTCTTTGTAGTTTGACATTGACATTCTTTGTAGTAGCGCCTGTTGTTGGATTTTTTTGTTTAATATTTATTTGATATCCATCCTCCCCTTCCCAAATATAAGCGGATATTGTAATGCGTCATATAAGCGGTGTAAACCATTAGGAGGGCGTCTGAAATTAGAAGAATTCGACTACCAGATAGCTTATAAAAAAGAGTACTTTAAACTCAAATCCTGACACCCTTAGCAGAGTAAAAATTTTAGAAGAAAACTATCTCGAATTAAATACAGCTGAAACCAATACATAACCAGGACCTTTCTCTATTCAAGTAGAACCTTCTACAACTAATTCTATTAGACACGACTTACACGATATTATATCCAATTCAGAAAGTGTTCTAATGAATTCAACTTTCAAATTATTCTCGATAAAACAGATAAAAAACCTTTTTCATCATTACAAACTATTTTCAGAAATAAACAACGTAGAACTTTTCGTCTTCCAATCTTTACAATTGAAAATTTGACAAAAATCTTTAAAGACCACTTCGCACCAAATAAACTTACTGCAATTCTCACTGACGTAGAAAGGTTTAAACTAGTTGGAACAGTGTGTGGAAATTTTAACTGACGTAATAAATGACGAAGAACAAGAAGACATTATACAAGATTATCATACAAGTAACAATCATAGATGTATTAATGAGTCATTAGGCTATCTAAAAAGAAAGTACTTCTTTCCCTTCATGAGAAATAAAATAATTCAAACAATGAATAATTGCGATACTTGTAATAAACGTAAATAGGACCCAAATCCAACAAAAATAATTTTCGAAAAACCAGAAACTTCCTCTAAATTACTCGATATTTTGGATATAGATATTATTTTATACTATTAATAAACAATTAAATCTCACTATAATAAACAAATTTTCTAAATGCATAGGCAGTACAAAAAAGAAATAGTCCCAACATAATTAAATCTCTAAAACATTTCATTTTATTTCACGGTATACCTATAAAAATTGTATGCGATCAAAGAACTGAAATTTGTTCAAACATTTCCAAAGATTTCTGCAAACAATATAAAATTCAAATATATATCACCTCATTTCAACAGTCAAAAAGTAACGTTCCAGTAGAGAGGTTACATTCAACCCTTACCGAATTTTATCTTATAATATACCATTAATATAAAGACAATAATCTTATTTAAGATCATGACAGACATACTGACAGAAACTATAATTTCCTATAATAACTCTATTCATTTTTAACAAAACTCACACCTTATGCAGTATTTTTCGAAGAACATCCAAATTTAATGAAAAAGTAGACTTTAACAACGAACACGAATATCTGAAAAAATTAAGTATATTTAAAGAAATTCTTTATCCTTCTATTAAACAAAACCTAGAAAACCTAGTTAACAAAAATATTGATAAGATATTGATAAATTCTTTAGATAAAATACCAATTCTTGACCAATCCAAATATAAAATAAAATACCAAAAGTTATAATAAGACTTAAGCTAAAAGAATTAAAACAAAAACTTCAAACTTTAAAACGAACATTAGAATAAAAAGAGGTCTTATTAATGGTTTAGGAACTGTAATTAAAAGCACAGCAGGCAACATGGACGCAAATGACGCTCTCTGTTTAAACGAAGAGGTAAAAAACTTAACTGAAAACAAAATTAACTTAGAAAACAAAATTCACCGAAAATTCAGAAAACAGTCGAAACCTTTCAAATAAAAAAATGATCGAACGTTTCGATAGTATAACCAAACACATTGACTATCAACAAGATGCTATTGCAAATTATCTCTACGATTTTCGAGATCAATTAACAAAATAAAATTAAAACAAAAAACACAAATTTTATGTACTTGCAATTTTTAAATCAAATAAATTTCAATATTGACATTCTGCAAAAATGCCACCTTAACACACCTTAACAATATTGCAGAAGCAATCATTTTAACTAAATTAAACATTATATCAAAACAAATTTTAAACCCTAAAGAAAGTATGGTTTAAAAAAAACAAATGATACATAGATGAAATCCATTTAATTTTCCAAAACCAAAATATAACTTTAAATTCAAACGAAAATATATATGAACTTTTAGAACTTCAAGACTACTACAATAATACTAACATAATATTTAACATTCAAATACCTTTAATTTCAAAAGAAAATATTTTATTTTTCCGCATAATCCCACTTCCAATTAGCAATACTAAAACAATAACAACCAAACCTTTCCTAACTATAAGTGACAACAATATTCAATATTTCGATAAGAAATGTACAAGAATAGAACAAATTTACTACTGCAAGGAAACCTTTTATAAATAAGATGTCAACAAATCAAATAGCATCGCAAATATTATAAACAACAAACCAGCTAATTGCGAACTACAGGAAAGAAAAACTAATATAGAAATATACCCACCGGAGCCTAACTACGTATTAATTTATTAATATTTCAGAAACAATCAAAACAACATGCAATAACTCTATCACTCCAAAAATTAAAGGCATAATTCTAATTCATTTTCATAATTGTGACATCCTAATAAACGATATTACATATACAACCAAATCAAATAATCTTTGAAATGATCTTGAAGAAATCAAAATTCATCCTACAATATTCAACCTTATCAACAACACAATTGCAAACAAAAATATATCATTTATAAAATTGGACAAATATCAATTCACCAATAGAAAACTTATAGAAATAATTCACGGTCAACAAAAAGAAATTTCGCAATATATATTTTAAAATCACGTTATCCTAATAAAACATGCATAATGAATAGTCCTGTTACTCCTGCCAGTTCAAATCATCTGGCCATTGCTCTAGACTATGGGGGGGGGGGGCGAGTTACGTGATATGCTTAACAGCCTAACATATTTATAAGTATAATCACTAACCTTGAAATTCTAATTTGTTAACTACAAAATTCATTTATTTTATTAAACTAAATTTATATATTGTTCACCTTTTTGTACAGACGCAATGTTAGCAAAACTAAATTAAATTAATTTAAAATTAATAACTATTGGAAACTCTTAATTATAATTTTCCCAGGATTCAAATTTCTTTTTATATAAAATATGTTTCACTGATAATGCATCTTTTTTAATATAAATACCTGTAACATTCTAATTGACAAATCAATTAATATTTTACCTAGTAAAAGTAGAGTTAAATAAAGCTTTTAAAAAATATAATCATTATAAAAACCAAATCTATAACTCGCGCTATCGTAAAGAATGTAAAATATCTTCGTCATTGGGTCTTTATATTCCCATATTGTTTGTTGATTGTTTGGAAAATATGTTATTAAAATAATTCCAAACAATTGTCTAATTTGATTTGGTGATGCAATAATAATTGCATCTGCAATAGTTGCATCTCAATACATGCGCCATACAATAAAACTAATGCTTGGCATGCATCGTGATAAGTCAATTATAAATGACCATTAACCATTTTAATATTTTTAAAATATGTTGCCCCTTTTACATTAATTAATAAAACTCTTAAATAAAAACATTGATGTTGTTTTGGTTGAACTGTAATAAATTTTCCTAAAACATTTGTTGAAAAACTAACTACCTCGTATACCTCTTTTGTATAATATACCTCTTCATGTAAAATATTTTGGAATGCCTGAATATAACAATGTTTTTGCAAATTGACCAAAAATATTTTGTTCTTCACATAATTTAAAGTACTCAGTTAATGTTGTCATTGCAACTATTTCTGCATTTGGAGCATTAAAGTATACACGTTGTCCATTTTTAAGGTGTATAGCCAAATGCATATAAGAGCAGGATCTTTTTGATGAATCGAGAATCCAAGGAGTCACCATACTGCTTGATTGCTACTGATTATTTACCTATTTGATAATGGGAAATTTCATCATTTTCATTATTTTGAATTGCAAAAACGGCCATGTCGTTGCTTTTATGTATATATTTGCAAATATATTTAATTTATTTAACAGAACTGCATAATTCAACGTTAATGTGGACTTTATGTGTTTTTGATAGTAATGGTGAATAAGGCACAACCCATCTATTATCAATTTCACATTAATTTTTTGGTTTCTTACCTAAATTTTTTATTTTATTTTACCAAAACAAGGTCGTTACAAAAAATTCTTAAATTAATGCTTATATTTAAAATTATACAAAACAATGACTAGGAACTAAACTCTTAATACTTAAATCTAAAAAAAGTTAAGTTAATTTATTATTGTTATTATTCATTATCAAGCTACATTTTCAAATTTATTTTACATACATATGAATCACTCAGATCAAAAGAAAGAAACATACGAAAGAAACTCAGAAAAAAGAGTATTAACAAAAAAATTAATATGATATCTGTACATTTCATACATATAGTAACAAGCAATTTAACATTTTGAATATTAATATTTTTAACATAAAATGTAATTGGATATTTTATTATTAGTAGTAGTAAAATTGAAAAAATAAATTTATTTCTTTAACATTACTTAAAAGCGTTTAATAACGTTTCTACGTAAAGATAAAGAAAGCATGTTTAATAAATTAAGTCTTGTAGTGTAACTAGGAAAATTAGCAAAATCAGAAGGATTATATTGATTTCTTAATGCAAATAAAAGAAATTGCTTTTGAACTGATTCGATTCTATTGGAATGAATTTGAAAGGCTGGATAATGTTACGGTATTCTACTACAGATCGAACTAGCGAACAATATAGAGATTTAGTCATAGCTATGTCACTGAATTCTTTAGCTCTTCTCTTAATGAAACCTAACATTTTATTAGACTTTGAAACAAATTGATCATAGTGAAGATTAAAATTAAGATTAAAATCAAGAAGAATTCCTAAATCAGTAATGCTAAAAACCCTTTCCAAAGTTACGTTATCTATTTTGTAGTCGTTATCAAAGAAGATCGTTTTCTCGTAAAGCTTGAACCTTACATTTCTGTATGTTGAGTTGCAATTTATTTGACGTGCACCAAGCTTGTAACCCTGATAAGCTTGATTCAAGTATAGTTGCATCAGAATTATCTTTAATAACTTCGTATATTTTTAGGTCATCATCAAACGAAATATGAGGTATATTGCATAGATATTCTGAAAGATCTCAAATAAATGCGTTAAACAGAAGTGGGCCTAAATGGCTTCCTTGTGGAACTCCGGAAGTAACTCCGATTGTGTTGGATAATACACCTTGAAATTTAACATTTTGAGTTCTTTCTGAAAGATAAGAGTTAAGCCACACAAGAAATGAACCCGAAATGCTAAAAGTTGATAGTTGATTTAGCAAAGTGAAGTGATCTACACGATCGAAAACTTTGCTAAAATCAGTGTATATTGCATCAACTTGATATCCTCTCTTCATTTGATTCAGGATTTCAGATGTTTAAACCATAAGGTTCGTTGTAGTGGAACGACCTTTTCTGAAACCATGTTGTTGTTCATTGAGTTTTGCATTTATGATAGCAGTAATTCTATCAACGACAATTTTTTCAAATAATTTCAGTATTGTCTAAAGGATTGCTACACCTCGATAGTTTTCCACCGATGCTCTATCCCCCTTTTCAAAGATAGGGGTTAAGTAAGACGATTTCCACTCTTGTGGGAAAATCCTAATTGAAAGTGAAAATAAAATGAAGAGAAGAGATAAAATAAAAAAATTAGACTGTGAGAACATTTATATAAAAAGATTGGAGGAATTAAGTCCGGACCAGCACCCTTTTTTATATCAAGGCTCAAAATTGCTTCAAGAATTTCACTTTCAGAAAGATACACGTCTGTAATTAGCAAATTCGAGCTATTAGATAAAGAGTTAGCCGAACTTGTAACTAGTGCTGTTGGACGATGAACTTGTTGAAAATGATCAGAAAAGACGTTGCAAATTTTTTTTGGGCAAGCAGAAATCACATTGTGCTTAGAAATCATTGAATTAGGATACCCAAATAATTTTCGTTTTGTGTTAACAAAATCAAAATTTTTTTTGGGATTAGTAAAAAGTTTGTTGCCAATATCAGTGACATAGTTTTCATATGCTGCATTGACTTTTTGCTTAAATTCGATAGAAAGTTGCTTATACATATTCAATAAGTCGTCGCATGGTGCTTGATATTGTTTAAGTTTCTTGTATATTTTATTGTGCCGATTTCTCAAGTTCCTAAGATCTCTACCTAACCATGGTTCTCTTGTTTTATGTTTTTTGAATTTGTTGCGAATTTTAGGAACAAAGGCGTCTATAGTTTGAAACAGATTTAAGTAAAAGAAAGAAATTACTGAATTGATATCCTGTTGTATTAATAATTCGTCCCACATGGTTAATGACAAAACATTATTAATACTTTGATGAGTGTGTTAGTAAATAGATTATCTGCATCATCAATGAGTTTAACCATCACTATATCATATGCATTAGAAAATGCAAGATCTAACCACTTGTTATTACTATTAGGATAACTAATAACTTGCTGTAGATCGTTACCATAGAATTCACTAATTAAACCAAAGTCAATTTCGTCCTGAAAACTAAAATGTAATAAGAAATTATCCGTATTGACTATAATAAGAGAGATATTACTCATGAATATCGGAAATAATATTGTTATATACACTATAAAATTCAGAATATGAGGAATTATCAGAATTCGGAGGAAAGTAAACAATACCTAGGTATAAATTATTCGTACCTAATTTTATTTTAATAAACTGGTGATCGAAAGATGGATATGTATCAGTAAATATTGGTACACTAAATATATAATTATTAACGGCAAGTAGCACGCCACCTCCTCGCGAACAATTTACAGATCGATAATCACGATCTTTCCTGTAAATGGACCAATTTCCATCAAGAATTTCCTCGTTTTTAAAAGAATCATTAAGTCATGTTTCAGTAATAGCAAGAACAGTGATATTGCATGACTTAGCATCAAGATAAAGTTTATTGAGCTTGACTCTCATACTACTACAGTTGTGATAAAATATTTTAATGTTATTTAAATTGTTTGTGGTATGTGTGGTTCTTTTAATAGGAATATTAATAAGATCATTTCGAGGAGCTTGGTAGAAAAAACTTATTATAACTTTCACGAGATGAATTCAAGTGCTTTTAGCAGTTACTTTCACAATGGCTCCGATAAGGCCGAAGATCCTCTTTTACATCCTTTTCCGAAATATCTATCGAATTATGGAATTTGATGTACAGTTTATACAGGTCTTCATATTTAGTAGGAAGTCCTTCATTGTTAATATTATAAGAATCATTGTGAAGGTAAGCTAAAAATAACCTAACGTTATTATAGATCCGTTCTTCTCTAAATCTTGAAAGAGCATATGTGCTATCACCCTGCAGCGATTCATATGTCATTCTAGTAATTGGCGGCATAAAAGGTTTGACAAATGATTTACTTGTGGTACCAATTGAAATGCTAATATTATTATTACTATTGTCCAACTTAGTTTTACTAGTACCCCTATAAACGAAATTAGGATAATCATTATTGCCCAAATCTGAAGAAGATGTCGGATGGGTAACAGAGATTAACGAACTAGTATTATTGATACTATTGTCATTATTATTATCACTAATACTATCAACCTCATTAATGCTATGGATACTGTCATTATCGTCATTATGCTGTGTATAATTATTATTATTTTTATTAATTGGAATCATTAAATAAGGTTTATTGTTCGAGAACTCAGTAGCGTCATTAAAAGAAGGTAGTAAAGGATGCTTTTTGTATTGTGGTGATGTGCGGAACGTAAAATTCTCGTTAGATAAAATTGAACTATTTAAATCAGTATTACTATAATGTGAATTTAATAATGTGTGTGTTTTGGTACTAGTTTGTGTTTTTTTAATTGATTTACTAAAGCCAACATGTTTATTAATATCTGTTTTATTATTTTGATTAAATTTCATAGTATTATTATTACTAATATTTTTGCTGCTACTATTATTATTTTTCTTCATTTTACTATTTTTAATTACATTCTAATTGTTATGATTATTAATTTTATTAATACTTCTATTATTAATTTTCTTATTTTTCTTATTCTTATTATCAAATTTATAATTCTATTTTTACTATTTTTATTATTTATTTTAGCTTTATTACTTACTAAAACCATTAAAATCTGCCATTATCGTACCAGGTTTCCACACGGTAGAATTTTTGATTTCTTTAGTTACAAATGGTGGGAAACTAATTTTAAAATTAAAATATTTTGGATTGAATTTTAACCAACGTGGAGTAATCTTTTTACAATAAACGTCATCACAATTAAATTTTTTTTTTATAAAATCAGTTAAAAACTTTTCTGTAGTATTAATGTGTAAATTTGAACTTCTTAAATTGAAATTTGGTTGATATACTGCACATGGTGCTTCATCCAGTATGTCGCCAGAATTCCAAAAAGCATTAATGACCTCAGAAACAGCGACTTTATTTTTGTTAAATACAGCCGAATTGTCCAAAGTATCTGCTATCCTTAATTCTTCAAAGAAAGACTCTCTTTTCGCAGGTTCTTCATTGGAATTATTAATTTTGCAGTTATCCTGAAGTAACTCTAATTTAGATTTAACAATATTTAAATCTGTTAAAACAACGTCTCTGAAACTTATTGATATATCACTAGCTGTAATATTTTCTTTAAGTAATGAATACTGTGTAATCAAATTATTCGTCACATTTTTTAATTTATCTAAATTTCTATTAATATTATTATTGTTGTTATTTGAAATTGACAAAGGCTCTAAAGGCTCAACAACAGCTCTAATTGATGAGTTTCTTTTTTCAAACCTATCATCTGTTCACTAATCAATTTTTTGACGTCACCTGGAAAACATGCCAAAGTATTATTCATTGCTTTAAAAGTTTTTTCCATTTCCTGGAAATTAGTAGCATTGTGCTTAATAACGGCAGATAATTTTGCTACCGTTCCCAGATGATCATGCTTTGCAACATCAATTGCCTTAAAAATTTTATTGCAGAACTGTTCAAATGTTTTATTTTGCTCTAAACAATTATCGCAAACAAAATGCTTGGCATGAAACGAACTATACCTATTTCTTGGAGCATTGATACAAGCGCCATGGAATTTAAGACGACAAAAACCTATACAGGAAACAGTTTCAGTTTTTGTATCATTAATCAAACAAATGTTAGCACTGCATTTGAATTCCATATTGTAAAATTAATTAATTAAATTTATTTCACAATTTGATAATATTTATTAAAAAATTTGAATTGGGTTAGGTCAGCTCACAAACTTTTAGCAAAATTGACAAAAAAAAACAAAAAAAAATGATTTTTAAATTTAAAAAGTTTACTTTTTTAACATTATATTTTAATTTTTGAATAATTTGCTGACAGCTACAAATTACAATTCAAATTAAAATCCCCCTAATTCAGAATCTCACATATTTACATTTGTACATATTCTGTAAAAGGCGTGTAGTCCTGATTTTATAACTATCTTTAAAATTCTTCCTAATTATTTGTTTACCAACATATTTTAATACCAAAGTATTAAAAATAATCCAAATCCCCGCTTTTATTTTCGCACAGTAGAGAATCCCGCTCTCACTAATACAATTTTTAAAGTTCGAAGCTTACTAAAAAACTTTGTCGTCAATCACAATATATTCCATTTTGTGAGCATTTTTTCGATATTTTGGAATTTTATTTTGTGGAATTATGTTTTTTCATTGTTTGGAATTTTGTAACTTTGGAATTATGACACCATCCCTTACATTTACTTATATATTATACAATTATTCTGTATGTTAATTTTTAATGTGCCTGAGACTGATTATTTGATGTTGCAATTATATGTATAAAAATCATTATACGTGATGTTTAGTAATAAAATCTTTTGTAATATCATGTCGATCACTTGCTACTTGACGGGTAATAAATAATTTTTAATATCATCCCATTTTTGATCGCAGGGAAATATGCTAAATAAATCTGGTCGACCATACGTACTAACCAAAGTCATTGCGTCTTGAATATATTCTTGCATAATACGTGGACTACCTGTATATGATAATGGTAATATACAAATATTTCCTATATCATTTAAAATGCCGTCATTGTTATACGTGATCCAATACGTAAATGAATATATTGATCAGCACTTAATTTTGATTGATTAAATCGAATGTAGCGCAGACGTTCACCTTCAATTTTTGCATACATGTCATACTGATGACATGTATACATACATACTGATGATATAAATTACGAAGTTTTAAAATATTATTTTCTTTATTTGTTCTAATCATAGAACGATATGCATAATAATTCATTGCGCTGACATTATTTGTAGTCTCATCGCCTTTGGTGGTTTTTTGTGTTTGATATTTATTTGATATCCATCCTCACCTTCCCAAAATATAAGCTGATATTGTAATGTTTACTATTAATTATTTCACAAACATTATTTCTACATTGAATTTTAATTGATCTTCTTTCAAATACATCACCAACCATATCAATACCTACTTCATTAACAGTTGGTGCATTAAATCTACATGAATGTTCACCAAGTGGAACTTGATCTGGTTTAATTGTAAAAGCATAATTATCGTTTTCTAATCTATTTGATACTTGTTTAAATAATTGAATGAGTAGATTTTATAACAACGAAGATTGTATTGACAACGAAGATTCACTTGGTATATAATTCACTTGGTATATAATTCATTCACTCACTTGGAAGATTCACTCTTCCATATAATAAATTTGTAAACAATTTGGAAATTCGTCCGACATTGCAAGTAAAGATCCAACTTTATGATACACTTAGCTTCGAATTTTAAATGTTAAATTAAAATTATGGTCAGTATGTCTACTACCAATTTCATTTGCTCTGAAGCTTGTCATTTGAAAACATTAATTAAATTTTCTTTTATTATTTTTTAAATAATTTCAATTCTGCTGTTTCTCCCTTCATTAATGTTAGTAGATAGGATATGGGCATCCAATGTATTAAACCAATGAGCGGCAGTTTTAAAAGCTTTAAGCTATAGGGTAGGATGTAATGTATGAAAGCTTTGATTGGTTCTCATAAATGTATGCAATAAAATTGTGATAAGTAAAAAGTTTTATGCTTTTGAGTATTTTAAATTAAGCTTAGCGTTAGAATATCAGTTATGTTTAAACTTCAAATTAAAACAGTAATAAGCTAAAGATATTGTGCTTACTGTTCTTAATTAAATATGAAAAGTTTTTAAAGTTTGGTTTGGTTTAAATACAAAGTTAATATTATCAAAGTTTAAACTTGATTTAATATTTCTGTGAAAATTGAAAAAAAGTTTTATAAATTAAAATAAAAAATAAATTTAAGCTATTGAGCTGAATATTCCTAATTAGATATGAAAAGTTTTTTAAGTTTGGTTTATTTTTAATATTATTAAAGTTTAAGCTTGATTTAATATTTCTGTGAAAAATGAAAAAAAAGTTTTATAAATTAAAATAAAAAATTAAATAAGCTTAAGCTATTGAACGGAATATTCTTAATTAGATATGAAAAGTTTATTAAAGTTTAAGCTTGATTTAATATTTACGTGAAAAATTAAAAAAGTTTTATAAAATGAAAAAATAAGCTTAAGCTATTGTGTTGAATATTCTTAATTAGATATGAAAAGATTTTAAAGTTTTGACTTAAATACAAAGTTAATATACAAAACTAATATCAATGTTAAAATTCTTCTTATATGTACTCATAACACTTTTTTCTGCATACTTTTAGGCGAACGCTTGGTTATGAAACTTAAAACTTGATTTAAAATTGCTGAAATATTTTTATATGTGGGAAGCTATGAAAAGTTTTTCAAGCTTTTAGTTTGGTTTAAATACAAAGTTATTATAATCAAAGTTTAAACTTGATTTAATATGAACCTGAAAAATTGAAAAAAAGTTTTAAAAATTTAACCATAAAAAACTTACGCTATTGTGTTGAAAATTCGAAATTAGTTATAAAAAGTTTTAAAAGTTTGGTTTATATTCAAAGTTATTATTATCATTAAGTTTAAGCTTAATTTAATATTATCGTTCATTATGCTTGAAAATGAAGCTTATTTGATTATGAATTTGATTAAAAAAGTTTTGAAATAAATAATAAGAAGCTTGAACTAGTATAAAAAATTTTTAAAGTTGGTTTTGAATTCAAAGCTAATAAAGCTCGTCCATTATGTTTGAAAATTAAGCTGCCAACTGTAATTTTAAAGTTGAAAAGCTTAAGAAACCGATGGAAGTTTTTTATTTTATTATTAACTTAACTAAAAAAGTTTTAAAAATAAAATGAAACACATTTTAATAATTTGAATTCAGACTTATTTTTATTAGTAAGAAATTGAAATAAAATAAAAAATTTACATTAGATTCACATTGTAAAAAATAGAATGTAACATGTATTATTGCATTAATTTAAAGCAAAAATGAAAAACTTATTTTAAAAAACTAAATTAATTTTATATACTAGATGATCAATTTAGCTAGCATTTTATCTGATATTACATAATGCCCCCATACGTAAGTTTTAATTTTATCTGAATGAATATATCTTTTATCATCTGAGGAGCTTAATGCTATTTTGTTTAAATTTTGTGTGTATATATCATGTAAATTTGATCTAAAAACTCTCATATTTCTGTAAAAAATTAAGTTATTCAACAATGAGTTTCGATAATTTTCTATGGTTAAATCGTTAACTACATATTTTTTCACACCTTTAGCTTTTTTAATATTTTGATTTGTGTAGGTTTGAATAAAATACATCTTAGAACGGAGTCCAATAAACTCAGATATAATTTCACCATTCAATTCATCCTTAAAAAGTTGCAATTGTTTTTTGTTTAACAAAGGGAAACCATACGGATTTGTCTTTTGATAATCAGAAGTATCAAAGTGAGATGATAAGTCTGGATTTATATCGGCGTAAAAGTCCTCGGTATGTATTGTGTATATTAAGCTGTCAGTATCTGTATAATTTAAATTTTATTTCCAAATTTCGGTTTTATATATTTATAATGGAAATCATACATTAATACTTTTGATTGTTCTCAAACGGTAAACCCAATGTATATCGGTTTGTTGTAAAAAAACACACGTTTTTTTTAATTCAACAGCAATAAGATCAGATGTAAAAGAAGTTAAACTGTGGAAGTTTGGTTTGGCTATAAGCGCTCGTGCTCCTTGATGCCTACCTCTACTTTCCCAAGAGGTAGCAATTTTAATATCTCTTCTTTTATCAACATTTTCCATAGTTTTTCCAAATACAGAATTATTCATTAATTTAAAAAAAAATTTTTCAAAATTGTTTTTTGCTTGAGTTCTATGTACTGTATTTAAGTCAATATAATTTTTAAGCCAGTCGCTCTGCGAAAACTCGGGAACTCTGTGAACTTTGTTTAACTTTAATCCATGTTCAAGGCACTGTTTCAGATTTCTGTAATGAATTATATAATTTTTCTTTTCGTAGAGATCTAATATTAGTTTTGACATTTTTCCATTAGGCGGAATTTTATTTGTAGCACAAAAAGGTAAATCATTGTGTAAATCATGTAATTCAATTGGATAATCTAAATCAATTTCTAAGATATACCCTTTTTCTGAATCATCTGAAACTTTTGATACATCTATATCAACATTACTTCATTTAAAATTTTTATATGGTTCAAACTGAGACATTGCCCAACCGTATAAATTGTTTGCATTAAGGTAAGCTATGTAAGTTGAAGGTAAATTGTCGTTGTATTTTTCACCCATGTATTTATTATTGGATACAGCATGACGCATGGAGCATTGGCTTATTCCTCCACGCATTCCTTTTTTTAAAAAATTATACATATTGATGTCAGTAAGTAACTCCAAATTTATTTGTGTATACTTTAGCATTACTTGCCAGGAAAGACCAGGTGCTGTAAAAAAATTAGCTGGATCTAAGTTGTAAATATTTTTACAAATACTTCGAAATTTTTCAAAAACGTCACATAAAATAAAAACATCCGCTTTTAGATATAATTTTAGGTAATCAAACATGTTGCTGCAATTAAATGTTCTCCACACTTCAAGCGCATGATTATAATCATCATTTGAACAAGGTGTTTCAGTCATTTTGTTATAAAATTCTATTTGAGGAGGTAGGGTTTTATCATTTAGTCTCTCCCAACTATTTAAATAATCATATGGAAAAACACCTTTTTTTGTCATCAAATTTGAGTTAATTCCAAAAACACATTTTATATGGATTATTTCTGATTGATTTAAATCTAAACTGGCTGCCATAAAGTGAATCTAAACTGGCTGCCATAAATCGAAAACTGTCAAGAAAGCGCAATGTAAAGTAACAGTTTTCTTCTGCAACAAATACTTTTTTTGCTTAAGGATATATATTGTTTTTTATTAAGAGGTATAACTGAGATATCACCAGAAAATGAATTCAATGCTTTAAATAACAAATGGCAATCATAGCCGGAAAAATTATGAAAAAATACTGGGAAAAACTGCGGTCGTCTATATAAAATATTGCATTGATTATGTGCAGGACCTCTATATTTCCCAGTAAAATGACAAAGATCTCGAACTCAGTCGCTGAAATCTAATTACTTGTTACATATATGACAATTAATATCAGTAAGTTGTTTTAATTGTTCATCTAGAGTAAGTTCATTCATTGGTTTTGGCTTCACGTTATAATTTTTGTATAGCAAGGTACAATCGGCAGCTAGTTTCTTAATAAACTATTCTGTGCAATCAGGACCAATGCATTCCACATATTTATTTACACTACTATCAACATTTTATAAAATATGAAAAAGCAGCAGGTATGTGCTGTTGAATGTTGGTGGTTGAAGACTTATTTGAATCAGGTAAGCATGTAGAAATAGGTTGCAAAATACTTTCACAGTCAGCGTATATAACAAAAGGAGCTTCCATTTGCAGATTATAATTTTCAAATTTTAAAGTATTTGTTTCTGTATTAGGTAAGCTGTTACAATGCAGTTACATTCATTTTCATGAATTTGATATTGATTATTGTCATAAAAATGTAAAAGGCATCGGTTGCAAATATATATTTGACCATGATGTGATGTAATTGAGCTCCTTAATAATCTTGAAAGATTATTAATATAAACAAAATGATAGTTTTGGTTTTTTTCAATTAAAAGTAAATTAATGTGATGCCTTTTCTCCTGTTTTGTTGAGTAATAGGGCCCCACTAATTCCGTTTTTTCTTTGTTTAATTTCAAACCAAAAACATTTACGCTAATATCAGGATTTCGTTTTTCAAACATCTTTATATGAGTTATCTTTGCTGGAAAATCAATGCTACTAAAGTCAACATTTGATATTAATCCTCCTTCTAGATCAATAATTTCTAAGTTGATATCAGCTATGTTATAAGAAGTAGTTTTTTCTGGATTACTTGTAGACAATTTTAAAGCCGATATTATTGCCCACTTAAAGCAATAATTGTCAGAATTTTTTATGTTAATACAAGCACGTTTACCCTCTATATCTTTTGGTAGTTTTATGAAACTGGATCCTCTTATGGGTTGGTATTTATTAATATTCAATTCCAAACCTATAATTCTTATTAAACCCCAGCCGCTATCTTTCTCTTGAAATTTTTCTGTTCATTGTTGTATTTTATATAATATATTTTCAAACTCAATTTCAATATCATCTTGATTTAATATTGCAGCCATTTGGGTTTGAAATGATTTTGTAGAAATAGCCATTTCATCATCATCAAAACTCATCTTTGCATATTCAGCAAAAAGTTCAGCATTCACTTTAAAACAGTCAAATTCTAATAAGTTTATCCGCAAAAGTGTGCATGCTTCTTCTTTAATAGTTTTCAAAAACTCAGTAGGATTAATTATAGATTCATCAGTATTGTCAATTATATAAGTTTGGATTCGGTTTTCAAATGACTCTTTAATCAATCTTATATTATCACCAAATTTCTCGGCAGCTTTGTTTTTATGAATGTTTGAGCGAATATGGTTACTCCAATTGTTAACTCTAACATTACAACATTCACAAAACCTATGTTGCTTCATGTGACGTAACATATTCCTATGTCTTGAAAATTCAGCATTACAAATGTTGCACTTACTTCTATTCAAATTTTCGTGAATTCTCATGTGCTCTTTTAAATGATTTTTTCTTGTAAAACTTTTTGAACAAGTTTCACAGACGTAATTACTCCTTTTCCAGTTAATTTAATTTTCTTTGCTTCTGGCTCCATTTCACTATATAAAAGTTCTTTGTTGGATGTTTTAAAAATCAATCTTAATTTGTTGTCTATAAACAAATTTAACTTAGACTTAACTTTATTGATCTAAAACGCAAACTCAAGCAGTCAATGGTATATATACACAAATATTTTATAACATAACATAAAATGAATATTGAATTTATCTAATGTTGCAGATTACATAATTCTTTTAACCAACCACCCAAGTTCTAGTCATGATTTTCATAACCACATTCCTGTATACCATTTATAAACTACAGAATTAAATGCACACAATCAATTAATCAATCATTTTGTAATTAATGATTTAATTTCTAAAAAAAAAGTGAAACAAGGTTACAACATATGAGAATACTATACAGTGGTTTACATTGTATTTTATATTGAATTAATTTGTCGCGTAAAAATATAACAAAATAAAAAAAATTGTTTTTTTTGATACACCACATCAGCCGCAATATTGTAATCTATTAATCAACTTTGTAATCTATATTATATTTTTCAAATACTACAACAATGTTGCATTGTATTACCATATTAACTTTTTTAGAAAGGCGCACACCTGCATTACTATTCTAATCATAAAAAAAAAAAAAATTGCATAATTGCATAATGAGTTAATGAGTAGGGAAGTCATATATAAAGTTTTTTCATATATAAAGACAACAATTTTGCTTTACTATCATTAAAAATTATTTACTATTTACTTTATTAAGAGTACATAATATTACAAACAATATGGTAAGATATTTGTTTTTTTTTTTTTTTGTTTTATTTTTCTATTTTCTATTTTTAATTAGGCTGGTTTGGGTTTTTTAAAAAGTTTAATGGATTTGGGAGTGGGTTCAGGTCAAAAATATGAAAATATTGATATTTTACACAAAAATAAAATATACGAGGTGATTTCCTGGCGCTTTTTAGAGACGTAAAGAGGTCAAACGGTGGTGCTATGTGAGGTAGAAGATCCAATAACCAATGAAAAAATTATATTTTTCATGCCGGACAGGTATTCAAAAAAAGTAACAAACGAACCGGAATTAGAGGAATTGAATAGTTTTTTTTTTTTTTTGTTTTATTTTTCTATTTTCTATTTTTAATTAGGCTGGTTTTGGTTTTTTAAAAAGTTTAATGGAACTCCCAAAATGGGTTCAGGTCAAAAATATGAAATTATAAAAAAAAAATTCTAGAAATTATAAAATTCACCCAAATTATTTTAAAATACTAAAATATTAAAAAAATAATATTGTAAGCAGAGTGACAGGCTGTGAACATACTAACGGTTCGTACGGGTATCTAAGAGTTGACAAAGTCAACTGTATTCTTCCTCGTTTTTAAATAAATTTGCGGTGCATTGCTCCAAAGTGGATTTAAATAGATTAAATTTGAATATATATATGAACAATATATGACATATAGAGTATTTTTATACCCGTACGATAGGATCGTAATAAAATTACTCCTCCGTTTGTAACACCTCGAAATAAGCTAGCTAGATATACCTTCAAAGGTATGGATCGGATCAGAAAAAAATTCTAAGACCTTTGAGCCATGTCCGTCCGTCCGTCCGTCAGCACGCTAACCCAAAAACTAAGAAAGCTAGAATCTTGAAATTTACATAAAATATTCTGGGAGTAATTTGTAGGTTCCCTATTTTTTTTGGTTGAGTTAGGACCAAACCTTAAGGTAGCTCTCGAACACCTAACTTTTAGATCCCCACATTTTTTTTGAAATAGAGCTATGAAATTTTAACTACTGATAGACCCCACAAAAATATTAATTTTATTTTTAATACTTTTTTTTGTAGCCCCACCTGTTACGGAGATACAGCTCTCCAAAGGTTCAAAAAAGCTCTATATTTAAATTGTTATAGCACATGTTGTATAAGGTATATCTTCATTTTGAAAACGTCAAACGATTACTACTTTTATTAGCTTTAAAAGTTTATATACAATAAATATATATTTGTGGCATACGGTGTCTTAATTTACCGTTATGCGAAACTAAAATTTTGCAAAATTCTTTAACCTTTCTATCTTGTAAACGGTTTCAGTTGGAAACTTGAAATTTTGACAGAAATTAGACCTTTAAAAATAAGTATAAGTCATTTCAGAAATTTTTTTTGTATCACTCCCCGTTTAGGAGCTGTAAGGGGTCAAAAACTGAAAGTTTCCTATTTTTAAACACCTGTAACTTGAACACCTGTTAAAATTTTTTTGTAGTAATACACAAAAATTAAAGCTTCAACATTATACTTTTATTTCTGTTAACAACTTTTTTTAATAATATAGGGTTACTTTATAATTAACGAAAGTGTTACTTGATTTTTTAAAATTTTCTAACAAATTTCTTTAACGAATTTTTTGCATTTTGTTTTACTCGATAATTTGAAATTGTTGAGGATATAATGCGTAGTACAAAAAAATGTAAATAAATAAACAACATAACGGTTGCTTGAAGAATTTTTATTTATATGATATTGATATATATACATACTTATATAATATCATGTTTATTTACATATCGTATATGTCACTGATAAATGAATGATAAGAGTATAGATGTATATTATATAGCGCCGTATTTACATACATATAATATGTATTTTATTGTACTTATAAGAAATTATTCTGTCAATGGAATATTTAAATATAATATAATATAATATTTAAAATTATATTTACTATTTAGTACTAAGTAAATTTAATATACATTTACCGCTTAGTATTAAATGGTACTATATAGAATATTTGAAAAAGTTTTGGATTGATAATCGGTATGTGGAAGGTTAAAATCTGCTTTCGAAGAATATAGAAACATATAGTTTGAATATATGTACAACCGATAGTTCTAGAAATCATAAAATTCACCCAAATTATTTTAAAATACTAAAATATTAAAAAAAAAATATTGTAAGCAGACTGACAGGCTGTGAACATACTAACGGTTCGTACGGGTATCTAAGAGTTGACAAAGGCAACGGTATTCTTCCTCGTTTCCCAGTATTTTTTCATAATTTTTCCGGCTATGATTGCCATTTGTTATTTAAAGCATTGAATTCATTTTCTGGTGATATCTCAGTTATACCTCTTAATAAAGAACAATATATATCCTTAAGCAAAAAAGTATTTGTTACAGAAAAAAACTGTTACTTTACATTGCGCTTTCTTGACAGTTTTCGATTTATGGCAGCCAGTTTAGATTCACTTTATGGCAGCCAGTTTAGATTTAAATCAATCAGAAATAATCCATATAAAATGTGTTTTTGGAATTAACTCAAATTTGATGACAAAAAAAGGTGTTTTTCCATATGATTATTTAAATAGTTGGGAGAGACTAAATGATAAAACCCTACCTCCTCAAATAGAATTTTATAACAAAATGACTGAAACACCTTGTTCAAATGATGATTATAATCATGCGCTTGAAGTGTGGAGAACATTTAATTGCAGCAACATGTTTGATTACCTAAAATTATATCTAAAAACGGATGTTTTTATTTTATGTGACGTTTTTGAAAAATTTCGAAGTATTTGTAAAAATATTTACAACTTAGATCCAGCTAATTTTTTTACAGCACCTGGTCTTTCCTGGCAAGTAATGCTAAAGTATACACAAATAAATTTGGAGTTACTTTCTGACATCAATATGTATAATTTTTTAAAAAAAGGAATGCGTGGAGGAATAAGCCAATGCTCCATGCGTCATGCTGTATCCAATAATAAATACATGGGTGAAAAATACAACGACAATTTACCTTCAACTTACATAGCTTACCTTAATGCAAACAATTTATACGGTTGGGCATTGTCTCAGTTTGAACCATATAAAAATTTTAAATGAAGTAATGTTGATATAGATGTATCAAAAATTTCAGATGATTCAGAAAAAGGGTATATCTTAGAAATTGATTTAGATTATCCAATTGAATTACATGATTTACACAATGATTTACCTTTTTGTGCTACAAATAAAATTCCGCCTAATGGAAAAATGTCAAAACTAATATTAGATCTCTACGAAAAGAAAAATTATATAATTCATTACAGAAATCTGAAACAGTGCCTTGAACATGGATTAAAATTAAACAAAGTTCACAGAGTTCTCGAGTTTTCGCAGAGAGACTGGCTTAAAAATTATATTGACTTAAATACAGTACATAGAACTCAAGCAAAAAACAATTTTGAAAAAATTTTTTTTAAATTAATGAATAATTCTGTATTTGGAAAAACTATGGAAAATGTTGATAAAAGAAGAGATATTAAAATTGCTACCTCTTGGGAAAGTAGAGGTAGGCATCAAGGAGCACGAGCGCTTATAGCCAAACCAAACTTCCACAGTTTAACTTCTTTTACATCTGATCTTATTGCTGTTGAATTAAAAAAAACGTGTGTTTTTTTACAACAAACCGATATACATTGGGTTTACCGTTTTAGAACAATCAAAAGTATTAACGTATGATTTCCATTATGAATATATAAAACCGAAATTTGGAAATAAAATTAATTTAAATTATACAGTACTGACAGCTTAATATACACAATAGATACCGAGGACTTTTACGCCGATATAAAGCCAGACTTATCATCTCACTTTGATACTTCTGATTATCAAAAGACAAATCCGTATGGTTTCCCTTTGTTAAACAAAAAACAATTGGGACTTTTTAAGGATGAATTGAATGGTGAAATTATATCTGAGTTTATTGACTCCGTTCTAAGATGTATTTTATTCAAACCTACACAAATCAAAATATTAAAAAAGCTAAAGGTGTGAAAAAATATGTAGTTAACGATTTAACCATAGAAAATTATCGAAACTCATTGTTGAATAACTTAATTTTTTACAGAAATATGAGAGTTTTTAGATCAAATTTACATGATATATACACACAAAATTTAAACAAAATAGCATTAAGCTCCTCAGATGACAAAAGATATATTCATTCAGATAAAATTAAAACTTACACATGGGGGCATTATGTAATATCAGATAAAATGCTAGCTAAATTGATCATCTAGTATATAAAATTAATTTAGTTTTTTAAAATAAGTTTTTCATTTTTGCTTTACATTAATGCAATAATACATGTTACATTCTATTTTTTACAATGTGAATCTAATGTAAATTTTTTATTTTATTTCAATTTCTTACTAATAAAAATAAGTCTGAATTCAAATTATTAAAATGTGTTTCATTTTTTTTTAAAAACTTTTTTAGTTAAGTTAATAATAAAACAAAAAACTTCCATCGGTTTCTTAAGCTTTTCAACTTTAAAACTACAGTTGGCAGCTTAATTTTCAAACATAATGGACGAGCTTTATTAGCTTTGAATTCAAAACCAACTTTAAAAATTGTTTATACTAGTTCAAGCTTCTTATTATTTATTTCAAAACTTTTTTAATCAAATTCATAATCAAATAAGCTTCATTTTTAAGCATAACGAACGATAATATTAAATTAAGCTTAAACTTAATGATAATAATAACTTTGAATATAAACCAAACTTTTAAAACTTTTTATAACTAATTTCGAATTTTCAACACAATAGCGTAAGTTTTTTATGGTTAAATTTTTAAAACTTTTTTTCAATTTTTCAGGTTCATATTAAAGCAAGTTTAAACTTTGATTATAATAACTTTGTATTTAAACCAAACTAAAAGCTTGAAAAACTTTTCACAGCTTCCCACATATAAAAATATTTCAGCAATTTTAAATCAAGTTTTAAGTTTCATAACCAAGCGTTCGCCTAAAAGTATGCAGAAAAAAGTGTTATGAGTACATATAAGAAGAATTTTAACATTGATATTAGTTTTGTATATTAACTTTGTATTTAAGTCAAAACTTTAAAATCTTTTCATATCTAATTAAGAATATTCAACACAATAGCTTAAGCTTATTTTTTTATTTTATAAAACTTTTTTAATTTTTCACGTAAATATTAAATCAAGCTTAAACTTTAATAAACTTTTCATATCTAATTAAGAATATTCCGTTCAATAGCTTAAGCTTATTTAATTTTTTATTTTAATTTATAAAACTTTTTTTTCATTTTTCACAGAAATATTAAATCAAGCTTAAACTTTAATAATATTAAAAATAAACCAAAACTTTTCATATCTAATTAGGAATATTCAGCTCAATAGCTTAAATTTATTTTTTTATTTTAATTTATAAAACTTTTTTTCAATTTTCACAGAAATATTAAATCAAGTTTAAACTTTGATAATATTAACTTTGTATTTAAACCAAACCAAACTTTAAAAACTTTTCATATTTAATTAAGAACAGTAAGCACAATATCTTTAGCTTATTACTGTTTTAATTTGAAGTTTAAACATAACTGATATTCTAACGCTAAGCTTAATTTAAAATACTCAAAAGCATAAAACTTTTTACTTATCACAATTTTATTGCATACATTTATGAGAACCAATCAAAGCTTTCATACATTACATCCTACCCTATAGCTTAAAGCTTTTAAAACTGCCGCTCATTGGTTTAATACATTGGATACCCATATCCTATCTACTAATGTTTTTAAAGGCTCTGGTGGTGGATTTAATTTTAGCAAATTAACTTTTCCGGAGCAACAACACATCCCAGCTGTTTCATTCTTTAAATTTTAATGCATGACAATGCTCAAATTCTTTGTCTATTTTTCCAATATTAATTTTTGAATGAGCAGGATAATCAATTTCAGAATCAGAATGAAATGCAATACGGTCAAATGATGATAATGTTAATGAACTATGTGTTTGCATTCGTGTTCTATTATTTAACTGATTTAAATTTCTATTTGTATCACTAATAATGGAATTTCTATTTGTTGACATGATCTGCTATTTGCATTTCTTCTATATTCTATTTGTTCAGCTCTCTCTTCTTCACTTTCTTTTGTGTATAATTGTAGCATTCGTATTTTTGCTGCTTTTTTTTCTTGTTGTTGTGGTGTTAAATTTGCTCGACGTCTTCTTTCATTTATACTTTGTTGAGTATATTGACCGTTATATTTCTTATTTATTTAATTTTTTTTACCACCTCAATAATTTCAAATTATCGAGTAAAAAAAAATTCAAAAAAATCGTTAAAAAAATTTGTTAGAAAAACTTAGAAAAATTAAGTCACACTTTCGTCAATTTTAAGGGAACTCTATATTATTAAGAAAAGTTGTTAATAGAAAAAAATGCGGAACCAATTACCATCCTCTGTGCTTCCAAAAGTTGATGATTTTTAGACTTACAATTTGTACAAATGCAAGACGAATCTTAACAAATTTATGACGCAATTACCGTCTCACTCACTTTATCAGCATTTTTTCCGTCCGTATCCCATACAATTTAGTCTCAACTACTTCTTAGTACAAAGAAACATATTCCTAGATTGAGATTATTGAATAAAAAAAATAAAAATATAATGTTGGAGCTTTAATTTTTGTATATTACTTCAAAAAAATGTAAACAAGTGTTCAACTTACAGGTGTTTAAAAACTGGTTATTTTCAATTTTTTGACTCCCTACTCGAAATGGGGGTGATACAAAAATATTTTCCGAAATGACTCATACTTATTTTCAAAGACCTAACTTGTCTCAAATTTTCAAGTTTCTAACTAAAACCGTTCGGAAGATAGAAGGATTCAAGAATTTTGCAAAATTTGAGTTTTGCATAACGGTAAATTAGGACACCGTGTGCAGTAATAAAAGCAGTACTTGTTTGGCGTTTTCAAATTGAAGATATACAACTTGTATTATAACAATTAAATGCTGATGACCTAAAAATATATCAAGTGGTTAAAGATAATACTGATGCAGCTAAACTTCAATCAAGCTTATCAGTGTTACAAGCTTGGTGCACGTCAAATAAATTAGAACTCAACATACAGAAATGTAAAGTTATTAGCTTTACACGTAAACGGTCTTCTTTAATATATGACTACAAAATAGATAATGTTACTCTTGAAAGGGTTTTTAGCATTACTGATCTGAGAATTCTTCTCGATAATAAACTTAATTATAATCTTCACTATGACCTAATAGTTTCAAAGGCTAATAAAATGTTAGGTTTCATTAAGAGAAGAGCTAAAGAATTTAGCGACTTAGCTGTGACAAAATCTCTTTATTGTTCCCTAGTTCGTTCTATCTTAGAATACGGTAACATTGTTTGGGATCCAGCCTTTGCAGTTCATTCCAATAGAATCGAATCAGTTCAAAAGCAATTTCTTTTATTTGCATTAAGGAATCAATATAACCCTTTTGATTTTGCTAATCTACCTAGTTACACCACAAGACTTAATTCATTAAACTTGCTTTCTTTATCTTTACGTAGACAACTATTGTCATCATGCTTTACTTTTGATATTTTGAATAATAGTATTTCTATCCAATCTCTTAATAACAAGTTTAGACTTAACGATAGTGTTAGGCGAACTAGAAATACTAAATTTTTAATGGACTACAAACATAATACAGAGTACGGTAGAAATGAACCCATCAACAGATGTTGTACTACTTTTAACAAAATTAGTCATCTCTATTCTACATCTATCTCCAGAAATACGTTGAAACACATTTTACAACTACATTTTTCCAATTTAATGACCTTAGACAATTAATTCTTACTTAAGCAAAAAAAAAATTTTTTTTTTTTTTAATTATGATATAATTTTAAACATAACACATTTATTGTATTGCATTATAATACAATTAATGTTTTTCATTTAGTTCATTTTTTTGTACATTTTATAAATAGTAATTTAATGCTTTCAGGTACTGTTAATACCTGAATACTTCTACGTAATAATAAGATATTTATTTACGTTTAATTTGCTACATAAGTTATTACATAAAATGTTAAATTGATTGTCATTATATATATGTACATATCTGTACTGATATCATATTTCAATTTTTTTTGTTAAAATAAAGTTGTTAATGTAGTTTAAATAAAAAATTAATAATAACAATAACAATAAATTAACTTTTTTTAGGTTTTAAGTTATTATAAATGTAGTCTTAAGTCATTGTTTTGTTTAATTTTAATTATAAGCATTAATTTAAGAATTTTTTTTGTAACGACCTTGCTTAGGTTTTGTAAAATAAAATAAAATAAAATAAATATAGAGCTTTTTTGAACTTTGAAGAGCTGTAGCTCCGTAACGGGTGAGGCTACAGAAAAAAGTTATTAAGAATAAAATTAATATGTTTATGATATCTATCAGCAATTAAAATTTCATTTTTTTCAATTTCTCTATTTCAAAAAAAATGTGGATATCTAAAAGTTAGTTCTTCCAGAGCTGGCCGAAGTTTTGGTCGGATCTCAACCAAAAAAATAGGGAACCTACAAATTGATGTAAGAATATTTTTTGTTAATTTCAAGGCTCTAGCTTTCTTAGGTTTTGAGTTATCTTGCTAAGGGACAGACGGACGGACGGACAAAGCTTAGTCTTCTTAGAATTTAATTCTGATCCGATCCATAGCTTTGAAAGTATACCCAGCTAGTTCATTTTGAGGTGTTACAAACGGAAAAGCAATTTTAATATACCCGATCCTTATCGAACGGGTATAAAAAATGATAAGTAAAAGAAAAAATGCACGAAATTCGTTATTCTAAAATAAATACCAAATAATTTATAATATTTAGCGTCATATTGAATTATTTTCTATTTTTAGTATTGCCATATCAATATGAATTTCTTTCTTTTTTTAGTATTGCCATATCAATATGATTTTCTTTCTTTTTTTAGTATTGCCATATCAATATGAATTTCTTTCTTTTTTTAGTATTGCCATATCAATATGAATTTCTTTTTTTTTTTAGTATTGCCATATCAATACGTGGGATAACATACCAACATATATAATAATTAAGTTATAATAAAATAAAATATAGTGTAAAAAATATAATTAATATGATTATTTATTTAAATGTATATTGGAATGATTTAATATGAAATATGCTGAAAAATTTTGTGCTGATTCTGAGTAGCGGATCATTAATGTTAATAACAGTAAATACTTTCAGCATGCTTAGATTTAATTCAAAAAAATACAAAAACTATCACTTTTTTTTAAATATCTCAACTTATACACAACCTATCGGGTCGAAATGTTCACAAAGTATTTTATTATGTCAACTAAATATATGTTCCAAATTTCAGCCCATTTGGCGCATTAATACTATTTTTCAAAATAACGCCACCCCAGCGTCACCTGTCGAAAAAAGTAGCTTATATGCTAAGTTTCGATGTCAGTAATATGTGTTGAAAATATGGTAACATTTGGTTCAGTGGTTTCCGAGATCTTTAAACACGAAGATATGCACCAACGATTTTATATATTAAGATGTTATAAAACAGATAATTTTTCTTAAATCAACCTCATATATAACTTTTATAAATTTATATATGCTTTTAAATATCCTTTATGTCCTCAAAAAATGAAACGCTCCATTAAGCATACATATATTTTAAAACAAAACGGTTGGAAATTGTTACTTCGTAAAAGGAATATTCCTAGTTTTATATAGAAAAAGGTAAAAAAAAAACGAATTTTATCTTAATAAATACTTATATTTTCAAAATATATATTCTTCTACGATATAGACATAATGTTTGTTGTACGAATTATGGGACAGAACAAGGGCTTTTCAGCCATGTACAAATATTGGTCAAATTTGGAGATATTTGACTTAGAAAAGATGTTAAACATTTTTCTTTTTTTCAAAAAGCTTCCACTTTGAACTACAATCCTACATCCTATTCAACATCTATCGTCATCAAATAAACGTTAAAATATTCTTCAGACCGTCTTAATTAACAACATAATTGAATATATATATATATAGCTAACAGATCGCCAGATATAACGGATTATATGCAAAAAGACCAAAAGAACAAGGATACTTTTAAATGTCGTTTTCGTGATTAAAGGATAATATGCAACATTAAGGATATATATTTTTTGAAAGCTGGCAATATCAAATACCTTTGAGATATAGTCCAGTACAACAAACGCTTTAGATCCTACTAAAAAATGTATTATATATATATATAGTATAATTTGTAGAGATATTTAAGATGTAATAAAAAGTTTATTTCAAAATCTAGAAAGCTTAAAATGATAAATTCTATATATTGGATGTACTTATAGTTTAATTTAAAAATTTTAGTAATAATATCGTCAGAAAAAATATTAATTGAAAAAAAAATTTTAACATTTTGTAAATCATGTGTTCTAAAAGTGTTTTTAATTGTTTTTTTGCAGATTCCGAATTAAATTTTACAGTGGACCTTTTCTGTCATTTTTATTTCGGCTGTTTAATGGAGTAATATCTGCAATATCTTCAGAATTTATACTCGCGTTTATCTTTGATGCTATTCGTATTATAACTTTCTGTTTATCTTG
The DNA here is from genome assembly GCA_947095535.1 of Poecilobothrus nobilitatus. Lineage (NCBI taxonomy): Eukaryota > Metazoa > Arthropoda > Insecta > Diptera > Dolichopodidae > Poecilobothrus > Poecilobothrus nobilitatus. The sequence continues at coordinate 183,766,318 of OX352772.1, forward strand.
AATGTTTTGTCGTTTTTAGCATATTTCCAAAAAAATTTTAGAAAAGTGTGTCTATTAGTTTCACTCTGTCCGTCCGTCTGTCCGTCTGTCCGTCTGCCCGTCTGCCCGTCTGTTTACAAAACTTTTACACCGTTAAAGATAGAGAAAAAATAATTTACCAATGAGTAGGTCACATAAAAAAATTAATTTTGTGGAACAACTTTTTCATGTAGCCCCTCAAATCCATCAGGGAACTCAAGCCCCTCAAACTTTGAAAAAGCTCTTCTTTTAAATGCATACATCTTATGTTCTGCTTAAGAGTTTTTCAATCTGAAAACGCCATTCGACAGATATTTTTTTTAACTTTGTAAATTAATATCAAAATTATACAATTTTTTTAAATTTAGTATTTAAATTTACCGTTATGTGAAAGCCAAATTTTGCATGATTTTTCTACTTTCATAACTCCGGCACGCTTCTAGATAGAGGCTTGAAATTTTGAGGCAAGAAAGAACTTTTAGAATTAGTATAAGTTTCGTCAGAAAATTTTTTAGTAACGCCCCCTTTTTAAGAGTTATTACGTCTCCAAAATTGAAAATTTGCTATTTTTAGACACCTGTAAAAATTTTTCTTTGGCAAGATATGAAAATTAAAGGTTCAATAATATATTTTTACGTGTGTTAACGGTTTCTCTTAGTTATATAGGGTTCCGGACTTACAGCTTTTCAAAATTGTCCTATTGTCACATTTTTCTTATACGAAATTTTCAAATTTTGTTGCAAATCACAATTCTAAATAGTTTTATTTATTATTATTATTATTTTGGAAATGTGCGCTTTTAAAAACCATTGGTTTACATCCTACCTTGTTGTACTTTCTTTTATTTTTTAAGTTTACCATTTTTTGTTTTTATCATTTTTGGTAACTTATTTTGTTTATATTTTATGTTGGCTATAAATTTTCTATAAATTTTAATTAAATTATATAATGTATTGTACTATATGTACTATTTTAATTCCATTACTAACAAAAATTGTATTGAAAAAAGGCAATACTTTTTTATTCTTCAAAAATTTTATATTAATTAATATAAAAATAACGCAAATTCCATCTTCTTTTTATTCATTATTATTTTATTTGACCACTTTCTCGTATTTTTATCTGTTGAGAACTCTAGTATGACCCGAATATTATTAGAGCATATAATAAAAATAAACCCGTTTTGCAATAATAAATAAAACTTTATTTCTATAAACAAACCACCTATCTTCCACACTTTTTTCCAAATCCGCAAAACCACCACTATTTTCTCTTTTTTCTTGCAATTTTCACATCATTTCATATTGGTATATACAGACATTTTTTGCTGCAAAATACTTTCTTTTTCAATTTTAATATATTCTTGCTGCTATCCACAATATACGGAAAAAAAAACTTTTTTTTCAAAACACCTTTGACAACTCTGAAAAATTTTCCTCGTATTTCATTTTCACTCCAAACATAACTTCGAATGGTGTTTTGTTGAACCACTTTGTTGGATGTTCTAACGAGAGTTTTTTTTTTAATTTCAATTACTATCCTATGAATTCGCTCTACTTGGCCGTTGCCCCGCGGAACACCTTTTGTGATTTTTACGTGCATTATGCTATTCTCTTGACAATATTCTGCAAAAGCATTTGAGGTGAAAGCTGTACCTTTATCTGTTATAATTCTTGAAGGATTCCTAAATACTTCTGATTGCAATTCTAATTTTGATATGGTTTCTGAAGTTGTTGTGGATTTTACAGAGTAAATCCAAGAGAATTTGCTAAATGTTTCAATTATTACTAAAAGTTGTTGGTATTTTTTGCTGTTGATATAAATAATCCAACGTGATTGATGTGATAAGTCTGCAGCGGTTCGTCGCCTTTATCAATCGGATTTAAAAATCCTTCTTGCTTTCCCCTTGTTACGGGATAGAATACATGTAATACAATTAGAAATAGTTGATTTGACTTTATTGGTCAGTTTTGGAATGTAGTATTTCCCTTTCACTATATTTTATGTTTTGGCGCTGTTAATGTGCCCTCTTTCATAAACGTTCCGAATTATCATATTTTGCATTATTTTAGGTATACCACCAACAGATTTTCACCGTTCGAGAATTTATATAATACTCCATTTCTCACAATATAATATTCGAACTGATTGTTTTCTAATATTTTGTATATTAAATTACATAGTATTTATCATTCTTTTCAGATTCTTTGATTGGGTAGATTATACCATACCATCTTCAATAATTATGACAATGGGGTACCGACTTAAAGTATCGACATGTCACATTGTTTAGCCCGATCTGCGCAGAATTTGACAATCATATTCTTGTAAAATAATGGCCCATTTAGACACCCTTGGACACAATTGCTTTTTGTTCATCGTACATTGAAAAGCTTTGCAGTCTGTATATATTTTAAATTTCATTCCTAACAATTAGACTCTTCATTTTTTAATACATTTTACTATCCCTAACACCTCATCCTCGTAGCTTGTATAATTCTTGCATAATTCGGCGTTAGACGCCTTGTAACTCATGTAAAAAACTGGATGAAAGTTGTTGCCATGTTTCTGTAATAGTATGCCGCCGTATCCCACAAAACTCGCATCGGTGTGCAATTTCCTCTCAGAATTTTAATAATTTGAGTACTGGATCATTAAATAGAGCATTTGAACATAACATCTTTTTTCAACATCACGAAAGAGAGAAAACAAAACAATGTGAAGGTTGTTTAATTTAGTGGTTACATTAAAAAAAATATATAAAATAAACTATAAACATTTAAATCATAAATTTTGTAAAAGAAGTTATTTAAAATTTAATAAAATAGTGAACTTAAAGTAAAAATTTAATTTAATTGTCTTTTTTTCATAAACTAAAGCATATTTTTTTTTTTTTTCATTTATTTTATGTGATCAATAAAAATTAAAATAATTGCATTAAACAGTTTAATTCTCACATTAACTCTCTTTTCAATTATAAAAAAAAAATACTTTTTAATACAATCCAAATAAAAGAATATAAAATGCAACAACAACTAGCTTGGTTGATGTGTAAAAGACAATATTAATTCAAATTTTTAAAACAAATATAAAATAAACTATAAAAGTCAAAAATAAAAGTGTTGCGGATTAAAAATATAACAAATAGTAAAAAAAAGTTACCGTTCTGGTAATATGTACATTTATTCAGAGCTGACTTTGTTTAATATTTGATTAAAAAATTTAAATCAACTTTAAATAATAATAATAACAATAATGTTATAATAATAAAAATAATAATACAATAATAATAATAATAATTTTGACAAAAATAATAATAATAATAATAATTTTGATAATAATAATAATAATTATAATAATAATTATAATAATAATAATAATAATAATAATCATAATAATCATAATAATAATAATAAAATTAATAATAATAATAATATTAATAATAATAATAATAAAATAATAATAATAACAATAATTATAATTATTATAATAATAATAAATAATAATAATAATAATAAATAATAAATAAAATGGATGAATGTAAAACTTGTATGAAAAAAATTAGAAATGAATCTGAAAAAATAAGATGAGTGGATACTTGTGGTATGATATATCATAGATCCTTAGTATGTTCAACATTAGATGATACTGCATTTAAGGCTCTATCCCAGTTTCCATTACTAAGAATTATTTGTGATGATTGCATAGACATATCAAGAAATGTTGATGATATGCTTTCATGCGCTGAAAATAATAAAGTTAACATAAGGGAACAAAATTTAGAGATAACTAGCAAAATAGAGACTCATAATAAAGAAATAACAATGTTAGCCTGTGATATTGCACGTAGTATTAATGAACAAAATGAAGAATTTAACAGAATTTTAGGTAAACGAAATGAGGAAGTGTTAAATATACAACGAGAAAATTCTGAAAGAATGGCGGAAATAAAAGATTTGAAGAATAAAATAGAAAATATTGAGAGACTTATAACTAATATTGATATAACTAATAAAAATATAATTGAGCAAGATAAACAAGTACAAGAATTAATAACTGAAGTCAAAGAGAGAAATGATAAACTAATTAATATCTCTAAAGCAAATCAGCAAAAATACGCCGATATGGTTAAAAGGGACCGAGTAGTAGTCATTCTTCCTAAAGAAAGGCAAGCTCCTGGAAAAACTAAAATGGCTATTCAACAGACGATTAATCCTGAAGAGTTAATAACAAAAGGTATTTCAACAAGAAAAGATGGTGGTGTAGAAACTGTTTGCGAAGATTTAAGCTTAGAAGCTCTCATTTATAAAATAGAAGGAACAATTAATGAAAAATTGAATGAGAATTATAAGGTGGTTATCCCAAAGGAAATTAAGCCTAAAATATTAATTGTTGGTCTAGCTGAAAAATACGATATTGATGAAATAACAAATAAATTAAGAAAACAAAATAAATGGTGTAGAGTAGAAGACGTAAAATGCGTTAGAACTTATGTAACAAAAAAGCAACATCATAATGTAAATGCTGTAGTTGAACTAAATGTTGAAGATTTTAATATGATTATGAAAATTAGAAAGGTAAAAATAGGATGGGATATTTGCAAAATTTTTGAAAATTTTAATGTTTTAAATGCCTAGGATATGGTCATAAAAAGCCGAATGTAAGAAGGAAGATTATGTGTGTTTGAAATGTGGCGAAGATCATCTTAAAGAAAATTGTAAATCAGAAACTTTTAAATGTGTGAATTGCGTAAGACCGAATGCTAAACTCGGGTTAGAACTCGATGTTAATCATAATTGTCAATATAAGATATGTTATGTTTATAAAAGAAAAATAGTTCCAACAAAGAAGAGAATTTTTTTATAGATAAGAAAATGATGGTAGCAGTATAGTTGGTATATATTTAAATATTCAAGGGTTAACAACTAACTTCAGTAAAATGGAAAATTTAGTATACGAAGAAAAGTTTTGTTTTATAAGTTTAAGTGAAACGCATATTACTGATAAAATTGAGAGTTCGGAATTATTGATCAATAATTATAGAACATAAAATTGTAATTCATATTCCAGACACACTGGCAGAGTAACAATATATATTAACAAGAAATGTCAAAGTGATTTATCTGATTCTTTTTATTTGGAAAATGTATGGATCTTATGTATTATAATTAACATAAAAGAGGAAAATTATTGTGTTATATGCTTATATAGATCACATAGATGTTCTACAAATAGATTGATATATTAGAAGAGTGGTGTGAGAGGCATTTGATAATGAAATGAATATCATATTTATTAGGACTTCAATATTAATCTTACAGATGAAACGGAGGTAAATCGAATAAAGCGTTTTTTATGTAATTATGGGTTGATACAAAAAGTTAAAGAACGTACCAGAATCACGAAAACATCACGAACTCTAATAGATTATGTTTTAACGGATCATATAACTAAATTAGAAGTAAATATAAATAATAAATGTAAGATATCGGATCATGAAACTATACAAATAGAAATACCTAGATTTGAAAATAACAACAATGAAAAACAGATAAATTATTACAAATACAATAAGCAAGAGTTAATTAATAAATTAATTGATGTAGATTTTGACCACATATAAAATACAACAAGTGTAAATGGCTGTGCATTGAAATTTAAAACTGATTTAATTTGTAGTGTGGATAATTTAACAAGAACAATAACAATAAATAATAAAATTAATAAATGGTACCATTAAGAATTAAAACATCTTAATAGGCGGAAAATATTTTTTTTAATAGAGCAAAAATTTTAAATGATCAATTAGCATAGAGTAATTATAAGTCTATAAGAAACCAATATAAATACAAATGTAATTTAAAGAAAAATAAATATACTGAACAAAAAATTCTAGAAAGCATGGATAATCAATGTGATATGTGGAAAACTTTAAAGATGTATGTATTAAAAAAAGAAGAAAATGAAATAGAATAAATAGTAAGTAATAATAATGCAATAGTAGACAAATAACTAAAGAATTAAATACTTTCTTTGTTAGAAGTATAGTAAATATAAATAAAAGCATAACAAATGTTCAATACGATGACAATATAAGTGAAATAGAAAGAAACTTTGAGTTTGCATTAGTAAATGATGAAATATTAGAAATAGCGTTAAAAATTTAAATAACAAAAATAATTACATAGGAATAAATAAGTCGATTATTTTAGATTGCAACCAACTTTTTTTCCAAAACTGAGAAAAATTATAAATAAATCTATGTTAGAAGGGATATTTCCGGAAAGTTGGAAAGAAACTATAGTAACACCAGTACCTAAAATAAAAAATGCAAAAACCAGTGGACTTTAGTAAATATGCTTTTAATATGTGAGAAGATTTTTGATAGAATAGTGTATAATCAACTTAGATATCACTTAGATATAAATAATATATTGTGTAATGAACACAGGTTTCAGGATAGCTTATTCTTACGAAACAGCTATAAACTTAGTTATCTATGAATGGAAAAATTATATGGAAAATAAAGGAGGCATTGTAGTAGTTTTTCTAGATCTACAGAGAGCCTTTGAAACTATAGATAAAAATGTATTAATAAGGAAACTTAGTAAGATAGTTGTAAAAAATGTGGAATTACAATGGTTTAAAAGTTCTTTATATGGAAGGACGCAAAGAGTGAAAATTGGGCAATTATATTCTGACGTGCAAAATGTTCACGTAGGCGTGCCTCAAGGATCTGTTCTGGGCGTTTTATTATTCTTGATATATATCAATGACATAAAAAATTGAATTCAATTTTCCAAATTAGCGTTATTTGCAGATGACACATTATTATATGCAAAAGGAAATTCAGTTGAAGAATGTAATTAAAATATAAATAATGATTTAATCGACCTTTATAAGTGGCTTAATATGAATAAATTAAAATTGAACATTAATAAAACCAAATGCATGGTAATAAAGGGGCGAAATGAAATAACCAATATCAATATAGATGGATGTGTTGTTGAATGTGTGAAGGAATATAAATATTTAGGAATTATGATAGATGATAAACTTAAATTTGACAAACACTCTGATATAATATGCCAAAATTTATCAAAAAGAATTGGTTTCTTATGGAGAATTAGAAAACAAATATCGTTATCATCTGCAAAAATAATATATAATACAATAATATTACCTCATTTTCACTATTCTTCATCGATTTTATTTATCTGCAATATGGGACAACTAAATCGCTTACAATTGCTTCAGAACAAAGCAATGAGAGCCATACTGAAATGTAATAGATTCACTAGAAGTTCAGAGATGTTGTCAATTTTAAAATGGCTAAATGTGATGCAGCGATTCAAATTTAATATATTGGTTTTCGTATTTAAGATTAAAAACAACTTTTATCCTGCATACCTAAGTAATCCACTACTATTTTCTCTTTTTTCTTGCAATTTTCACATCATTCCATATTGGTATATACAGACATTTTTTGCTGCAAAATACTTTCTTTTTCAATTTTAATATATTCTTGCTGCTATCCACAATATACGGAAAAAAAAACTTTTTTTTCAAAACACCTTTGACAACTCTGAAAAATTTTCCTCGTATTTCATTTTCACTCCAAACATAACTTCGAATGGTGTTTTGTTGAACCACTTTGTTGGATGTTCTAACGAGAGTTTTTTTTTTAATTTCAATTACTATCCTATGAATTCGCTCTACTTGGCCGTTGCCCCGCGGAACACCTTTTGTGATTTTTACATGCGTTATGCTATTCTCTTGACAATATTCTGCAAAAGCATTTGAGGTGAAAGCTGTACCTTTATCTGTTATAATTCTTGAAGGATTCCTAAATACTTCTGATTGCAATTCTAATTTTGATATGGTTTCTGAAGTTGTTGTGGATTTTACAGAGTAAATCCAAGAGAATTTGCTAAATGTTTCAATTATTACTAAAAGTTGTTGGTATTTTTTGCTGTTGATATAAATAATCCAACGTGATTGATGTGATAAGTCTGCAGCGGTTCGTCGCCTTTATCAATCGGATTTAAAAATCCTTCTTGCTTTCCCCTTGTTACGGGATAGAATACATGTAATACAATTAGAAATAGTTGATTTGACTTTATTGGTCAGTTTTGGAATGTAGTATTTCCCTTTCACTATATTTTATGTTTTGGCGCTGTTAATGTGCCCTCTTTCATAAACGTTCCGAATTATCATATTTTGCATTATTTTAGGTATACCACCAACAGATTTTCACCGTTCGAGAATTTATATAATACTCCATTTCTCACAATATAATATTCGAACTGATTGTTTTCTAATATTTTGTATATTAAATTACATAGTATTTATCATTCTTTTCAGATTCTTTGATTGGGTAGATTATACCATACCATCTTCAATAATTATGACAATGGGGTACCGACTTAAAGTATCGACATGTCACATTGTTTAGCCCGATCTGCGCAGAATTTGACAATCATATTCTTGTAAAATAATGGCCCATTTAGACACCCTTGGACACAATTGCTTTTTGTTCATCGTACATTGAAAAGCTTTGCAGTCTGTATATATTTTAAATTTCATTCCTAACAATTAGACTCTTCATTTTTTAATACATTTTACTATCCCTAACACCTCATCCTCGTAGCTTCTATAATTCTTGCATAATTCGGCGTTAGACGCCTTGTAACTCATGTAAAAAACTGGATGAAAGTTGTTGCCATGTTTCTGTAATAGTATGCCGCCGTATCCCACAAAACTCGCATCGGTGTGCAATTTCCTCTCAGAATTTTAATAATTTGAGTACTGGATCATTAAATAGAGCATTTGAACATAACATCTTTTTTCAACATCACGAAAGAGAGAAAATAAAACAATGTGAAGGTTGTTTAATTTAGTGGTTACATTAAAAAAAATATATAAAATAAACTATAAACATTTAAATCATAAATTTTGTAAAAGAAGTTATTTAAAATTTAATAAAATAGTGAACTTAAAGTAAAAATTTAATTTAATTGTCTTTTTTTCATAAACTAAAGCATATTTTTTTTTTTTTTTCATTTATTTTATGTGATCAATAAAAATTAAAATAATTGCATTAAACAGTTTAATTCTCACATTAACTCTCTTTTCAATTATAAAAAAAAAATACTTTTTAATACAATCCAAATAAAAGAATATAAAATGCAACAACAACTAGCTTGGTTGATGTGTAAAAGACAATATTAATTCAAATTTGTAAAACAAATATAAAATAAACTATAAAAGTCAAAAATAAAAGTGTTGCGGATTAAAAATATAACAAATAGTAAAAAAAGTTACCGTTCTGGTAATATGTACATTTATTTAGAGCTGACTTTGTTTAATATTTGATTAAAAAATTTAAATCAACTTTAAATAATAATAATAACAATAATGTTATAATAATAAAAATAATAATACAATAATAATAATAATAATTTTGACAAAAATAATAATAATAATAATAATTTTGATAATAATAATAATAATAATTATAATAATAATTATAATAATAATAATAATAATAATAATCATAATAATCATAATAATAATAATAAAATTAATAATAATAATAATATTAATAATAATAATAATAATAATAATAAAATAATAATAATAATAATAATAATAATAATTATAATTATAATAATAATAATAAATAATAATAATAATAATAATAATAATAATAATAAATAATAAATAAAATGGATGAATGTAAAACTTGTATGAAAAAAATTAGAAATGAATCTGAAAAAATAAGATGAGTGGATACTTATGGTACGATATATCATAGATCCTTAGTATGTTCAACATTAGATGATACTGCATTTAAGGCTCTATCCCAGTTTCCATTACTAAGAATTATTTGTGATGATTGCATAGACATATCAAGAAATGTTGATGAAATGCTTTCATGCGCTGAAAATAATAAAGTTAACATAAGGGAACAAAATTTAGAGATAACTAGCAAAATAGAGACTCATAATAAAGAAATGACAATGTTAGCCTGTGATATTGCACGTAGTATTAATGAACAAAATGAAGAATTTAACAGAATTTTAGGTAAACGAAATGAGGAAGTGTTAAATATACAACGAGAAAATTCTGAAAGAATGGCGGAAATAAAAGATTTGAAGAATAAAATAGAAAATATTGAGAGACTTATAACTAATATTGATATAACTAATAAAAATATAATTGAGCAAGATAAACAAGTACAAGAATTAATAACTGAAGTCAAAGAGAGAAATGATAAACTAATTAATATCTCTAAAGTAAATCAGCAAAAATACGCCGATATGGTTAAAAGGGACCGAGTAGTAGTCATTCTTCCTAAAGAAAGGCAAGCTCCTGGAAAAACTAAAATGGCTATTCAACAGACGATTAATCCTGAAGAGTTAATAACAAAAGGTATTTCAACAAGAAAAGATGGTGGTGTAGAAACTGTTTGCGAAGATTTAAGCTTAGAAGCTCTCATTTATAAAATAGAAGGAACAATTAATGAAAAATTGAATGAGAATTATAAGGTGGTTATCCCAAAGGAAATTAAACTTAAAATATTAATTAATTGATGGTCTAGCTGAAAAATACGATATAGATGAAATAACAAATAAATTAAGAAAACAAAATAAATGGTGTAGAGTAGAAGACGTAAAATGCGTTAGAACTTATGTAACAAAAAAGCAACATTATAATGTAAATGCTATAGTTGAACTAAATGTTGAAGATTTTAATATGATTATGAAAATTAGAAAGTTAAAAATAGGATGGGATATTTGCAAAATTTTTGAAAATTTTAATGTAGGGAGATGTTTTAAATGCCTATGATATGGTCATAAAAAGCCGAATGTAAGAAGGAAGATTATGTGTGTTTGAAATGTGGCGAAGATCATCTTAAAGAAAATTGTAAATCAGAAACTTTTAAATGTGTGAATTGCGTAAGACCGAATGCTAAACTCGGGTTAGAACTCGATGTTAATCATAATTGTCAATATAAGATATGTTATGTTTATAAAAGAAAAATAGTTCCAACAAAGAAGAGAATTTTTTTATAGATGAAGAAAATGATGGTGGCAGTATAGTTGGTATATATTTAAATATTCAAGGGTTAACAACTAACTTCAGTAAAATGGAAAATTTAGTATACGAAGAAAAGTTTTGTTTTATAAGTTTAAGTTAAACGCATATTACTGATAAAATTGAGAGTTCGGAATTATTGATCAATAATTATAGAACATAAAATTGTAATTCATATTCCAGACACACTGGCAGAGTAACAATATATATTAACAAGAAATGTCAAAGTGATTTAGCTGATTCTTTTTATTTGGAAAATGTATGGATCTTATGTATTATAATTAACATAAAAGAGGAAAATTATTGTGTTATATGCTTATATAGATCACATAGATGTTCTACAAATAGATTGATATATTAGAAGAGTGGTGTGAGAGGCATTTGATAATGAAATGAATATCATATTTATTAGGACTTCAATATTAATCTTACAGATGAAACGGAGGTAAATCGAATAAAGCGTTTTTTATGTAATTATGGGTTGATACAAAAAGTTAAAGAACGTACCAGAATCACGAAAACATCACGAACTCTAATAGATTATGTTTTAACGGATCATATAACTAAATTAGAAGTAAATATAAATAATAAATGTAAGATATCGGATCATGAAACTATACAAATAGAAATACCTAGATTTGAAAATAACAACAATGAAAAACAGATAAATTATTACAAATACAATAAGCAAGAGTTAATTAATAAATTAATTGCTGTAGATTTTGACCACATATAAAATACAACAAGTGTAAATGACTATGCATTGAAATTTAAAACTGATTTAATTTGTAGTGTGGATAATTTAACAAGAACAATAACAATAAATAATAAAATTAATAAATGGTACCATTAAAAATAAAACATCTTAATAGGCGGAAAATATTTTTTTTAATAGAGCAAAAATTTTAAATGATCAATTAGCATAGAGTAATTATAAGTCTATAAGAAACCAATATAAATACAAATGTAATTTAAAAAAAAATAAATATACTGAACAAAAAATTCTAGAAAGCATGGATAATCAATGTGATATGTGGAAAACTTTAAAGATGTATGTATTAAAAAAAGAAGAAAATGAAATAGAACAAATAGTAAGTAATAATAGTGCAATAGTAGACAAATTAGAAATAACTAAAGAATTAAATACTTTCTTTGTTAGAAGTATAGTAAATATAAATAAAAGCATAACAAATATTCAATACGAAGACAATATAAGTGAAATAGAAAGAAACTTTGAGTTTGCATTAGTAAATGATGAAATATTAGAAATAGCGTTAAAAATTTAAATAACAAAAATAATTACATAGGAATAAATAAGTTGATTATTTTAGATTGCAAACCAACTTTTTTTCCAAAACTGAGAAAAATTATAAATAAATCTATGTTAGAAGGGATATTTCCGGAAAGTTGGAAAGAAACTATAGTAACACCAGTACCTAAAATAAAAAATGCAAAAACCAGTGGACTTTAGTAAATATGCTTTTAATATGTGAGAAGATTTTTGATAGAATAGTGTATAATCAACTTAGATATCACTTAGATATAAATAATATATTGTGTAATGAACACAGGTTTCAGGATAGCTTATTCTTACGAAACAGCTATAAACTTAGTTATCTATGAATGGAAAAATTATATGGAAAATAAAGGAGCCATTGTAGTAGTTTTTCTAGATCTACAGAGAGCCTTTGAAACTATAGATTCTAACTAAAATGTATTAATAAGGAAACTTAGTAAGATAGTTGTAAAAAATGTGGAATTACAATGGTTTAAAAGTTATTTATATGGAAGGACGCAAAGAGTGAAAATTGGGCAATTATATTCTGACGTGCAAAATGTTCACGTAGGCGTGCCTCAAGGATCAGTTCTGGGCGTTTTATTATTCTTGATATATATCAATGACATAAAAAATTGAATTCAATTTTCCAAATTAGCGTTATTTGCAGATGACACATTATTATATGCAAAAGGAAATTCAGTTGAAGAATGTAATTAAAATATAAATAATGATTTAATCGACCTTTATAAGTGGCTTAATATGAATAAATTAAAATTGAACATTAATAAAACCAAATGCATGGTAATAAAGGGGCGAAATGAAATAACCAATATCAATATAGATGGATGTGTTGTTGAATGTGTGAAGGAATATAAATATTTAGCAATTATGATAGATGATAAACTTAAATTTGACAAACACTTTGATATAATATGCCAAAATTTATCAAAAAGAATTGGTTTCTTATGGAGAATTAGAAAACAAATATCGTTATCATCTGCAAAAATAATATATAATACAATAATATTACCTCATTTTCACTATTCTTCATCGATTTTATTTATCTGCAATATGGGACAACTAAATCGCTTACAATTGCTTCAGAACAAAGCAATGAGAGCCATACTGAAATGTAATAGATTCACTAGAAGTTCAGAGATGTTGTCAATTTTAAAATGGCTAAATGTGATGCAGCGATTCAAATTTAATATATTGGTTTTCGTATTTAAGATTAAAAACAACTTTTATCCTGCATACATAAGTAATAATCTTCTCTTTGTTGGAGAAAGTCATTCATACAGTTTAAGAATGCTGGTGATTTTAGACTTCCATTCTACAGAACAACTAGTGGTCAAAACAATTTAATATATAAAGGATTGAAACTCTTCAATCAATTGCTATTCGAAGTAAAAAATATTAACAATTTGCGGAGATTTAAAATATCAATTAAAACAATAATAAATTCAAATAAAATTTAGAAAATAAATAAATAAATAAAATTCAAATAAAATAAATAAAACCAATGATTCATCATCTACATTCCCTTTATTTGCAATTCTTTTTATTATTATTTAATAAAGATACTCCTTTCATTTTGTTTCTTTTTACGGTTTTCCAGCATCTTGTGTATATGCTCTTAGGTTAAGGTGGCTGCCAAAAAGGCACACTTAGACCGTATTTGGTCCATTGTGATATGCTCTTACTCGACGGAACTTTTTCAAATTCTGCACTTAACAAGATCTTTAATTTGGTCCAAGATGTAATATCACTGCCTACTTCTACAGCCAGTTTAGCTGCTCCGATTAAGAGACGCCTTGCGTATAGGTATTTTTGAATCTCATTCCACTTGCATACCTGAAGAAAATCCTCAAATTCTTAAAATCAGATTGAAAAATTTTTTCCGGCTTTCCACTAAACTTCTCTTAAGAATCCTCCACGCCCCTAAAAACAAATATCGTATTATCTGGCATACTTACAGGATTTTCTTGTTTTGTCATAGTAGTTGATTTGATTGCGTTTCCTTTCTTTTGGGTTAAGATTTTATTTGTTTTACTATTAAATGGGTTACTTTCTGATATTATTCTCAAAAGCGAATCAGCCTCTAGTTTATTTTTTGTTCCCCGGTGTTGTAAACGGTCCTTTTCAACTTTCTGAATTACTAAATCTAGTAAACACTGATTTTTGTAACTTTCATACAATCGTTTAACGAGATTAGTTTTAAAATCGTGTTGGATAAAATTGGATGGGAAGATTTTCTTTTTTATAAGTTTTTGTAAGACGTTTTTGACGCAATTTCAACTCTTCTATACACTATCGTAAAGTTCTTTTCAAAACAAAAAAATTTTAGCTGTACAAAAATATTTAACAGCAATTTAATATTGTTCAATAATTTAATAAATTATTTAATAATTTAAATTAGTTATACATTTAAACCGATATTTTAATGTTAGAAATAAAATATTTAAATTAATCCCGTTTAAAACAAAATATTTTTATAATAAATTATATGATTAATCATAAGCTAGAAAAGTTTATAAACATTAAAGCGATGCAGCTTGCGAAATGTTTCTTTAATTACTATTACATACTTTTTTCTCTTTCAAATTTTTTTATTTATAAAATTATTATACCCTACACCTAAAGTATATTAACTTTGGTATGGTGTTTGTAACCACCAAAAGGAAGCGAGTTAGATATGGACATGTATATATATTCTGAATCAGGATCACCTCCTGAGTCGATTTAACGATGTCCGTCCGTCCGTCCGTTCGCACGATAACTCAAAAACTAATAAAGCTATCTTGATGAAATTTATATAGTAGGTTACTAATTCCAAAAGGAAGGCTAAGTTAAAAGGAAGGCTAATCTGGACAAAATCCGTCCATGGGTTCGGATTCTGGAAGCTTCCGAATGATTCCGGAGCAAACGAGATTATCTCCAAAACTAACTAAGATAGAATCTTTAAATTTTGTACAATGATGTTCCTCCCCATTCGATTTATGTCTCTGAAATTTAAGAGGATTTGGTCCATGGGTTTAGATTTTGGGAACTGCTGAACGAGCACCAGAGCAAATGAGATTATCTCCAAAACCAATAAAGATATAACCTTCAAATTTGACAGAGTGGTGTTCTTTCATGTTTAATTTAAGTCTCTAAAATTTGAGAGGATTTGGTCCATGGGTTTGGATTTTGGAAACTTCCGAACGAGCACCAGAGCAAATGAGATTATCTCCAAAACCAGTAAAGGTATAACCTTCAAATTTGACAGAGTGGTGTCCTTTCATGTTTAATTTAAGTCTCTAAAATTTGAGAGGATTTGGTCCATGGGTTTGGATTTTGGAAACTTCCGTACGAGCTGCAGAGCAAATCAGATTATCTCCAAAACCAATAAAGATATAACCTTCAAATTTGACAGAGTGGTGTTCTTTCATGTTTTATTTATGTCTCTAAAATTTTGGAGCATTTAGTCCATGGGTTTGGATTTTGAAAGCTTCCGAACGAGCACCAGATCAAATGAGATTATCTCCAAAACCAACTAAGATATAACCTTTAAATTTCGTAGAGTGGTGTTCTTTCTTGTTTTATTTAAGTCTCTGAAATTTGAAAGGATTTGGTTCATGGGTCCGGATCTTGGAAGCTTCCGAACGAACCCCAGAGCAAACGAGTATATCTCCACAACCAACAAAGATAGAACCTTTATTTTTAGTACAAGAGTGTGCTGTTATGTTTCCTTTTCTATAAAATTGGAAACTGATATTTGAAAGAATTTGAACCATGGATTCGTATATTGGAAGCTTCCGAACGAGCCCCAGAGCAAATGAGATTATCTCCAAAAACAACAAAGATATAACCTTTAAGTTTGGCAGAATGGTGTTCTCTCATGTTTGATTTAGGTCTCTAAAATTTGAGAGGATTTGGTTCATGGGTTCGGATTTTGGAAGCTTCCGAACGAGCACCATACCAAATGAGATTATCTCCAAAACCAATAAAGATATATAACCTTCAAATTTGACAAAGTGGTGTTTTTTCATGTTTTATTTAAGTCTCTAAAATTTGAGAGGATTTGGTCCATCGGTTTGGATTTTGGAAGCTTCCGAAAGAGCCCCAGAGCAAACGAGATTATCTCCAAAATCAACAAAGATAGAACCTTTAAATTAGGCAGAATGGTGTTCCTTCATGTTTGATTTATGTTTCTGAAATTTGTGAGGATTTGGTCCATGGGTTCAAATCTTGGAAGCTTCCGGACGAGCCCCAGACCAAACGAGTATATCTCCACAACCAACAAAGATAGAACTTTTATTTTTAGTACAAAGGTGTTCTGTTATGTTTCCTTTTCTGTAAAATTGGAAACTGACACTTGAAAGAATTTGAACCATGTATTCGTATTTTGGAAACTTCCGGACGAGCACAAGAGTAACGAGCATATCTCCAAAACCAACAAAAGTAGAACCTTTAAATTTAGTACAATGGTGTTCTGGCATGTTTTCTTTATGTTCCTGAGATGGATTCGATGAATTGAAATGACAATTCGGGTACCTGACACACACCTCCCAAAGACTAACAATCTTCGAAATTAATAAAGATAGAAACTTAAAGTTTTTTACAAAGGTGTCACGCATATCCCAAGAGGATGCCTCTTTTACTTTCCTGAAATTCGAGTTGAATAAGACACAAAAGGGAAGAAGTTCAAGCAGCTGCCAAAAAAACTTATGGATTTTTAATTTAATTCGAATTATTGAGGTGTAGGGTATTAATAAGTCGGTTTCATCGACTTATTGTTACATTTAATTGTTTTAATATTTCACTTTAGTCTAACTATTTTATAATAAAATTTCTTTGTGTAAAATAATAATTTATAGTATGAATTTTATATTTAATATTTTAAAATGTAATGATTTTATATGCACAACAATATTTTTCCTTTTTTTTATAAACTGAAAAAAATTAGATATTATTAATTTGTTGTTGTAAAATTCTGCATTCTGAAACCGAACAATTCACATTTTTAAGTATGTATATATGTATATTTATACGTCTGCTATGTCTTAAATAATATTCACTTTATAACTTGATTGATTATTTATTAGAAAAAATTTATTTGAAAATATGTTTTTGTTTAGGTTACAGTTCTAAAATAATGATTTTATAGCAAATCAGAAAGGTAGAAAATTAAGAAATGTTTATATAAAATTAATTTTTATACCTATTTAAAAAATTTTATTTTTTACAATGGTTTCTTCAATATTCAATTAAAATTAAATTGGATGGTTAATTCACTAATCAAATATATAAAAATTTTCAAATATCATATCTTTTGATTGATTTGTTTACACTTTTTAAGGGGAGTCGACTTATGACTTTGTTATCAGATGGACGTGGTTAATAAATTAAACCGAAATAAAACAATTTCTTAACATTGAATAAAATATTCAAAATTTGATATTATTCTAATAAAACAAGAAAATAATAAAAACACATAATATAATTTAGGAAATGTTGACAAAAAGGACACATTGAAAATCTTACCAAAAAAAACAAGAATATCACCGATTAGTGTACATAATTCTGACACTAATTGTATAAAAAAAACTTTAAAATAAAATAATGTAAAAAAAATATTTTTTAAAATATGCTTTTATCGAAACCGAATTCGCCCCCTAAAAAGTAGAAAATAAAATTGATTGCAAAACTTTAACTTTTTGGACTGTTATAATATAAAAGTAAATTGCTGGAATAAGATTAAACAAAAATCTAGGAAATTTAAGGTTCGTGTTTCTTTTTTATTATTATATTACGTTAAATCGATTCCATTACAGCAAGAGTAAAAATTTTTTATTCCAGTAACTCATAAGTAATGAAAGTACCTCGAAGGGTAAAATATGTGTCAAAATACTGTGATTATAATTTATAAATATTACAATCCAATTTTAATTGAAGCAACATTTCTAACACGTATGAAGATGATATATGGATGTATGTATGTACATAAATGTATTTTACTGTATATTTTTATAGTATACTATTAATAGTATACCGTATATCCAAACAAACATCTAAACTTGAACACCTACCTACTTAATCGCTTAATAAGATCATGCAGTAAAAAATGTTGACAAATATCTTGATTTAAATTATAAACAAATGGAGCGGAACAAAATAATTTAGAAAATTAGTTTAACATAATATTATGTACGTACGTACGTACATATTTACATACGTAGTTTTAATTTTTTGTGTTGACAAAATTTTGTTTGTAAATCATAATGCGTAATGCGCAAAAGCATAATTTTGAAATGATCTTTACTTTTTATATTCTTTACTATGTATATATATACAAAAAAAATATTATGTATGACTGTAGTTTTAATTTGGCAACCGGAATTATTTTGAATAAAATTTTATATGTATATCTATATACACAATATACATAATAAATGTTCCTAAATAAAACACATAAAACATTAATTTTTAACGCCATGCATATTCAATATGCAATAAAGAATGTTGACAACAAATATTCTGATTTAAATCCTAAACAAATGTTTTAAAACAAAATAATTTAGCAACATAAAAATATTGTACCTATATATTTTGTGTTTTGCTAAATCCTAATACAAAACACATGTGTACATCAAGATTGATTGAACTAAATTATTATAGGAGGAAAGATTAAATAATATGTGTATATTATACATAAAATTTTATTAAAAAAAATGTTGATGAATACAGTTAACAAAAAAAAACGAATTGGATTCGAATCAAATTACCCTTACTTTCAAAACCTGTACACTCTTCTCTGCACTATGCAACAGTTAAGTATTTTCTGAATATATTACGAACATAAAATCTTAAGTTTTAACCATGCATATTCAATATGCAAATATTTTGATTTAAGTACTAAACAAATGTTGTAAACAAAATAATTTAGCAACATACATAAAAATATTGTATGTATTGTGTTTTGCTAATACAAAACAATGGACATCAATATTATACTATTATAGGAGAAAAGATCAAAAATATATTGCGTGTGTTTTGTATGCATGAATTTAGAGATAAAAATTTAAGTTTTAAATTCATATATACAAATTTTACATATATACATATTTTATTCAAAAAATGTTGATGAATAGATAGTTTAAAAAAAAAAAGTTGCATGTGAATTAGATTCGAACAACATGATCCCCACTTTTGAAAATTGTACACTTTCCTCTGCACCATACAACACTTACAAACGTTGCTAACAGATTACGAAGATAATAAAAAGCGTGACAGAATGACAAATAAATAAATAAACCGACACCGACGAGTTAATATGCATATAATTAAGCCTTAAAAAATAAATAAATAAATAAATAAACCGACAGCGACGAGTTAATATAAAAGCATATAATAAAAGATTTTTTAATTAAAGAAATGAGTTCAAATCACATTATCATTTACACATATAATATTAATGATTATAAAATGGTGTGCGATTTATTCAAAAAAACTGAAACAAAATATTTCACTTTTACCCCGAAAATAGAAAAAAAACAACATTAATTCTTAAAGGTTTAAGTACTGATTATGAACCGACCGTAGTGATGGAGATACTGAAAGAATATCAAACAGAAAAAACAAAAATTGAAAAAGTAGAAAGACTAAAAACAAAAAGAACAATAAAATAGAACCAAAAATTGCCAATATTTATAGTTCAGTTATCAGCTGGGGCAATCCAGAGTGAAGTATTTGCAATTAAAGCACTCGACCACCAAATGGTTTGATCGGAAAATATAAGAAAAAAAGATATAATGCACAAGATGCCAGAGATTTGGACACACTGCATCTAATTGTAACATGGAGTACAGATGCGTTAAATGCGGCAAAAGTCACCAATCAGGCCATTGTGAAATTAAAATTGAAGATCCAAGAGAATCTCTGTTTTTTGTTTTTTTTTTTTTCTTTATTTCAGTTGAATTCAATATAATTACATTAATCCCAATATTATTCCTTTTATTTTTTTCTATACATAAATTGATATTTTGTAAAAAATTTTTAAATTTATCAAAAAGAAACAAAATTACGTTTAATTATATAATAAATACTTCAAAATTAAGTGACCCAGTCTAAGCTGCCTGGTCGAATTAGATTAATATATATTGATTATATGTTTCCTAATACGAGTTAGAGTTATTTATGGTTCATAAATGTATACACTCACAAAAGAGCATATTATCACTACATATATTTTACTTACAAAATTAAATAATCTAATCTTACTAATAAATAAAATAATATGTAAAAAAATTATTTTTTAAAATATGCTTTTATCGAAACCAAATTCGCCCCCTAAAAAGTAGAAAATAAAATTGATTGCAAAACTTTAGCTTTTTTGACTGTTATAATATAAAAGTGAATTGCTAGTGCAAGCATTTTGGACTGTTATAATATAAAAGTAAATTGCTGGAAAATAAATAAATAAATATAAATAAATAATATAAATAAATAAATAAATATTATGTACATACGTACGTACATATTTACATACGTAGTTTTAATTTTTTGTGTTGACAAAATTTTGTTTGTAAATCATAATGCGTAATGCGCAAAAGCATAATTTTGTAATGATCTTTACTTTTTATATTCTTTTCTATATACAAAAATAATATTATGTATGTATGTAGTTTGAATTTGGCAATTGGAATTATTTTGAATAAAATTTTATTTGTATAATATACACAATATACATAATAAATGTTCCTAAATAAAACACATAAAACATTAATTTTTAACGCCATGCATATTCAATATGCAATAAAGAATGTTGACAACAAATATTCTGATTTAAATCCTAAACAAATGTTTTAAAACAAAATAATTTAGCAACATAAAAATATTGTACCTATATATTTTGTGTTTTGCTAAACCCTAATACAAAACAAATGTACACATCAAGATTGATTGAACTAAATTATTATAGGAGGAAAGATCAAATAATCTATAATATAATACACAAGATGTTGGCGAGACCTTGCCAACATGTAAAAAAATATATTTTATATCTATAATAAAACACTCACACTGAATGTAAACTAAACTGGCAATGATGATATTTCTGTATATGTATTTAATAATTTAAAATTTTATTACCAGAGACACAAATCTTTGACTCAAAGTATTATCAAGAGACACAAACCGTTCATTAAAAATATAAATAAATTTAGTAAATATGATTACGAGTGACCAAATTTTCCAGTAGAAGTATTATCAGAGACACAAACCGTTCATTAAAAGTGAGTACAGTCAGAAAAGGAATACATACTTAAAAAACACATTTTCAATCAAAATAAATTCAGCAAATTTTTAATTTTTAAATTTGACCGCCGCCACGTCCATTATGAACTGGTCGCAGCGGTAAATTAAAAATAAATTATTAACTAATCTTCTGTTATCTTTGTTTTGAAAAAAAAAAATATAAATAGGTACTCTTAATAAAATTAAAACGCCTGAAAGTGAAAAAGTGAGAGTGAGCAAAGTTTATAGTAAACCTCATATTTACAAGAAAAAAATAATAGGCCGATTTTATTCTTGATTTTGTTTTCATTAGTATAAAAGCTGGTAAAAGCTTCGTAACATGTAACATACTTCAAAATAGTTTTGTATATTTAGGTTGAAATTTAGATTTTGAAGCTAAATTTTCGGTAGAACTGGTATAACATAAAATAATCGAATTTTTTTATTAATATAAAATTCGGCAGACTTAAATAATTATATTTCATAACAGAAGTCAGAAACTTACTAAATATTATAGAAACGGATATTTTTCTTAAAAAAAAAAGAAAAAATATATAGAAAATATTATTTTAGAAGCCTTCTCTCACAATAGATTCATAATTTTGTACTAATTTATTATTAGACCATTAAATTAAAAAGCTGTCGAAAACGACCGTAAAAAAAAAAGGCCCCGAAAATTTATGAAATTACATTATCAGAGACATGAATCTTTTATTATATAAACCAAAGACCTCTTCCAAAGTACATTTAAATAAAATAAATTCAGCAAATTTTTTTCAAGCAAAAAAAAAATAAACGCAAAAGACTTGAAAGTAGTTTTGGTAATTAAAGTAATTTCGCGGCGAAAACAACTGTTTTTCATCGACATAAAAATTTTTTTTTAAAACTAAAGAAAAATAGAGAGTCTGGTAAAATTTTAACAAATATTAAAATTATTTAGATTATTGGTATTGTTTTAAATGTAACAAAAAAAAAAAATGTCGTAGCGGTTGGTGTTGGTTGGCTTTTCGCCGGTTTTTATTGTGCAGTTTATACATGTGTTTCAAACAATTTTTGCGATATCGGCACGAGCTTTTACCCTGAATGTGTTTTTAGCTTGGACCATTTTTTCTCAATGATTAAAAAACTGTCAAAAATTACCGCCACGAAAAAACGGCGAGAAAAAATTAATAAACTGTACCTAACATTTTTAATTTTATGTGTTTAGATTTGTTTTATGTTTTTTTCTATTACAAGTAAGTAAGTGATTTCAACATTTTTGTAATGGTGCTGATGTAAAAATGAAATTTTTAGGTAGTTTATTAATGGGGGCCAGTATGATACCGTAAATGTTTTTGAATCTATAGAAATTGTGCAATTGCACAGGGGATTTTCTAGTATGTGTATATTATACATAAAATTTTATTAAAAAAATGTTGATGAATACAGTAACAAAAAAAAAAAAAAAATGTACGTACACGAATTGGATTCGAACCAAATCACTCTTACTTTCAAAACGTCTACACTCTCCTCTGCACTATACAACACTTAAATATTTAATGAACATATTACGAACATAAAATCTTAATTTTTAACCATGTATATTCAATATGCATTAAAGAATGTTGACAGCAAATATTTTGATTTAAATACTAAACAAATGTTGTAAACAAAATAACTTAGCAACATACATAAAAATATTGTATGTATGGATTGTGTTTTGCTAATTATGCTAATTCAAAACACCAGGAAAGATCAAAAATATAATGTGTATGTTTGTATGCATGAATAAGAGATAAAAATGTAAGTTTTAAATTGATATATACAAAAATGTATACATATTTTATTCAAAAAATGTTGATGAATAGATAGTTAAAAAAAAAAAATGTTGCATGTGAACTGGATTCGAACAACATGATCCCCACTTTTGAAACCTGTACACTATCCTCTGCACCATACTACACTTACAAATGTTGCTAACAGATTACGAAGATAATAAAAAGCGTGACAGAATGACAAATAAATAAATAAACCGACAGCGACGAGTTAATATAAAAGCATATAATAAAATAATATGTAAAAAAAATATTTTTTAAAATATGCTTTTATCGAAACCAAATTCGCCCCCTAAAAAGTAGAAAATAAAATTGATTGCAAAACTTTAGCTTTTTTGACTGTTATAATATAAAAGTGAATTGCTAGTGCAAGCATTTTGGACTGTTATAATATAAAAGTAAATTGTTGGAATAAAGTTAAATAAAAATCTAGGAAATTTGAGGTTCGTGTTTCTTTTTTATTCCAGCAATTTACTTTTATATTATAACAGTCCAAAATGCTTGCACTAGCAATTCACTTTTATATTATAACAGTCAAAAAAACTAAAGTTTTGCAATCAATTTTATTTTCTACTTTTTAGGTGGCGAATTTGGTTTCGATAAAAGCATATTTTAATAAATATTTTTTTTACATATTATTTTATTTTATACTTTTTAGTTTTAAATGAAACACATAATTTGAATTTAAAAATATGGGATATTTTTTATTCATACATACATTAATTATTGTTTCTGATATAAAATACGTTTTATAATTTTATACCAAATGTTTAAGTAAATTAAGAGATGTTAAATCGATTCCATTACAGCAAGAGTAAAAATTTTTTATTCCAGTATGTAATTTATAAATAAAGAAAGTACCTCGAAGGGTAAAATATGTACCAAAATACTGTGATTATATAAATATTACAATCCAACAACATAACTCGAATGAAAATGATATACATAAATGTACTTTACTGTATATTTCTATAGTATACTATTAGTAGTATATCGTATATCCAAACAAACATCTAACCTTGAACACCTACCTACCTAATCGCTTAATAAGATCATGCAGTAAAAAATGTTGACAAATATCTTGATTTAAATTATAAACAAATGGAGCGGAACAAAATAATTTAGGAAATTAGTTTAACATAATATTATGTGTATCCAGCCATTGGTGCAGTGGTTGACGCACCGCTTCTCATTCATAAGGGAATGAGAGGTCACGGGTTCGATTCCCGGCTGGGTGCAATAATTATAAAATAAAAAAAAAAAAATTCATATATCGCAATATGTAAATACTTTATAATATATCATTATATCACGTACATATTCCTACCAGGAAACAAGGGTTATAGCTACCACATTTATGTACCACGGTACCTGAATATAAATAAATAAATAAATATTATGTACATACGTACGTACATATTTACATACGTAGTTTTAATTTTTTGTGTTGACAAATCATAATGCGTAATAGATTTTTTGTTTGTAAATCATAATGCGTAATGCGCAAAAGCATAATTTTGTAATGATCTTTACTTTTTATATTCTTTTCTATGTACAAAAATAATATTATGTAGGTACATAAAATTTTATTTAAAAAATATTGATTAATAGAGTTAAAAAAAAAAAAAAAAAAATTATACATATATACGAATTGGATTCGAACCACAGTCCACACATTAACACTCACTTTCAAGACCTGTACACTTTCCTCTGCACCATATATGCATTAATTCAATATGCATTAAAGAATGTTGACAGCAAATATTTTGATTTAAATACTAAACAAATGTTGTAAACAAAATAACTTAGCAACATACATAAAAATATTATATGTATGGATTGTGTTTTGCTAATTATGCTAATACAAAACACCAGGAAAGATCAAAAATATAATGTGTATGTTTGTATGCATGAATAAGAGATAAAAATGTAAGTTTTAAATTGATATATACAAAAATGTATACATATTTTATTCAAAAAATGTTGATGAATAGATAGTTAAAAAAAAAAAATGTTGCATGTGAACTTGATTCGAACAACATAATCCCCACTTTTGAAACCTGTACATTATGCTCTGCACCATACTACACTTACAAATGTTGCTAACAGATTACGAAGATAATAAAAAGCGTGACAGAATGACAAATAAATAAATAAATAAATAAATAAATAAATAAATAAACCGACAGCGACGAGTTAATATAAAAGCATATAATAAGTTTTATTATTTGATTCTCATCTTAACTGTTTTACTGTTCTCATCATTCACACACTTATTACTTTATTATTATAATTCAAGAAGACCGTCAGTAAATTAATTTAAATTAATTGAATTTACTATTTATGTAGGTATGTATGTTAGCTATGCATATAAAAAATTGTTTTCTAATAATTTACATATTTGGTTTATGATAAGTTGCGGGTATGTAACAAAAAGCAAGTTATTCTCTTCTTGAAGAGAGATAACTGTTTCTTTCTTTAATATGTGAAGGCAAATCATTATATGTCTTTAGGCTATTGTAAAGACAATTCGTTTTCTGTCTTTCTGTTCGGAATAACGAAAGATAATAATTCGATTTGTTTCTTGTATTATAATTATGAAAATCGATATTTTGATTTAGAATAAAATTATGTTTGATATAATTATTTATTAGTTTGAAAACTAAAATGTATAATTCTCTATTGCAAATAAAGTCGAGGCTTGGAAATTGAGGTGAATACAATAAGTTTGTTGGATGTACTAATGGGTAATTATGGATAATTTTAAGAGCTTTCTTATGAAGAATATTTAGTTTATTTATGTGAACCTTGGATGCTCTACTCCAGATTGGGTTTAAGTACGTAATATTCGAATTAATATACGACGAATAAATAACAAAGAGCGTTTTTTTTGTCTAAAAATAATTTTAATCTTATTAATATAAAGATGTATGGGGCGATTTTCTTACATACAAAATCTATGTGTTCCATCCATTTCAGATTTGAGCCAATAACCATTCCTAAGTAATTAAAGCTCTTAACACCAATTTGATTATTTTTAAATACAACAAAAAAACAATTTCATTATTATTATTTTTAAAAACATTTCATTATTTTTAACAACATCAATTTTTTTTTTTTATTTATTTAATTCATTTATTATCTCAATTGAGCTTTAACGCTCGTGAAGAGTGTATACAAATATATACATACAATAACTGTGATAAGTACATCATATGCATAATTAAATCAAAATAACATAATAATGCTTGATATCAGTTACAAAAATTAAAAAAATTATAAGAAGAAAAAGAAAAAATTATAGGCTAAATTGTAGATGGCATCATGATTGTTGAATCTGACTTTAGAAGAAATTATCTTAATATTAACAGCTGTTCTCGTATTGTAATGGTGACAACAATTAATTGGTTGTGGTACGATTACTGTATTAATGTTTTTGTTAATTATCAAGTGTGCTTGAGTTGCCAGCTTACATTTTACCAGTAGATTGATTGGTAATAGTTTGTGGTTACTGTGTATAAGTTTAGTAGAGGTTCTCAATTTGTATCCGAAAAGATTTTTTATAGCTTTATTTTGAATATTTTGCCGTATGCAATGGTGTTATGAAACATAGAGAAATATACAGATCTTTTAAAACTATCTGGAATTCTTTGACTGATTAGTCTAAAAATTCCAGCAATTTTTCTGCTTTTTTTGATTTGTTCCTTGATTTGTGGACCCCAGCTTAAGTTACAGTCAATTATAACACCAAGATATTTGTATTCACTAACCATTTCTATATTACAGTTGTCGTATTTGATATCTATTCTTCTTGTTGTTTTTCTTTTAACTATCATGTATTTGGTTTTACTTGTATTGATTGATAATTTATGTTTGTTCATCCAACTCCTTATTTTTAGCATATCTTGGTTAATGTTATTCTGTAGGTCGACCATTGTATTTTCCGAAAAAACCAAAGCTAGATCATCAGCGTATAGGAATGTTTTGCCATATACTTCACTATCAAGTAAGCTGTTAATGTAGCATGAGAAAAGTGTTGGTCCTAAGCAACTACCTTGGACAACCCCGTAGTTTATGCTTTCGACATTACTTTGAAAATTTTCACATTCCGAATATTGTGTCCTATCACACAAGTAACTTTGAAACCACATGAATTCACTGCCAGTAACTCCATATTCGTAAAGCTTTCGAAGTAGTATTTTTCGGTCGATAGAGTCGAACGCCTTTTTTAGATCGAAGAATATCACTAACACTTTTTGTTTTTATCTAACCCTGACTGGATTTCCGGATTCATATCAAAGATAGTTGCCTTAGTGTTTGATTTTTTTTTGAAGCCATATTGGCTCTTGGAATTTAAATTAGCAAAGCTTAAGTAGTCTGTTAGCTGTTCATTTACAAAAGTTTCTATTATTTTACTAATTGGAGAGGAAATCGAGATCGGTCTGAAGTTGTTAATATCTGATTTATTTCCACTTTTAAATATGGGAATAACTCTGTTTGATTTTAACACTGTAGGCATTTTACCTTGGGTCAGTGATGCATTTATAAGTTCATTAATATATTCTGCTAACTCTTCTTTACATGACTTAATTACTCTGGTTGAGATTTCATCAGGTTCTACCGAATTCGTATTTGATAGATTATCTATTAATTTCATAGCTCTCTGTTTATTGCTAAGTTTAAATTTGAATTTTGTAGCTGTTTTTAGTTCTGGAAAATATATTGAATCAAATTTTTTTGCCATATTTTCTCCTACTTTACAGTAAAATTCATTGAATTTATTGATTTTTTCTTGTTTTTGATTTTGACTCAACATTTGATCAGAAAAGAATTCATTTTTCTTCATAGTAGAACCATCTAATATATTTTTTATATATAGCCAATTTTTTTTAGAGTCACCCGCAGCTTTTTCAAATTGTATGTTGTCATATTCCTTTTTTTTTTTTTTTCTTTTTAACGAAGTTAATCTATTCAACCAGTAACAATATTTGTATTTCAAATATTCATTACTTCTATTTTCTGTATGTTTTTTAAACCAATAATTTTTCCTATTTATTAATTCTACACATTCATCATCTATCCAAAATGCAGTATATTTATTTGCCTTCTTTTCAATATTGTAACGCTGGTCGCTCTATTTGCAGTATTTTTTATTACATGTATCAAATTATTTGCAATTTTATTCACATCTGTTTCATTGACAGTATAATTTCTTAATTCTTCTGAGATAAGTTTATAGTTAATTTTTTTAATGAGGTTAGGTATTTTATTATTTTGTTTGTTTATTTTTAGATTTCTTATTTCAACAATAGTGCCTAAATGATCGCAAATATCTGTGTGAAGTAGTGTTATATAAATATTAGAATTAGGATTATTGCATAGAAGATGGTCCAAATATGTACTTGATGCTGGACGGGTGATTTTATCATGGCAAAAGTAAAAGCCATTTGATTCTACTATATTTTGGTATTTCTGAACATTTTTACCTATTTGGTTTTTAATATCAAAATTGAAATAACCTATTAGCAATGATGTTTTTGTTTTTAGACTAGTAACATGATTATCAAGTTCAACAAAAAAGTTATCAATTAAGCTGGATGTATTATTGGGTGGTCTATAAATTACTGAAATGTTACTAGTGATATTTTTGTGAATAATTTTAATGTTAATAAAGCGGTTGTATTCGTCACAATAAACACTTTGTTTGAGATAATTAATACTATTATGAATAAACATAGCTGCGCCACCACCACGTCTTGATTTTCTACTGGATAATATTAATTAGGTATGTTGATACAGTGTTCAGTGTTTTTCAAAATTCAAGTTTCCGTGATACTTATTATATGTATGGTGTATTTTAATGAATCCAATAAAATTGTGATGTCATCTAATTTGTTTTTTACGCTTCTAGAATTTAAGTATAAGATTTTTAAGCAATTGTTTTCTATTAAGTTAATATCGCAAGTCTTATAGATATTTGTGACTACATGGGTATTAAGTGGCAGTTCATAAGAATTATTTGACATTGAGCTGAGATTCGTGTAAGATTCTTATTATTTTACTATTTGAGGTTTTTCGGATAAATAGTCTGCCATTCTTAACCCATGCGAATTCTAATTGATTGTCTTTCTTTAGATCCCTAGCTTTCTTGTGCAAATAACTAAAGAATGCTGTTCATTTTTCATTTATAAAAATTAATTTATTTTTGTGACTTTCAATTCCATTAAGATCTTGCATTGATCATTTCTTTGCCTTTATCGATTTCATAAATTCACTTTTTTAAGTAGATTATAGAATTGTATTATTATTTTATTTGGCTCACCTGAATTTCTTGAGGATGGCATCTCTTCGTAAGTATCTTTAATGTCACTGATTTTCAGCTCCGTATTACAAACTTATTACTATGCTGCTAGGATTCTCTTCTTGATTTGATTCTACGCCGCTGCTAGAATTCTTATCGTGGTTTGATTCCATACCACTGGACTTTCTCCACTGGTTTGATTCTATACCACAAATTTCTATCTTATCATCTAGCTGGTTTTGTTTAAGTTTTTCAATCTCTATTCTGTTGTACTGTATTTCTTCCTGCAACTTTGCGTTATCATTTTTTAATTTAAATTTTCTTCAATGATTGAATCAATATATTCATTAAGTTCTTTAACTTTATTTTCAATGCTTTCTATTTTGGCATCCTGTGACGTTTGGTTTGCTAAAATAGTGTCCAATTTCATATGGATCTGTTGGGAGTCAGACTCGTAACCTGAGTTCTTAGCCACGTTCTCCTTCAAGGTAGACGGCTGCGGGGTGGCAGTTATACGGCTGCTTACGTTTAAAGACTTTCGTTTTTGACTTTTCGCCTTAAATTGTGAACAAAACCAGATTTCTTCAGGATCCAGTCTGCATTTCAGCAAAACTTCATTTTCCAAGTTAGTGCATGTACTGCAGTACCATTTTTTGCATTCTCCATCACATTGTAAACAATTTTGGTTTTTAAAATTAATTTTTTTTTTGCACTGATTACAACTTAGATTGTTATTTTTTGACATTTTTGACATTTTTGACAATTTCATTATTTTTAAATAAGAAAGAGGGATCAGTAAAAATGTTGTTATCAAAAAGGAGTATTTTAGTTTTTTTTAAGTTTATAACTAGTCTGTTTTTTACCAACCATCTATCAAAAACAAATCATGACTTATTAATGATTTAAGCTCAACTTCATTATTAGCTTTATATTTTTTTGCCAAATCATCGGCAAATAGTTGAAGTTTACCCTTTAGTTTAAGACGCGCTATATCGTCAATGTAAATTTTAAATAAGTCAGGACCTAGTATCGAGCCTTGGGGTACGCCCTTTTTGTTATATTACAAGATATTACCTATTTTTTATTTTTGAATACGGTTAACCAAATAGCTATTGAAAAAAGCGATTTGCTGGTGAGTAAGACGAATTTTCTGTAATTTTAGTAATGTTATCTCATGATCCACGCAATCAAATGCTTTTTGAAGATCGATAAATACGCAAGCGGTAAATTTACCTTAGTCCAAACTTTTAGAAATAGAGTCGGTAAGAGAAAGGCAAGCGGCAGTTGTGTTAGAATTTCTAGACTAAACTTTTCTAGAATAGAAAAGGTACTCAGAACTGATATCGGCCTGTAGTTTGTTGGATCAGTTGCATCATCTTTTTTGAAAATTGGCGTTACAACAGCAATCTTCAAAGAGTCCGGAAAAACATATGACTCGAAAGAATCATTAATAAATTTGGTCAACAGTGGTACAATTTTGTCAACAAATCTTTTAACAAATTTTGTTGAGACATTGTCATATCCGGTAGCGGAACACGATTTTAGAGATGATACCTATGTTGCTACTTCTTCAATAGTAGTTGGGGTCAAATCAAAGGAATTGTATATATACCGCTTGAAATTTTCAAAGTAACTCAGATCAATAGGGTCTGCTGAAATATTCAGGTCATTTGTTACATTTGTGAAGAAATCGTTCATACACTCAGATATTTCTTCTTCTTCTGTGACTACTCGACTTTTATATTTAATATCCTTAATTGAGCTATTTGGTTGATTTTTCCCGGTATTAAACATTATATTTTTGTATAATTCCCATAATTTCTTCCCATCATTTGGATATTTTTCTATCTCCCTCCGCGGATCAGAATTTTGTTTTCGCTTCAAGAATCTCAAAGATTTGATTTTTTTGCTATACATACTATATAATTCTGATGCATCATTTGGATACTTACGTTTAAATTTAAGAACGGAATAACGGATTTTAATGGTGTCAAGTATTTCGTTAGTCATCCAGATATGTTTTTTTTTTTTTTATTCTTTGATGAAATGACTGTGGTATATTTCTTAATTAAAATTGTTAAACTTTTAGCGAAAAGATCTACATTACTGATGGAATTAATATCATGCCAGAATGGATCATTGCAAAGGGCATCATAGTTAAGAACGGTTTTAGTATCACTAAATTTTTCTATTATTGGCTGCACGTACGCGCTGATCATTAGCATTTGATGATCTGACAAGGATGTATCAGTTACTGAGAGGTCATATTCGTAATGCAATATATCAGTAATAAAATGGTCTATCACCGTTTTCGATGTTTTACCTAGTCTTGTTGCGAACTCTTCATTTATTTTGTTCCCTATTACAAATCCATTACTCATAATTGTATTTGAATAATTTATGACATCATTATTTTTTTTATCTAATAGGTTTATATTAAAGTCACCAAGTATCAGTGAATGTTTGTAAGAGGACAGAATATGATCAATTTTTCTATAAAAACATCTATTTTTGTTTGATGAGACCTATATATTGATACAATGTTAATACCTTGACGCAGGAGTTTCACTATTAATACATGGGATTGATCGAATTCTTCTGCAAAAGTTTGAGTAGAAAATAGGAAATTCGCTACGTAGATAGCAGCACCTCCGTATGAATTTTCCCTATTTGAAAAATACGCGGTAAAGCCTGGAATATTGAAAAATTTGTTTTCGCTCTTATTTATCCAAATTTCCGTAAGCACTATAATGTCGATTCTATTGCTGGGAGAATTAACAAAAGCTTCTAAATTATAGATTTTATTCCTAATACTTTGAATGTTAAGGTAAATAATATTTAATTTTTCCCTATTTTGTGTCCTAATACTTTCGGATAATACTGTAGAGTAATTTATATTCACACTACTACTAATATCAATCATTTGTTTTCAAGATTATTAATACCTACGGTAAATGCAATACATCATGTGAATGAAATTGAAATAATTAATATTAATAATAATGAAAAGTACAGTATATTATTAGTAGTATCAGAACACGTGCGGGGAACACTGACCAAATCAAAACAAGGATTATCAAATGTGTGATTGATTACAAGTAATATTAAGTTCATAAAATTTTGTAAAAATGTTAGAGATTAGAATAAAAGTTAAAAAAGAAAAAATTAAAAAATAAATTTGAAGATATAATATGTATAATATAGATATTATTATATAAGATATAATATGTAAACTTAAATTTAGAAATTTTAGTAAAAATTTTGTTGAATTAAAATAGAAAATAAATAAGTAAGTAAAAAACAAAAAAAAAATAACAGTTATTAAATGTGAGAATAATAAGTAAATTTAAGATTTGGAATTTTATTAAAAAATATTTTAAAATTTGAAAGAGAATTAAAAAAATAAAATTTGAAAAATAGAATAAAAATTATGTAAAACAAAAAAGAACAAAAAAAAAAACAAAAACTGTGAAATATGAAAGTATAAATAAGTTTAAATTATGGAATTTTAGTACAAATTTAAATGTAAAAGCCAAATTAGAATAAAAGTTACGTAGAATAATAAAAATCATGACATGTGAAAATATAAATAAATTTAGGCTTTGTAATTTTTGTAAAAGTTGTGCGAAATTTGAAAGAGAATAAAAGTAAATATTTAAAAAAGAAAAAAGCTTTTGTAGTTAAAATATAAAATAAATAAATAAAAGTTTTGAAAAAAAATTAAATATATGATTAAATTTAAGTTGTTTAAAAAGAAAAAAATTAAAAATCTAAGTCTAATATACCTAAAAATACTTTTAATAGTTGTGTCTAGTTTTGAAATTGTTGAAATCATTGAGATTCTTGATCGGATTGATCATTGAAATTTTTGATTCTTGAATCGGAAAATTTCGGCACCATCATCTTTACGAAGATTAATTGAGTCATTTTTAAACCAGAGATATTTGAATTTATGTAAAATTTTGATTTGCTTCGCTTCATAATAAATCTTCTTTTGCAGTGTTGAAAGTTGTTGCTGAAAAAATTTCTCTTTGTTGCCCTCTTGAAGTAAGTTGAACTCGGTTGTATACAAGAGATGACATTTTTTTTTTCTAAAATTTTATTTTTTGTTTCTTCTGTTTTGAACTTGACGATGAAAAGCTTTCGTTGAATTTTTTGATTTGTGTTGCGATTTGAGTTAATTTTAATTATTGAAATGTTATCGATGCCGTTTTGTTTCGCATTTATTTTTACATCTTTCCATTTCATCAGCCTTGAATTCCAAGACGTTAATTTTTTCTTCTAGCTTTTTAAACTGATTTTCATTATGTTGTATTTTTTCTTTTATTATTTTGTTTTCTTAAATTTCTTAAATTTTTCTAAATACTTTTTTGTTGGTCAGCATCAGTTCATCCATTTTCTCCGATATGAAACTTTGGGACTTAAGTACTTCAAGAACCACAGACCCCATAATTTTTAAGTATTCAGCCACACTTTCGAGAGAACACCCATTCATATTAAAACCTGTCAGTGTTGTCACGCCCTCAAGTTTTTCAGCATTACTTATGTCCTCCTTAATGCCGCCGCTCTCTGTCCGTTGATGAAGTTCAGGATTAGCGTTTTCCTTCAGTCTTCCAATTATTTCATTGTGCTCCACAATTTCGATAAAACTGGTAGCTCCTACCGAGTCGTTGTGTGATAAAGTTGGACAATTTGCACACGTCCATATTCTTTTAACTGTAACAACATCATCGTATATATCTTCTGGAATAGCTGCACATTTGAGATGGTACAGAGCCTTACACTCTCCACCGCAGTGTCTTTTTTGTTTAGATGTGATATTTTCATTGCATGAAACACGTTGGAGTTTTGACATTATTAAAGTAATTATTTTATTTTATTTTAATTTTAGACAACAAATTTTTAATGAAAATTAAATATTTTAGATATTTTAGATCTTTATATTTTAGATATTTAATAGTTTGAAAACTAAAGTCTGTAACTTTTTTTGTTTTTTATCTTCTTATACTCTTTTCTTTTTTTATTTATTAAATAAATATTTATTTTCGATTTTTCTTAACCACAAAATAAATATGCGATTTTACTTTACTTTTTAGATAATGCTGATATTATTATAGTAATTAAATTAAATTAAAAAAAAAAATCAAAACAAAAAAAAAAATGTCTGCAAAATGTTAAATGTTCTCTAATAAAAAATTTAATTTAATTTCTCGTTTGCTTAATTTAATTTTAAGTTTCTATTGTTAATTAAATTTGATTTTTGTTCACTATTTATTTAATTTAATTTTCCTTTCACTTCTTTATTTAATTTTACTTTAATTTTTATCTTTAATTTTTTAGTTAATTTTTAAGTTTTTAAATTAAATTAAGCATTTTTTAAATTTTGAAAATTATAAAATGATAAGACGCGATAGAAAAAATAATACAAATGGTGGCGGTGCTGCTATTTGCATAAAAAATAATATAAAATAATTAAGAATTTTAAATTTGATAACTTTAAATGTTTAGAGCCATGCGTTATTTATTTAGATTTAGAGCAGAATAAAAAATTATTTACAATATCGCTATATGCTCCCAACAATAATAATTCACTATTTAAGACTGAACTACAATATATTTTTGAAGAATTAAGTCTAGGTAGTACTAACAACTACTATATTATAATGGGAGACATGAATGCTAAACATAAAAACTGGTATAATTTGTATAATAACTACTCAGGTTTACAGCTTTATAACTGGCTGGAATCTGAAAAAATCCCATATAAATGTGAATTACTAATTCCTGATTCTCCTACATATCCAAGGGCTAATTCGTATTTAGATTTAGCATTCATAGATTGTAGAATAACAAGAATAAATAACAGGTTACTAACTTTACCATATGATAGTGACCACAATGCAATTTGTCTAACAGCTGAAATAAATAATAATAATTTTTGTTTCGATACTCTTACAAACAGAAATACATATTTATTTTATAAAACAAATTGGAATAAATTCCGCAGAAATTTAGATAAGAATTATGAAGAGAGCTATAATAATTGTAATAGTAAAATAAATGATGAAGTCAATATTGAAATTCCATACATTGGTGAACATCTACAAAAATTAGAACAAATAATAACAAAACAATGAAAGAACCAATACCAAAACGTAGTGACAATTACAGTAGTGTGCAAAAATTTAACTCCGTAATAATTAAAAAACTTATAAAAATAAAAAGTAATATTTTAAACGACATTCACAGAATATATAAGCAACGATTAAATTTTTCTTATCATGGAATTCAATCGCTTAAAAGTCTGTTAAAGAATAGCAATTGTCTAATAAAACAACAAGTTAGTATTGAAGTTAATAAATATTGGACGAACAGATTAAAAAAAATTATTCCTTCAAATAAAAATATGTTCGCGGAAATTAATAAAATATTTAGGAAAAAACAAAGGAATGAAATAGAAAGTTTGCACTTAGATTCTAATGAACAAGTAATATTAGAGCAAAACGCAATTAATATTAATACTCTCGATTGTGATTCGTCTAATAAATACATCATAAAGAACTCATCTGAAATACAAAACGTATTAGGTACATATTTAATGAAAACATATAAAACTGGAATGACAACAGATAACAGCTTTCATTTACACGTAGAAAACACATCAAAAACGTTCAAACAAAAAAACGAACAAAAGAAAAGAAATAATATTTCTATTACTTCTTTTTCTCCAAATAATAAATCATCAGAACAGTACAATGAGAACTCTTATTTTACTAATCTGAACGAACTTAAAACAAAACTCGATCAGCTTAAAAATAAAACTTCAGCGGGTATAGATGGAATACCCAATATTGTACTGAAGAACCTAAGCAACAAGCTGATCGAACAATATGTTATCTTATTTAATAACGCCTTAAACTTTTCATACTTTCCAATAGCATGGCAGAAAGCGAAGGTAGTAATGATAAAGAAACCTGGAAAGGAGCCAACCAATCCATACAGTTACAGACCAATTAGTTTGCTCATTAACGTTAGAAATTTACGAAACTCTCATTAATGAAAAAATAAATAACTTTGTTAATGAGAAAAATCTGATACCTGAAAGTCAGTTTGGATTTCGACATAATCACGGAACGATCCATGCCGTAACAAAACTTACATCAGACATATGCTGGCACATTATTAAAAAAGAAGGTATGGGCGCCTGTTTGGTCGACCTGGAAAAAACTTTTAATAATGTTTAGATAGACGGTTTGGTATATAAACTACAAGATTATGGTCTTCCCAAAAATTTAGTAAACCTAAGATATGTTGTCAGATGGGGTTTTGTTATGGTGAATAACAATAACCCGACTAATAGAATATTTAAAATTGAAAACGGATTACAGCAGGAGCGGTAAATTCACCAGTCCTATTTTCAATACATATAATACAGCTGATAGAATTACTAAATCGCATACAAGGTAGTAATTATATTTTAGCTGTCGCAGACAATATCATACTTTATTCTGCTAATAAATCAATAAAAGAAATTCAAAAAAAAACACAAGAAATGTTCAATAAACTAATCGAGTACTGCAAGATCTGGTGTTTAAAAATTAATTATAA
This sequence comes from Poecilobothrus nobilitatus, assembly GCA_947095535.1. Classification (NCBI taxonomy): domain Eukaryota; kingdom Metazoa; phylum Arthropoda; class Insecta; order Diptera; family Dolichopodidae; genus Poecilobothrus; species Poecilobothrus nobilitatus. The sequence continues at coordinate 183,803,714 of OX352772.1, forward strand.
TAAATGCGAAACAATTTTATTCCGTGATACCATAGGCAAAATAAATTACAATATTAAAAAGAATTGGAAAAATTTTAAAATAAAAACTCCAAATAATGAAAATATTGTGAACCAAAAACAAGTCAAGACTTGGGAATCTTGCTAAACCACAACTTGAGTTTTGCTAAGCAAGTTGATAATGCAATTTCTGAAAGTAATAATGCCCTAATGGCAGCAAAAGGCTTATTTTACAATAAAACAATTCAGCCAAGAGAAAAAATTATAGCCTATCAAACACTTATAAGACCAATACTCTCGTATGGAGCACCCATTTGGTATAATATAAGTGCTAGTATCATGGGAAAAATTAGAAAAACGGAAGGCAAATGCGTCAGAGTTTGTCTTGGTAAAAATAGAACGCCACAATCAGATTATAAAAAATATTATTCAAATAAATTTATATATAAACTGGCTAAACTAAATTTATATATAAACTGGCTAAACTAAAAATATATTAGGTTAAGTTTTCTCTTAAGATATAATTTTGGTTTTTTAAGGCTGTTTTTTTTTACAAAAATTAAAAATAAAAAAGATTAGAATACACAAAAAAAAAACTGTATAAACAAATATAAAATAATAAGAAAGGAACGAAAATATGAATTAAAACAACAAAAATTTAAAGTTTAGTAAATTAAGTTAGTTATGTAAGGACTTTCAAACCGTTTTTTTGTAAATTTTTTTTATAGGTTTATAAAACAAAAGTTAATGGAATAAAATAAAGAAAAAAGAAAAAATTTATACTTTTTAAAAAAATATTTTTTTTTTCAAATTCTTAATAATTTGATTTAAGTTTTTTTTTTAATTTAATATTTGTTTTTGAATATGCAGATTGTAGCGACTGAACTTTTTATTTATTCTTCACACCGAAATTTCGTAACGGAAATCGATTCGTCCATACTACATTGTCTATCAACCGAACCGAAATTATTATCTTCGTATATTTTTTTTAATAATATATTTTTTTCTTGTAAACCGTTTTTTTTTAAATATAAATCTTTTATGAAAATGTGATTTATTCCGAAAAAAAAAATTTTAATAATACAATTTATTATTTTTTTTTATTATCTATTATAATTTATCTGTATAAGATTTTTTATAATTATTTAAGATTCATAAACACTTCTAACACCATGTGGAGATTCCTCAGTTCCAAATTATTTTAATTAAACACATTTTGATAATTTTAATTGTAAAAACTATTTCAATATTTATTTTTATTTTAATTAAAATAATTTGGAATTGAGGAATTCCCACATATCAAAATTTTTATTCAGGATAAAATTATGTTTGATTTTAAAAATTATTTTAAAAGCAATTAAATACAATTCACGTTCACATAAATTATTAAAGCTAATATAAGGGTTAGCGTATAACAAATTAGTAGGATGCCTTCTTGGATAGTTATGAATAATTTTAATTGCCATTTTATTAAGTATGTCTAATTTATTTATATAGGATTGTGAGGCTTTGCTCCAAATGGAAGTCAAATATATAAAGTGAGACTTTCTTTCAATTTGCTTTCTTTATTTAAAAACTTTTGTAAACGTTTTAAAATAAAGATATACGGAAAGATTTTATGGATTACAAAATTAATGTGATCATGCCACTTTAATTTGCTATCTAATATAAGACCAAGATAATTAAAAGATTCTATAGTTTTTATAATATTATTTCTGAAATAAAAATTTAAATTACTAAATTTTTTGTTTGAAATAGCATAATTTTAGTTTTTTTTTATATTCAGAGCAAGACGATTTTTAGTGAATCACTCATCTATCATATTAAGATCATGATAGATAGCATTTTTCATTTCTTCCTCATTAGTTTCGGTATATTTTAATACAGCATCGTCCGCATATAGTTGTATGGCTCTTTTAAGTTTGCATATCTTAGCATATAAGCTGCAGGTCTTAGCATATTTATCATATTTTTTACTTCCGCATTATTTGTTGGGCTAACTGAAATTCCTCATATATATTTCTAACAAAACTTCTAATATATTCACGATCAATTGGGTCTTCTGAAATACTTAGTTCAGTTGTAACATTAACAAAGAAATAATGCAATTGATATTGCAATTTCGTGCTTATTATTAATATTTTCATTGTTTGATTTCCCTAATGTTAGTAATTATACATTATTAATTTATAAATATTACAAAGTTTTCTGCAATTGTTTGGATCAGCAGCAATTTTATTAGAAAAATATTGTTTTTTAGCCTCAAGTATTAATTTAGATACTTTGTAATTTTTTACTAAAGTGGTTAATTTACTTACAAAGTAATCAAAGCTATTGTGCACATTAATAGTGGATCAAAACTGAACATTGTTAATTACATCAAACTCAACAACTGTTTTAAATTAGTTTATTTTCTCTTTATATGGTTTCTCATTCATGCTTATTAAAAACATCTGATGGTCGAACATAGAGGTATCAACTACATGAAAAGTGATCTATCACCGTTTTTGAAGTATTTCCAATTTTAGTGGCGAACTCCTCTGTAACTTTATTATAGATTATGAATCCATTAATCAAAAGCACATTGCAATAAGTTATGATATCAAGATTTTTTTTATTTAATAAATTTATCTTATAAATTTCTTTTTATGTATTTAATTCCTAAAAAATTTGACTTGTGACAATATATTTAAAAAGTATTTAACTACTAAAATATTCCCTCACATAGATAGCCCCTCCACCATACGCATTTTCTTTATTTGAAAAATAGCCTATGAATCCAGGTAATTTAAAAAACCGTTTTCGGATTCTCTTAACCAAATTTCTGTTAAAACGATAACATGTAATTCACACCCATAACTACTAATAAATTGTTCAAGATTGTACAATTTGTTTCGAAGATAATATATATTATTATTATATTACATACATATATTATTTATATCATTTCTCATTATCACAACACAACAAAATTGTTATTTTAAATTTTTTTTATATTTAACAAAAGAGATGACAAACCGGTAGTAGTCAGCTGTTGCCTGTTGGAGATATACATTCGCCAGAAATTAGAAAGAAATATATGAATAGGAAATTTCATATAATATTTTAGTTTTAGCTTTAGTTTTAATTTGTATCACACGCGGTAATGTTTTAATCATTTTAGATTGTAATATGAAAATATTGTTGTAGATTGTAAAAATAAATTTAGATATTTTAAAAATTAATTTCTGTAGTATGAAACTATTGTGAATTGTAAATAATTGTAATTTCAAAATATTGTAAATTGTAAAAATAAATTTAAATATGTTAGAAAATAAAATATGTGATATATTATTGTAAAAATTGTAAAAGGTAAAAATATAGTTAAAAACGCGAAAAAATAATATATGTGATTTGTTATTGTAAATATTGTAAACTGTAAAAATAAGATTAAAAATGTGAAAATATAATAATATATATATTATGTGATTTGTTCTGGAAAAATAAAAAAAAGAATTTCATACTCAAAATATAAATAATAAAATTAGTAATAAGTATATTATATAAATATAAATAATAATTAGTTTAAAGTATATTGTAATTCAAAAAATAAAAATTTAAGTAGCAAATTAATTTAAGGTGTGCTTTATGAGCAAAATTCAAATAAAAATATAATATTAAGAGTTTTTTATAGACATTTAATGTCATTTTTTGATATGATTTGTATTTATCTTTAATCAATAGAAATTTAAGTTGATTTGAAAGTTTAATGTTTTTAAGTAATAATTTAAATTCATTTTTTGAAATAATATGTTTGAAATTTATTAAGCTAAGCATGTGGCAAGATAGATATGCATACATGTGTTTATATATATACATATATAAGTATGGATGTTAAAATGAAAGTGTAAAAAAAATATATACCATATGATTTGTAATTAGTGTAAAATGTATTGTAATTTAAAAAATAAAAAATGATATAGTATATTAAATTAATGTGTTTTTATATGCAGAATTCAAATAAAAATTTACGTGATAATCTAATTTATCTTTTAAAAAATATATAAAAAAAATTTTTAAAAAAACAGCTTTTTTGAATTAAAAAGTAGAAAATAAATTTTTAATAGAAAATTTTTCTGTAATTTTCTAAACTATATTGTTACAATCGAGATTTCTTTGAAAAAGTTTATTTCAATATGTCAAATATATATATAAATACAAGTATATATAAGTTTTAAAGTCTGTGAAATTAATATAAAAGCTGGAGGCAAAATTTAAAAATATAAGTTTATAGTTATGCGTTTGTTGCCTCCAGCTTTTATTTTAATTTCACAGACTTTAAAACTTATATATACTTATATTCGGGTTCGGGTAGCTGCCATACAACTTATCCGTTTAAATGAGAATAACTCAGTGTCTATTGAAGTTAGGAACCTGAAATTTAGTAAAGAGGTGTCGAGTTATAGGCCAACAACTTTTGTAAAATTTGGTTGGTCTAGAGCAGCCGGTTCAGGCTTCTTGCACCTCTTGCAACTTAATGAAGCTAGGCGCCTGAAATCTTGCAAATGATGATCAAATTTTATGGCAACCACTTTTGAAAAATTTGGTTGTTGTGGTGCGACGGGTTCGGGTAGCTGCCATACAACTTATCCGTTTAAATGAGAATAACTCAGTGTCTATTGAAGTTAGGAACCTGAAATTTAGTAAAGAGGTGTCGAGTTATAGGCTAACAACTTTTGTAAAATTTGGTTGGTCTAGAGCAGCCGGTTCAGGCTTCTTGCACCTCTTGGAACTTAATGAAGCTAGGCGTCTGAAATCTTGCAAATGATGATCAAGTTTTATGGCAACCACTTTTGCAAAATTTGGTTGTGGTGGTGCGACGGGTTCGGGTAGCTGCCAAACAACTTATCCGTTTAAATGAGAATAACTCAGTGTCTATTGAAGCTAGGAACCTGAAATTTAGTAAAGAGGTGTCGAGTTATAGGCCAACAACTTTTGTAAAATTTGGTTGGTCTAGAGCAGCCGGTTCAGGCTTCTTGCACCTCTTGGAACTTAATGAAGCTAGGCGCAATAGATTCAGGTAGCTGTCATACAACTCCACAATTTACATAAATATATCTCTGTAGTTCGGTACTAAAACATCTGAATGTTTTTAAAAGATGATCAAGTTTTATAGAAACAGGATATATTACGTTCATACGGGTATCCCAGAGTTGACACAGTCTACTCTACTGCACTCTTTCTCGTTTTTTGTTCATTTATGTTTATCGTCCATTCATATAAATATAACTGTTGCCTACATATTAAAAAATAATAAATCGATAAATCAACTAAATAATAATAGTTGGGAATTTGGTGTGACTGTGTTAGCAGATTTTTAATAGGACAGCATACATAAAAATATGCATACCATATTTTTGTACATGTTTGTACCTACATATGTAGTAAAAAAATTTGGTTTTAAAAGTATGTAATTGAGAATATATTAAATTGTTTACTTCTAAATGCTAATGTTTTTGAATAAAAAAAAAATTATTTTGCTTTTTCTAGACGATGTAGATATATATGTATGTATGTACATAACATATATTTTATGATTAATTCATAATTATTGTTATTGAAAAGAAAAATATTGTTGTTATTTACATTTTTAAAAAAAACTGGATTTTCTTATTTTTAATATATTCTTTTTGGTGTTTAATGTTTTTACATAATTGGAAATATATTCTTAGTTTTTATACTTCAGAAAAAAGCATTAGTGGTGCAGATCATCATTCCCTAATAGATCTTAATTTAATGTTAGGGCCATAATATGCGATTTTAATATGTTAAGAGTTTCGAAAGAAAAGCCCTATTTTAATTATAATTAAGAAAGGATAAACACATATCTATATAAATACTATAAATAAACAAATTGCTTTTATAAATAAAAATGTATACTAAAAATCAATTGATTTGATGAAAAAATATACTTTCTACAGTATTTAAATGAAATTCTCTGGGAGTTTTATACCATTTGTTATAGTAGAATGTAATTTTTCTTTTAAAACTTTAATTAAGTCAAGTCAAATAATTAAGAAAAGTCAACTTGTCAACTGTCAAAGTATAAAGACGCGGATTTGTTTGCTCTAAATTCTTCTTTTTTTTAAATTTTTATTTTAAAAAAATTTTTGTTTTTTTTTAAATAAATCGTAAAGAACGAAAATATGTACTACCTGTGCACGAAATATTACTGGAAATTCCAATTGAGTTCAGTGTTGTTGAAAATGTGAGAGTTATGGTAACTAAATGTGCATCAGTGTCGAAGGAACTGTTTGAGGCTATTAAATCAGAAAGTGCAACGTGGGAATGTTATGAGTGTCCCTCTACTGATAATGATACTTTAATAATTAAAGATAATGATGATGAAAATACCAATTCATCTCCTCAAGCTAATTTTCTTACCAGAAATTGCTAACTTACCAGAAATTGATATAAATGGTTGCACTTTGCAAAGTCTAGCTTTGTATATGATAACGCTGGTTACTGTAGTGCTTGAGATTCAAAAAACCCTAAATTACTTCTCAGCACAAATGGATGCTACACAAAATCAATAAGAAGGCTTTGTAAAGTATAATAAACAACTGTAGACTGTGTCAACTCTGGGATACCCGTATGAACGTAATATATCCTGTTTCTATAAAACTTGATCATCTTTTAAAAACATTCAGATGTTTTAGTACCGAACTACAGAGATATATTTATGTAAATTGTGGAGTTGTATGACAGCTACCTGAATCTATTGCGCCTAGCTTCATTAAGTTCCAAGAGGTGCAAGAAGCCTGAACCGGCTGCTCTAGACCAACCAAATTTTACAAAAGTTGTTGGCCTATAACTCGACACCTCTTTACTAAATTTCAGGTTCCTAACTTCAATAGACACTGAGTTATTCTCATTTAAACGGATAAGTTGTATGGCAGCTGCCCGAACCCGCCGCACCACCACAACCAAATTTTAAAAAAGTTGTTGGCCTATAACTCGACACCTCTTTGCTAAATTTCAGGTTCCTAGCTTCAATAGACACTGAGTTATTCTCATTTAAACGGATAAGTTGTTTGGCAGCTACCCGAACCCGTCGCACCACCACAACCAAATTTTGCAAAAGTGGTTGCCATAAAACTTGATCATCATTTGCAAGATTTCAGACGCCTAGCTTCATTAAGTTCCAAGAGGTGCAAGAAGCCTGAACCGGCTGCTCTAGACCAACCAAATTTTACAAAAGTTGTTAGCCTATAACTCGACACCTCTTTACTAAATTTCAGGTTCCTAACTTCAATAGACACTGAGTTATTCTCATTTAAACGGATAAGTTGTATGGCAGCTACCCGAACCCGTCGCACCACAACAACCAAATTTTTCAAAAGTGGTTGCCATAAAATTTGATCATCATTTGCAAGATTTCAGGCGCTTAGCTTTATTAAGTTCGAAGAGGTGCAAGAAGCCTGAACCGGCTGCTCTAGACCAACCAAATTTTACAAAAGTTGTTGGCCTATAACTCGACACCTCTTTACTAAATTTCAGGTTCCTAGCTTCAATAGACACTGAGTTATTCTCATTTAAACGGAGAAGTTGTATGGCAGCTACCCGAACCCGCCGCACCACCACAACCAAATTTTACAGAAGTTGTTGCCATAAAACTTAATCATCATTTGCAAAATTTCAGAAACCTAGCTTGAATAGATACTGAGTTATTTCTATATAAAGATAGAAGTTGTATGGCAGCTACTCGAATCCGCCGACCGAAAATGTTGGATTTAAGTAGCAAAACTAACAATTTTACAAAAGTGCCGTAAAAAAAATTTCAGCCTTCTAGCTCCTTTATTTTTTGAGTTATCGTGCGGACGGACGGACGGACGGACGGACGGACATACATGGCTTAATCGACTCAGAATTCGATTCTGAGCCGATCCATACCTTTGACACTATATCTAGCTCGACTCCTTTAAGGTGTCACAAACGTAATGGCAAATTTATTATACCCTTGAACATAGTTCATACGGGTATAAAAAGTAACAACAATATAGTACTTTCTGATCTACCTTCTATTATTGAGATTCCAGTGGATACTGTACACACGATATTTAACAAAATCCAAGCCGGCATTCCTAAGGAGAACATCATAAAAGTATCTAGTTTAAAAAAGTATTCCAAAAATAATAAAAATGAAAAAAATGCTCTATACTTGATTAAGTTGAAATCTGATAAAGATAAAGATGAAGTTATGGTGAAGAAATCCAACTACAAAAATCTTTCCACAGCGGATGTAGGCCTGGATAAACATGGGAACAAAGAAATGTTTTTTCACACCATCTTACTTCCCTGCAATCCAAATTATACTACGAAGCTAAGCAGTTTAAAATATCAGAAAAATTTAAATTCCTGTGGATCAAAAATAATAAAATCTTCATGCGGAAAACGGACAACTTCAACGGACAACAATTAGAATAGAAAATGTATGCTATATTAGTTTTACTAAAACAAAACACTGCAAATAACTGCAATGTACTACATAAAATAACCATTTCAAAACTTTTTACATTTTAAAAAAAAAAAACTTTTATTTTATTTATATTATTATATTGTGTCTAAAATTATTTATAAATTTACCCTTTTTAATATTTTTTGTAACAATTCTAACTTTTTACATAACCTATAACCTACACTGCTTTTGAAAATTTTTACATTCATAAATCAAATTTTTTTTTTCTCATTTAATCTTGAACGTTAATTAAATCAACAACAACAATTAACTTAACAATTAACTTAATTTGTTTCAATATAATTCATCAAGTATCAATTTATTCCTCTTTGGCATCTACTTTTTATTCAATTATTTTCATTACTAAATTATATATAGATTTTTTTATTACTTTATTAAAACAAAACTATGCACGTAATTATTCAGTAGTTCATTTAGAACCTTCACGGAGAGAAAAAGCAAATTTAAGTGCTCTTACAAATTTTAATTGTAATAAATTAAAAAAAAAAAAAATAGGCTTGTTATGGCTACAAATAATAGTGCAGAAAAAAAAAAAAAAAATTATATTTTAAGTAAGCAAAACTAAACCGATTTTAAGTTCAAAATAAAAAAAAATACTACAAATAAAAACAAAAACAAAATTATAATAACAAATTGTAATTATTATTGTTAATATCAAATGAAAAACGAGGAAGAATACAGTTGCTCAACTCTTAGATACCCGTACGAACCGTTAGTATGTTCACAGCCTGTCACTCTGCTTACAATATTATTTTTTTAATATTTTAGTATTTTAAAATAATTTGGGTGAATTTTATAATTTCTAGAACTATGGGTTGTAGATATATTCAAACTATATGTTTATACATTCTTCAAAAGCAAATTCTAACCTTCCACATAACGATTATCAATCCAAAACTTTTTCAAATATTCTATGGTACCATTTAATACTATAAGCGGTAAATGTATATTAAATTTTAGTACTTAGTACAAAATAGCAAATACAATTTTAAATATTATATTATATTATATTTAAATATTCCATTGACAGAATAATTTCTTATAAGTATAATAAAATACATATATGTATGTAAATACGGCGCTATATAATATACATCTATACTCTTATCATTCATTCACTAGTGACATATACGATATATTGTAAATAAACATGATATTATATAAGTATGTATATATATCAATATCATATAAATAAAAATTCTTCAAGCAACCTTTCGTCAATTATAAAGTAACCATTTATTATAAAATAAAGTTGTTAACAGAAATAAGAGTATAATGTTGAAGCTTTAATTTTTGTGTATTACTTCAAAAAAATTTTAACAGGTGTTCAAGTTACAGGTGTTTAAAATTGGAAATTTTCAGTTTTTGACCCCTTACAGGTCCTAAACGGGGGGTGATACAAAAAAAATTTCTGAAATGACTCATACTTATTTTCTGTCAAAATTTCAAGTTTCTAAATTAAACCGTTTAGAAGATAGAAGAGTTAAAGGATTTTGCAAAATTTGAGTTTCGCATAACGGTAAATTAAGACACCGTATGCCACAAAAATATATTTATTGTATATATACTTTTAAAGCTAATAAAAGTAGTAATCGTTTGGCGTTTTCAAAATGAAGATATATCTTATACAACTTGTGCTATAACAATTTAAATATAGAGGTTTTTTGAACCTTTGGGGAGCTGTAGTTCCGTAACGGGTGGGGGTACAAAAAAAAGTTATTAAAAATAAAATTAATATTTTTGTGACATCTATCAGGAGTTAAAATTTCATAGCTCTATTTCAAGAAAAATGTGGGGATCTAAAAGTTAGGTGTTCGAGAGCTACCCTAAGGTTTGGTCCAAACTCAACCAAAATAGGGAACCTACAAATTACTCCCAGAATATTCTGTGTAAATTTCAAGGTTCTAGCTTTCTTAGTTTTTGAGTTAGCGTGCTGACGGACGGACGTACGGACGGGCGGACATGGCTCAAAAGTCTTAGAATTTTTTTCTGATCCGATCCATACCTTTGAAGGTATATCTAGCTCGCTTATTTCGAGGTGTTACAAACGGAGGAGTAATTTTATTATACCCGATCCTATCGTACGGGTATAATAAATTCATGAAAAAAAAGAAATAATTGGCAAATACTACTTTTTTTTTAAATCATTGTCTCTTAATGGGACGAAGGAGTGGTATTAAGTTTACGAAAAGATTAATGCTTAAAAAAACTTTAAGTATGAAAAATGGTAGTGTAAATATTAATGATAAGAGTAATTCAATACCAAATATGGATACCAATCAAAACGAAAATGAACAGGGGGCGTATATCCAGCCTAGAAAAAGGTTTCATAACGATATTAATAAGTTGGAAAATGTACCAGAAACAAAATTAAAAAAAATCAACTGGAGATTTCGCAAAATCCGTTCCAATTGCTGCAAAATAAGAATGATAATTTTGATACTAATAGCCACTTACAAAATGTTAGTAATTCTAAAAAACCAACAGAAATGAACATTAATATAAAAAAAAAATATTTTTACCCTCCCATAATATTTAATGAAGCAAATTTAAAATTAATGTTAGAATTTGTTAAATCAAAAATTACAATAAATAAAATCTCCAAACAAAAACAAAACTAGAATTTTTGCAACTAATCATACAGAACTTTTAGAATACTTAAGAAAAATAAAAATTGAAGCACATTCTTTTACACCAAAAGAAATTAAAAATATTAACCTCTTATTAAAAGGTTGAAATAAAGCATTTGATGAAAATTACGTCAAAAATGAATTAGTGTCAGTATTTCCGGATATAACATTTTTAAAAATTAATAAATTTTCAACATCTAACTCTAAAAAAAATAACAAAGATTTAGGAATGTTTGTAATAAAAATGGAACCTAATCAAAACATAGAGCAATTGTTAAACACTAAAGTACTATTATATCAAAGAATACATTGGAAGAGATTAATGTCATTCAGTCTAATTCAATGTATGCGTTGCCAACAGTTTGGCCAGGTGGCAAATAATTGTAGGAGAGAATACATATGCGTAAAGTGTTTATTAAAACATTTGCCATACAAATGCCCAATGACAAAGGGAAAAGACGTACCTAAATGTACAAATTGTGGTGGGGAGCACCCTGCCAATTGTAGGGGATGTCCCTACTACAAAGAATATCTTCAAAGACATAAAAATAATGGGAAAAAAGTAAAAGAGCGAAAAGAAGCAAATTATAGTTCAATTAATATAATGGACGGTAATTCTTTTCCTAGACTTCCGAAATCAAATCAAAATAATTGGTTTGATCATCCATATCCATTCGGTAATTGGGTTGATCCTCCAAATCCATTAAATGAATTCTTCGCAATGTCAAATAACTTATTTGGCATGTGTTCAATCCTGAATCAGCAACCTAAAAGACAACCACAAAGCATTTCATTTTTATTTTTATAATACAAATACTCCAGCATCTATCCAATGTGTCCAGTGTTAATAATTAAAAGTTTATTATTAAAATATTTATGTTAATATGTATATTTATGTTAGTTATCCAATATCTGGTTACTGCTGCATTTAATGTTTACAATTATCAATAATGAATTACCGAAATTTGCTTTCTCGCTTTTCTAAAGGGAATTCTTATTGTCATTTCACAATTATATAATAATTTTAATAATAATTAACAAAATTCCCTTTCTCTTTTTACTAAAGCTAATTATTAGTATTATTTCATATTATAACATATAGTATAATAACTAATTAATTTCATTCTTAATTCTATTCATCACCAGATGTCATCGTCATAGGATGATATATTAATTTAATTAATTTTTAATCATCGCTTTTGAATAGATTTCTTATGTACTAACATCATATGTCCCTTATGTAATATCTAACATCGTTCATTTACTATATAATACAATGTAATTCGTTACTCCTAGAATATTTTCATCTAGAACACACACATTCATATCTAGAAGAACAAAAATTAGCATATTCAACTGCTGTGTTAAAACCACTCTAACATATGGTAGTGAGTCATGGCTGCTAACGAACTCCATCAAGAATAAGCTGCAAGTCTTCATAAACAAGCACCTAAGAATCATATGCAGAATTTTCTGGCCGAACAGAATCAGCAATAAAGATCTATGGAACTTAACAAATGAAGTACCCCTAGTAAAACAAATAACCAGGAGAAGGTGGAAATGGATTGGGCACACATTGAAGAAAAATGAAAATGACATAAACACAGTTTCGCTATGTTGGAATCCACAAGGAGGTTCTAGAGCTAGAGGTAGACCCAGAATGACTTGGAAGCGCACTGTTCTAAGTAAAATAAGCAGATGCAATTTGTCCTGGAACATGATTGAAGAAAAAGCGTTAAGCAGAGAAGATTGGAGAGTTCAAGTGGAAGCTCTATGCTCCCTAGTGGAGTAACAGGAAAAAAAAAATCGTTACTACTAACTTCAATGAACTATATTACATAAGGAACTATATGATTATAGTGTTAATAGTATATTTGTCAGTTAGAGTAAAATTATTATACTATATTTTTAACTTTTTATCGTAATCGAACCGTTTTATTGTTAGCATTATATCCGAGTTTTCTAAATTAAATTATATTCTTAAATTAAATTACTTTTTTTGTATAGACATTTTTTATTAAATAATTATTATATTAAACTTTTTGAACTCTTGTAATAATTTTTTTTTGAATTATTAAAATACTAGTGAAAGGTCCATCATTTGATGGGTGCACGGCGAATAATTTTTAAATATACTGTATGCAATTGTTAATCCGACCCAATCATTTTTAAATAGTAAAATTTAAATTTTCTTTTTTCTTTTTCATAATAGTAAAAAAAAAAAATTGGTCACATTCTGGGAGTCGCTTATCTTCTTAGTTAATACTTGATTGAAATATGTACATATTAAAATGCTGTATTACGATTTACGGTTGCGTGCGTTTGAGTATTTTTACCTGTTTTTTCTCTTTTCTACATACAATACATATTATGTACAACATGAATTTCTCATTTCACTATTAAACAATTCATTTTCCATAAAATTGTCAAACGTTTTTGTTAATTCTATAATATATATGTATGTGTGTATATTAACATGCAGTTAACTTATGGTTAATAATTACCAAAGTATATCTATTGGTAATAAGTATAATTAAACCAAACTCTTCATTTGTAATTGCAATCACAAAACAAACCTAATGCAATTTTTTACATATACCAAATCAAAACAAGTACATGTAACAGTAACTCGATGCAACCGACTTATTAATACCCTACACCTGAATAATTCGAATTAAATTAAAAATCCATAAGTTACTTTGGCAGCTGCTTGAACTTCTTCCCTTTTCTGTCTTATTCAACTCGAATTTCAGGAACGTAAAAGAGGCATCCTCTTGGGATATGCTTGACACCTTTGTAAAACATTTTAAGTTTCTATCTTTATTAATTTCGAAGATTGTTAGTCCTTGGGAGGTGTTTGTCAGGTACCCGAATTGCCACTCCAATTCATCGAATCCATCTCAGGAACATAAAGAAAACATGCCAGAACACAATTGTACTAAATTTAAAGGTTCTACTTTTGTTGGTTTTGGAGATTTGCTCATTGCTCTTGTGCTCGTCCGGAAGTTTCCAAAATACGAACCCATGGTTCAAATTCTTTCAAATGTCAGTTTCCAATTTTACAGAAAAGGAAACATAACAGAAAACCTTTGTACTAAAAATAAAAGTTCTATCTTTGTTGGTTGTGGAGATATAGTCGTTTGTTTTGGGGCTCATCCGGAAGCTTCCAAGATTTGAACCCATGGACCAAATCCTTACAAATATCAGAGACCTAAATCAAACATGAAAGAACACCATTCTGCCAAATTTAAAGGTTATATCCTTGTTGCTTTTGGAGATAATCTCATTTGCTCTGGTGCTCGTTCGGAAGCTTCCAAAATCCAAACCCATGGACCATATCCTCTTAAATTTCAGAGACATAAATCAAACGGGAACGAACATCATTGTAAAAAATTTAAAGGTTGTATCTTTGTTGGTTTTGGAGATAATCTCGTTTGCTCTGGGGCTCGTTCGGAAGCTTCCAAAATACGATTCCATGGTTCAAATTCTTTCAAATGTCAGTTTTCAATTTTATAGAAAAGGAAGCATAACAGCACACTCTTGTATTAAAAATAAAGGTTCTATCTTTGTCGGTTGTGGAGATATAATCGTTTGCTATGCAGCTCGTTCGGAAGCTTCCAAGATTTGAACCCATGGACCAAATCCTCACAAATTTCAGAAATATAAATCAAACATTAAGGAACACCATTCTGCCTAATTTAAAGGTTATATCTTTGCTGCTTTTGGAGATAATCTCATAAATCAAACGAGAAGGAACATCATTGTAAAAAATTTAAAGGTCTATCTTTGTTGGTTTTGGAGATAATCTCATTTGCTCTAGTGCTCGTTCGGAAGCTCCCAAAATCCGAACCCATAGACCAAATCCTCTCACGTTTTACAGACTTAAATAAAACATGAAAGAACACCACTCTGTCAAATTTGAAGGTTATATCTTTATTGGTTTTGGAGATAATCGTCGGTGAAGATTATTTTGTTAAAAGAATTCTCATTTTCTTCTTGTTTTCCCAAGAAACGAATTGCCGACGTAATGCATGGTCAGTTGGTTTTAATTCTTGCATCAGCTGGATCTTATAAGCCTTTAAATGGAGATCACGATGCAAAATGTTGAATAATGTGGATGTTTAATTGCTGCGAACGATGAGGAATGGAAGATTTTGGATCTTCTTCAACACTTCTGCTCACAGCTGCTACATTCTCGGTTGAACGGCCACTACGTTGATAAATGTTGCCTCTGTTATCAAGAACAGATCCAGTTTCTAGAAATTTATCAACCATCAGCTTGATGGCACGATTTGTTGGAGCATTTTCTCTACCAAATTTTGTTCGAAACTTCCTAATTACATCTTGAAAACTTTTACCATTTTCAAAAAATGTTGTAATAACAAAAATACGTTGTTCCTTCGTGTAACGTTCCATATCAACTAACCGGAATGTATTTAGAATATATCTAAAGAAACCTCGTATAAAAATTTCAGGTAGAAAAAAAATGGCGGCAAAATCAAAATGATACCTCAATTTTGAACACCCTATATATATGGATGTTCATATTGTGCATACTATTTTTTTGTATGAACACATATGTATGTACCTATATCAAATCAAAATAGCTCGCCGAACTCATCGTTTATTTTCGTTTTGATAAAATATTTCGAAGTAAACAAGAAAAACATAAAATAATCAGACCCGGATCGGTTTGGAAGCTTTTTGTACCCTACAAATTAAGTATAGGGTATATTAACTTTAGTATGGTGTTTGTAACCACCAAAAGGAAGCGAGTTAGATATGGACATGTATATATATTCTGAATCAGGATCACCTCCTGAGTCGATTTACCGATGTCAGTCCGTTCGTCCGTTCGCAGGATAACTCAAAAACTAGTGAAGCTATCTTGATGAAATTTATGTAGTAGGTTACTAATTACAAACGGAAATATAAGCTCGAATCTGGACAAAATCGGTCAATGGGTTCGGGTACCTCACATACAATTCCCAAAACCAAATATGCATATCTTCGAAATTAATAAAGATAGGAACTTTAAATTTTGTACGAGGATGAGTTTTCCTAAATCCCTGATATCCATAAAATTTGAGATGAATTGGAGTAGTTGTTTGGGTACCACCCACACAACTCCCAAAACCGAACAAGCATATATTCGAAATTAATAAAGACAGAAACTTCAAATTTGGTACTAGGGTATTGTTTCCTGAATCCCTGATTTGTCCAAAATTGGAGATGAATTGGAGGAGCTGTTCGGTTACCTCCCACACAACTCCCAAAACCGAACAAACATATCTTCGAAATTAATATATATAAAAGCTTCAATTTTGATACGGGGGTGCTGTTTCCTGAATCCCTGATTTGCCAAAAATTTGAGATGAATTGGAGTGGTTGGTCGGGTACCTTGCATACAACTCCCAAAACCGAACAAGCATATCTTCGAAATTAATAAAGATAGAAACTGCAAATTTGATACGAAGCTGTTGTTTCCTGAATGGCTGATTTGCCTAAAATTTCAGATGAATTGGAATGGTTGTTCGGGTATCTCCCACACAACTCCCAAGACCGAACAAGCATATCTTCGAAATTAATAAATATAAAAACTTGAAATTTTATATAAGAGTATTCTATCCTGTTCTGATAATGTCTCTAAAATTTGGGATGAATTGGGGAGGTGGTCCGAGTGCCTTCACACACTTCCCAAGACCTAACAAGCATATCTTCAAATTTAATAAAGATAGAAACCTGAAATTTTGTACAAAGGTTGTAAAAGCATTTATTTTGTTAGCTTATATTAAATACCTAACTAAAATAACTTATGGATTTTTAATTTAATTTGAATTTTTTAGGTGTAGGGTATAAATAAGTCGGTTGCATCGACTTACTGTTATATTTACTTATTTTTAAAAAATTTTTATACAAAAATTTGTATGCGAGGGGACTTCTAGTAATATAATATTATCTTTGGCCATACATATGTACTTTGATTTTAACATACTAAAAGATAGCATTTGGCAAATAAATACATACATATATACAAATAGAATTAAAATCTAAATTCTAAAGAGTATGGTTAATAGTTATAATATGATTGTTTTTACTTTTTTTTTGAACAAAACAAAATAATGTTTTGAATTTATTATATTTATACATGTATGTTAATATATGTACATATATGCGATACTTTTTTCATTCAAAAAATATTTCTAATAAAAATGTTCTAAGAGGTTATAATAATAATGCATTGTCGCTTTATTGCAGGAATTGTTTTTGTTCATAAAAGCAAATGCCAAATACCAATTGTCAATGTTAACCACACCAATACTCAATATAATATTATGAAATATGAAATTTATGATTGTCTCTTTTTATTTTACAAAACAAAATAATAACAATTTTATTCTCTTTGCTCTTTTTTGAATTTGCTCATTCATTTGCTTTTCGCTTTGCTTTGTTAGTATTTACTGTTTAGTAATTAATATTGTGTTATTTTTTGTGCTGCTAATAATATTACAATATCGTATGTAAATGTACATACCCATATATAAATTATAATTGTAGTTGTAAATGTAAATGTACTACGCACATATAAATTATAATTGTAGTTGGTATTGGTTGGTATATATGTAGTAGAATTAAAATAAAGAGTATCGTTTAAGAATTAAACCATTTCTTTTTATATTTTTTTGTCTCTTTTCTTGTTAGAATTAGTACTAAAGTAAGAAATATTGTGTATTTTATTAGTTTTAGGTAAGAAATATTGTGATTGTGTGTGCTCTATTTAAAACAAGGGCACGCGAATAGCAGCAGCAGGAGATTGTCTTTTATTATATAAAAGATATTATTATTAGATATTAAAGCATTATAAGAATTTATTTCTTAGAAAATAAAAATGAGTGTTTTTATACCCGTACGATAGGATCTGGTATAATAAAATTACTCCTCCGTTTGTAACACCTCGAAATAAGCGAGCTAGATATACCTTCAAGGTATGGATCGGATCAGAAAAAAATTCTAAGACGATTGAGCCATGTCCGTCCGTACGTCCGTCAGCACGCTAACTCACAAACTAAGAAAGCTAGAGTCTTGAAATTTACACAAAATATTCTGGGAGTAATTTGTAGGTTCCCTATTTTTTTTGGTTGAGTTTGGACCAAAACTTAGGGTAGCTCTCAAACATCTAACTTTTAGATCCCCACATTTTTTTTGAAATAGAGCTATGAAATTTTTTTTGTATCACCCCCTGTTTAGGAGTAAGGGGTCAAAAAGTGAAAATTTCATATTTTTAAACACCTGTAACTTGAACACCTGTTAAAATTTTTTTGAAGTAATACACAAAAATTAAAGCCTCAACATTATACTCTTATATCTGTTAACAATGTTTTTTAATAATATAGAGTTACTTTATAATTGACGAAAGTATTACTTGATTTTTTCAAATTTTCTAACAAATTCCTTCAACAAATTTTTTGCATTTGTTTTACTCGATAATTTGAAATTGTTAAGGATATAATGCGTAGTACAAAACAACGTAAATAAATAAACAACATAACGGTTGCTTGAAGAATTTTATTTATATGATATTGATATACATACATACTTATATAATATCATGTTTATTTACATATCGTATATGTCACTAGTGCATGAATGATAAGAGTATAGATGTATATTATATAGCGCCGTATTTACATACATATATGTATTTTATTGTACTTATAAGAAATTATTCTGTCAATGGAATATTTAAATATAATATAATATAATATTTAAAATTATATTTACTATTTTGTACTAAGTAAATTTAATATACATTTACCGCTTAGTATTAAATGGTACTATAGAATATTTGAAAAAGTTTTGGATTGATAATCGTTATGTGGAAGGTTAGAATCTGCTTTTGAAGAATTTACATATAAACATATAGTACCATTCCTACAGCAATGCAACTCTAAGAAAAAAACGTTATAGAAATTTCACGGGGATTATCGTAATCGAACCGTCTTATTGTTAGCATTATATCTGAGTTTTCTAAATTAAATTATATTCTTAATTAAAATTACTTTTTTTGTATAGACATTTTTTATTAAATAATTATTATATTAAACTTTTTGAACTGTAATAATTGAATTTTTTTTAGAATTATTGAAATATAAAGGTTATTTTTTTATTAAGGTTATTTCTTAGAAAAAAAGTGGTGTTTTTTTTTTATAACATTATTTTAAAATATAAACCTTAATTTTAAATAGTGTTTTAGTCAAACAGCATGAATCTTACTAATTTAGTTAAAGAGATAAATGTGTTTATGTCATATATAAAAAACTTAAAATCAAAAGAAGAGCAACAGGGACTTTATATACAATTTTTAATAAAAATAACAAATAATGAACTTAAATAAAGTTTTTTCCGCAATTACAGTTAATGTTCGCTCAATAAAAAGCATTAGTAAAAGAAAGTTCCTTTTTGGACGTACTTAAAGATAAAAAACATTTTGCGTTTGTTATTGAAACTAGGTTAAATGTAAGAAAAAGGTGATGATTATAAAATTATAAAAAATGACGTAAAACAGGGAACAGCTATACTGTTCAAAAATAACATAGATTTAACACAAATTGACACAAAAGAATTTCGTACTCCAATCACTTTAGCACAAGGAAAGGTATTAAGACTTGATAATATACAAAAATTATTTTTAGTGGGTTCAATATATATAAAACCCCAAACAGATTGTATTACTATGAATGATATGATGAATAAGATTAATGCTTTGGCAAAAAATTTTGACTTTATTGTAATTGGGGGAGATTTAAATGCAAGAATGATAAAATATGGTGATAGACTAATAAAAAGGAATGGTGTGTTGCTAGAAAAATGGTTGATAGATCATTCTACCCAGTACTCTTTTATTATAGTTTCACCATTTCAAACAACTTTTCCTGGAAGTGGTTCAATATTAGATTTGTTTTTAGTATCTGATAATCTAATAAATCAGATAAATAAAAATTATCAATGTCAAACATTTTTCTCATTTTCTGACCATTTCGTTGTTAAGCTTGATATTGATGTTAGAAATTACAAACTTAAATTAAATGAGCCTCAAAAAATTAGATCATTTAAAAACACGGACTGGGCTAAATTTAAGAGTGAAATTGAGCAAACTTTTTACATGCCTAATTTAAACATTTCAAAAACAAAAAACCTTTCAAATGAAGAAATTGAAATTCATAAAAAAATTCGTAGATGTAATAAACAATGGAGTAGAAAATAATTCACATTTATATTGCCCAAATATTAGAAGATACGACAAACTTCCTCAAAATATATTAAATATGATAAAAGTCAAAAGAAAAATGCAAAAAGACTTAAAAAAATTATATCATAGATATTTAAATAGAATATCTAGTGATTATAAATCTCTAAATTCAAAAATCCTATGCCTTCGAAAAGTTCTGGATGAAAAATTAAAGGAAGATTTTGATAAGCAATTTCAAAAAAAGCTTTGTGACATAAAACCTCGTCCTAAGGCATTTAAAGAAATAAATAGAATTATAGATAAAAATACTGATGGGGACAAAAAGCTATAATTTAACAGAATAGAAATAATAGAAAAACAAGAGAAGATCAATGTTTTTAAAAATTTTTATGAAGAGCTTTATAGGAATAAAAGCCCCAGTAAAATTACAAAAATTAATGAATCAGTTAGGCAAGTTACTAATGATTTTATTAAAGAACAGACAATGAAACAGACAAATAGGTTACAACCTTTGCTACAATTTTTAAATCTAATTCCATCAGACAACCCGGGATCTCCCAGGTTTTTAAAACTGGAAGATATTAATTTTATAATTTCAAAAATTAACTTAAAAAAATCACATGGTCCGGATAGAATTTCAAATTATATACTAAAAAAACTTCCAAACAAAGCATTATCATTTTTGCATATTATTTTAAATAATTGTATAAACAACGGATACTTTCCAAAACATTTTAAAATAGCGAAACTAATTCCTATATTAAAAAATCAAAAATCACACGAACCAGCTAATTTTAGGCCAATCTGATTGCTTTCAAATGTGGGAAAGACCAGGTAGACCAATTTTGTGATGATAATAATATTATTCCGAATTATCAATTTGGGTTTAAACCAGGACACTCGACTTTAGATGCGTTACTAAAGTTACATAATTATGTAGCCTTAAATTAAAATAAAATGTTTTCTATAGTAATGATATCTATTCATATTGAAAAGGCCTTTGATTCTGTATGGAAGAATGGATTAATTTACAAATTGATAAATTAGGATTTTCGAGCAACAGTAATAAGGTTTCTTTTAAGTTTCATGTCAGATCGTACATTATATATTTGTTTTCATGGTCAGGAGTCAGAAAACATATCTGTATCGGCAGGAGTTCCACAGGGCTCTGTATTGGGTCCGAAATTATTTAATTTATACTTACATGATTTTCCTCATGAAATATATGATAGAAGAAATAGATTTCAATCAACAGCGAACTTATTTGCTGATGATATAAATATCTATGCTTGCTCTAAAAATCCAGATCTAGCTCTAAAATATGTAGATAGATATAGTGAAAAGATTGTTAAATACTATGATAAATGGAAAATTGGAATTAATTCAAAAAAATCAGTATTAAGATGCTTTAGAAACGCTAGCGGTGAAGCACCTAAAAAAGTAGTAGCTAAAAGTAAAAGCTACTACAGTTATTAAATAACGTTTATTAAGTACAGACGTGTTTTTTTATCGATTAAAAATTTTTTTTTTTTTTCTATAAATACGGTAAAATTGAAAATAAAAGGTAAAAACAAAGAAAATAATAATCAGCAGTTTTTATTTTAATTAATAATTACCAACTATGGCGTCGTGCCAAAAGTGCAAAATGAAAATAAAGGGAGAAACTGGAATAGAATGTGGAGGAGTGTGTAAGAAAATATACCACGAAGCTTTTAGATGTTCAGATTTGGATCAATCATCAATTAACATGATATGTGCTAATCAAAATATTAAATTTATATGTGACGACTGTGTTCTGTATATTCAAAATATAGACTTAGTCCTTCAAAATATGGAAAGAGCGGTGGGAAAAAGTAATGATCAGCTGAAAGAGTACAAAGAAGAGTTTGATACAGCTATCAAAAATAACGAGAAAGAAGTTATCGATCTACTAAAGGCAATTGAAACTAATTATATGAAACGGTTGGAGGAAATCAAATTTAGTCAACAAAAAGAATTAGATAAAATGGCAAAATTTACAGACGTCTTTAAAAATCAAAGCGAGAAGGTGAACGAACAATTTATGAATGTAATAAAAAAAAGTGATGAGATATGCAATAAACTTACTAATACTGGGATTGAAAAAAAAATAAATACAGGTCATACGGTGTCATTTGCCGATATTGTGAAAAATACAATAAGCGGTTCTGATATGATAATGAAAAAAGAACTACCTTTAATTGTAAAACCGAGGAGTAAGCAAAAAAATGAAAAAACAAAGAGTGATTTGAATACAAAGGTGGATCCAAAAAATTTTAAAATTAAAAATGTTGTTAATAGAAAAAATGGTATAATTTTAATTGAAACTGATATAAAGGAAGATCGGGAAAAAATAAGAAATGAATTAGAACTAAAATTGAATGAAAATTATGAGATAAAAATACCGGTAGAAATGAAACCAAAAATAGAAATTGTTCACATTAATCAGAAATATAGTGAAATAGAAATAATTGAAAAGTTAAAAAAACAAAATGATTTCCTTGAAATGAGTGAAATGAAAGTGCTAAAAACATATTCTGTTAAAAAATATAATAAGGAAATATTTAACATAGTTATTGAAGTTGATAAGGAGTCATTTCCTAAAATTTTGGCACATGAAAAAGTTTGCATAGGTTGGGAAAGATAAAAAGTCTTCGACGCTATAAGCATTCCAAGATGTTTTAATTGTAAAGGCTTTAACCATAAATCAGCTGAATGTAAGAATGCGGAAACATGCTTGAAATGCCATCAGGAACATAAAACTAGTGAATGCAAGCAAGAAGATATTAATAAGTGCATAAACTGTTATTTAAAAATCAATGTGGATGTTAATCATAATACATTAAGTAGAACCTGCCCGGCTTTTCAGCATAAACTAACTTTAAAAAAACAAAAAATAGGCTACTAGCAATCACAGGTAATGGGCAAAGATCACAATAAAACAATTGAAATAATACGAAATAATGCTAATTATAATGATAATATTAATGATAATTGTAGTAATAGCACAAATAGAATTCAAATTAATAGCAACAATACCGATATCAATAATAACAATAGTAATAATAATAATAACACTGATAATAATGATAATATTAATAATAGCAATATGAATAATAATAACAATAAGTATAATAATAACAATAAAAATAATAATAACAATGATGATAATCATAGTAATAATAATATTAATAAGAATGCAGTAAGCAATAAAAATATTAATGATAAAATGCAAAAACACATAAAAAAGAAAAAAACCTTTAGTTTACTTAAATATGTTCCTAAAAACTAATAGTAATAATACAAAATTGAAAATTATTAAAAGTAATTCTAATGGAATCAAAAATGATACATTGCATCAACGAAATGAAATAAATAACATTAAAACAGAAAATAAAAACAATAGTACCATAGAAAATAAAGTTAGTGATAATTGTACTCTTACTTCTTTGCAACCTTAGCCGTTAAGCTGTTCTCAAAGTAGTAATAGCTTTATTGATCCAATGGCTCCACCAATCGTTAAAATGACAAGAAAAGCGATCGCAGACGGTGAAATCATATATATACTCTCCCGATTAAGAGATAACAGGATTTATAATAATGTAAGGATGTATCTATCATACTTTCATAATGAAGATGATGTCTGTATTGAAGGTATTACAAAAACAAACATCAAAATACTTATTGATCAAGAAGGGTTTCCAACGGATTACGAAGAATTAAGTAGAATATATTATAGATATCATTTAAGCAGAGGTATTCCCCATGAAGCTGTTAAAAAATATCTAAAAATGCACAGACGTCATATTGACAACAAACACAGAGAGAATCTTCAAAAACAAAGAGAAACTTGGCGTAATTATATGATAGGTATTCCATAATGATATAACCAAACGAAAACAATATAGGTGAACTCGACATTTTGTACTTGAACATCTGCAGCATAAGAAATAAATTGTTCGAACTTGAGATTCTTATAAATGAATATGAACCAGTTGATATTGTAATAGTTACAGAAGTATGGTTATATGATAGTGAGATTAGAATCTTTAACTTACCTAAATTTAAAGCAGTATACAACTGTAGGAATAAAAAGAGAGGAGGGGGAACAGTAATTTTTATAAAAAATAATATTAATTTTAATGAAATAGTTAAGGAAGAAAAATACAATTTAAAAATTGCTGAAATTCAAGACACTCGGCCTAAAATTAAAATAGGTGCGTTTTATAAAGCCCCAAATGAGAACACTATGCAATTTATCGAACATATGGAAAAAAAATTGGAGAAACAATCAAACTGCATCTTTTTTGCTAATACTAATATCAATCTTTTTAACAGCTCCAATTCTTTAATTGCGTATACAGATATGTTATCAACATCTGGGTATAACATTATCAACAAAATGCACAGCACAAGAGTTGCCGCTAATGCAAAAACCTTAATAGATCATATTTTGTCAAACTTAAGTGATAAATATAATATAACTTTCAAAATTAAAGAAAACAGTCTTTCTGATCATAAAGCATCTATAACTAAAATAAAAACTATCGATATTAAAAAGAAAACAATGAAAAAACAAATTATAAATAAAACCGATTATCAAAAATTTTATAACATAGTACAAATCCAAGAACAAAATAATAACTTAACAGATAATGATACATTGATTAAAATAATCCAGGATGCTAAAGAAGCCAGTACGAAGAAAATTTTATTAAGAACTAGAAACAATAATTGGATAACGGCTAATATACTCAAAAAGATGAAAACAAGGCGCTCCTTATACGATGCTCATAAAAAAGACCCAACTAATAAAGTAAAAAAAGACAGATACGTGAAATGTAAAAAAGAAATGACTAAAATAATAAAAGAAGCCAAGCAAAGTCACATTAATAGCAGTATTGAAAAGGCTGCAAACGACTCGAGAAAATTATGGAAAATCATCCACAATACAATTAAAAACAGTGAAGATACTATAAATGAAAATATTTGTAATATAATACAAGAAAATGGAAAAATTACAGTAACTGATAGAGAAAATGCTAATGCTATGAATAAATTTTTTGGAGAAATAGGAACACATATAGCGAATGGAATTAATAAGTCGAATAAATCGAATGATAGAAGTGAAAACATTATCAAACCAAAAACGATTTATTTAAGTCCAGTCGATGAAAATGAGACTTTCAATATTATCAAAAACTTAAACTGCAATGCTGCTGCAGGTTTAGATAATATAACTTTTTATATTATCTAAACCTCTAAATATAATTTTTTTTAGAATTATTGAAATATAAAGGTTATTTTTTTATTAAGGTTATTTCTTAGAAAAAAAGTGGTGTTTTTTTTTTATAACATTATTTTAAAATATAAACCTTAATTTTAAATAGTGTTTTAGTCAAACAGCATGAATCTTACTAATTTAGTTAAAGAGATAAATGTGTTTATGTCATATATAAAAAACTTAAAATCAAAAGAAGAGCAACAGGGACTTTATATACAATTTTTAATAAAAATAACAAATAATGAACTTAAATAAAGTTTTTTCCGCAATTACAGTTAATGTTCGCTCAATAAAAAGCATTAGTAAAAGAAAGTTCCTTTTTGGACGTACTTAAAGATAAAAAACATTTTGCGTTTGTTATTGAAACTAGGTTAAATGTAAGAAAAAGGTGATGATTATAAAATTATAAAAAATGACGTAAAACAGGGAACAGCTATACTGTTCAAAAATAACATAGATTTAACACAAATTGACACAAAAGAATTTCGTACTCCAATCACTTTAGCACAAGGAAAGGTATTAAGACTTGATAATATACAAAAATTATTTTTAGTGGGTTCAATATATATAAAACCCCAAACAGATTGTATTACTATGAATGATATGATGAATAAGATTAATGCTTTGGCAAAAAATTTTGACTTTATTGTAATTGGGGGAGATTTAAATGCAAGAATGATAAAATATGGTGATAGACTAATAAAAAGGAATGGTGTGTTGCTAGAAAAATGGTTGATAGATCATTCTACCCAGTACTCTTTTATTATAGTTTCACCATTTCAAACAACTTTTCCTGGAAGTGGTTCAATATTAGATTTGTTTTTAGTATCTGATAATCTAATAAATCAGATAAATAAAAATTATCAATGTCAAACATTTTTCTCATTTTCTGACCATTTCGTTGTTAAGCTTGATATTGATGTTAGAAATTACAAACTTAAATTAAATGAGCCTCAAAAAATTAGATCATTTAAAAACACGGACTGGGCTAAATTTAAGAGTGAAATTGAGCAAACTTTTTACATGCCTAATTTAAACATTTCAAAAACAAAAAACCTTTCAAATGAAGAAATTGAAATTCATAAAAAAATTCGTAGATGTAATAAACAATGGAGTAGAAAATAATTCACATTTATATTGCCCAAATATTAGAAGATACGACAAACTTCCTCAAAATATATTAAATATGATAAAAGTCAAAAGAAAAATGCAAAAAGACTTAAAAAAATTATATCATAGATATTTAAATAGAATATCTAGTGATTATAAATCTCTAAATTCAAAAATCCTATGCCTTCGAAAAGTTCTGGATGAAAAATTAAAGGAAGATTTTGATAAGCAATTTCAAAAAAAGCTTTGTGACATAAAACCTCGTCCTAAGGCATTTAAAGAAATAAATAGAATTATAGATAAAAATACTGATGGGGACAAAAAGCTATAATTTAACAGAATAGAAATAATAGAAAAACAAGAGAAGATCAATGTTTTTAAAAATTTTTATGAAGAGCTTTATAGGAATAAAAGCCCCAGTAAAATTACAAAAATTAATGAATCAGTTAGGCAAGTTACTAATGATTTTATTAAAGAACAGACAATGAAACAGACAAATAGGTTACAACCTTTGCTACAATTTTTAAATCTAATTCCATCAGACAACCCGGGATCTCCCAGGTTTTTAAAACTGGAAGATATTAATTTTATAATTTCAAAAATTAACTTAAAAAAATCACATGGTCCGGATAGAATTTCAAATTATATACTAAAAAAACTTCCAAACAAAGCATTATCATTTTTGCATATTATTTTAAATAATTGTATAAACAACGGATACTTTCCAAAACATTTTAAAATAGCGAAACTAATTCCTATATTAAAAAATCAAAAATCACACGAACCAGCTAATTTTAGGCCAATCTGATTGCTTTCAAATGTGGGAAAGACCAGGTAGACCAATTTTGTGATGATAATAATATTATTCCGAATTATCAATTTGGGTTTAAACCAGGACACTCGACTTTAGATGCGTTACTAAAGTTACATAATTATGTAGCCTTAAATTAAAATAAAATGTTTTCTATAGTAATGATATCTATTCATATTGAAAAGGCCTTTGATTCTGTATGGAAGAATGGATTAATTTACAAATTGATAAATTAGGATTTTCGAGCAACAGTAATAAGGTTTCTTTTAAGTTTCATGTCAGATCGTACATTATATATTTGTTTTCATGGTCAGGAGTCAGAAAACATATCTGTATCGGCAGGAGTTCCACAGGGCTCTGTATTGGGTCCGAAATTATTTAATTTATACTTACATGATTTTCCTCATGAAATATATGATAGAAGAAATAGATTTCAATCAACAGCGAACTTATTTGCTGATGATATAAATATCTATGCTTGCTCTAAAAATCCAGATCTAGCTCTAAAATATGTAGATAGATATAGTGAAAAGATTGTTAAATACTATGATAAATGGAAAATTGGAATTAATTCAAAAAAATCAGTATTAAGATGCTTTAGAAACGCTAGCGGTGAAGCACCTAAAAAAGTAGTAGCTAAAAGTAAAAGCTACTACAGTTATTAAATAACGTTTATTAAGTACAGACGTGTTTTTTTATCGATTAAAAATTTTTTTTTTTTTTCTATAAATACGGTAAAATTGAAAATAAAAGGTAAAAACAAAGAAAATAATAATCAGCAGTTTTTATTTTAATTAATAATTACCAACTATGGCGTCGTGCCAAAAGTGCAAAATGAAAATAAAGGGAGAAACTGGAATAGAATGTGGAGGAGTGTGTAAGAAAATATACCACGAAGCTTTTAGATGTTCAGATTTGGATCAATCATCAATTAACATGATATGTGCTAATCAAAATATTAAATTTATATGTGACGACTGTGTTCTGTATATTCAAAATATAGACTTAGTCCTTCAAAATATGGAAAGAGCGGTGGGAAAAAGTAATGATCAGCTGAAAGAGTACAAAGAAGAGTTTGATACAGCTATCAAAAATAACGAGAAAGAAGTTATCGATCTACTAAAGGCAATTGAAACTAATTATATGAAACGGTTGGAGGAAATCAAATTTAGTCAACAAAAAGAATTAGATAAAATGGCAAAATTTACAGACGTCTTTAAAAATCAAAGCGAGAAGGTGAACGAACAATTTATGAATGTAATAAAAAAAAGTGATGAGATATGCAATAAACTTACTAATACTGGGATTGAAAAAAAAATAAATACAGGTCATACGGTGTCATTTGCCGATATTGTGAAAAATACAATAAGCGGTTCTGATATGATAATGAAAAAAGAACTACCTTTAATTGTAAAACCGAGGAGTAAGCAAAAAAATGAAAAAACAAAGAGTGATTTGAATACAAAGGTGGATCCAAAAAATTTTAAAATTCAAAATGTTGTTAATAGAAAAAATGGTATAATTTTAATTGAAACTGATATAAAGGAAGATCGGGAAAAAATAAGAAATGAATTAGAACTAAAATTGAATGAAAATTATGAGATAAAAATACCGGTAGAAATGAAACCAAAAATAGAAATTGTTCACATTAATCAGAAATATAGTGAAATAGAAATAATTGAAAAGTTAAAAAAACAAAATGATTTCCTTGAAATGAGTGAAATGAAAGTGCTAAAAACATATTCTGTTAAAAAATATAATAAGGAAATATTTAACATAGTTATTGAAGTTGATAAGGAGTCATTTCCTAAAATTTTGGCACATGAAAAAGTTTGCATAGGTTGGGAAAGATAAAAAGTCTTCGACGCTATAAGCATTCCAAGATGTTTTAATTGTAAAGGCTTTAACCATAAATCAGCTGAATGTAAGAATGCGGAAACATGCTTGAAATGCCATCAGGAACATAAAACTAGTGAATGCAAGCAAGAAGATATTAATAAGTGCATAAACTGTTATTTAAAAATCAATGTGGATGTTAATCATAATACATTAAGTAGAACCTGCCCGGCTTTTCAGCATAAACTAACTTTAAAAAAACAAAAAATAGGCTACTAGCAATCACAGGTAATGGGCAAAGATCACAATAAAACAATTGAAATAATACGAAATAATGCTAATTATAATGATAATATTAATGATAATTGTAGTAATAGCACAAATAGAATTCAAATTAATAGCAACAATACCGATATCAATAATAACAATAGTAATAATAATAATAACACTGATAATAATGATAATATTAATAATAGCAATATGAATAATAATAACAATAAGTATAATAATAACAATAAAAATAATAATAACAATGATGATAATCATAGTAATAATAATATTAATAAGAATGCAGTAAGCAATAAAAATATTAATGATAAAATGCAAAAACACATAAAAAAGAAAAAAACCTTTAGTTTACTTAAATATGTTCCTAAAAACTAATAGTAATAATACAAAATTGAAAATTATTAAAAGTAATTCTAATGGAATCAAAAATGATACATTGCATCAACGAAATGAAATAAATAACATTAAAACAGAAAATAAAAACAATAGTACCATAGAAAAT
The DNA here is from genome assembly GCA_947095535.1 of Poecilobothrus nobilitatus. Classification (NCBI taxonomy): domain Eukaryota; kingdom Metazoa; phylum Arthropoda; class Insecta; order Diptera; family Dolichopodidae; genus Poecilobothrus; species Poecilobothrus nobilitatus. Next base: position 183,833,958 of record OX352772.1, read on the forward strand.
AAAGTTAGTGATAATTGTACTCTTACTTCTTTGCAACCTTAGCCGTTAAGCTGTTCTCAAAGTAGTAATAGCTTTATTGATCCAATGGCTCCACCAATCGTTAAAATGACAAGAAAAGCGATCGCAGACGGTGAAATCATATATATACTCTCCCGATTAAGAGATAACAGGATTTATAATAATGTAAGGATGTATCTATCATACTTTCATAATGAAGATGATGTCTGTATTGAAGGTATTACAAAAACAAACATCAAAATACTTATTGATCAAGAAGGGTTTCCAACGGATTACGAAGAATTAAGTAGAATATATTATAGATATCATTTAAGCAGAGGTATTCCCCATGAAGCTGTTAAAAAATATCTAAAAATGCACAGACGTCATATTGACAACAAACACAGAGAGAATCTTCAAAAACAAAGAGAAACTTGGCGTAATTATATGATAGGTATTCCATAATGATATAACCAAATGAAAACAATATAGGTGAACTCGACATTTTGTACTTGAACATCTGCAGCATAAGAAATAAATTGTTCGAACTTGAGATTCTTATAAATGAATATGAACCAGTTGATATTGTAATAGTTACAGAAGTATGGTTATATGATAGTGAGATTAGAATCTTTAACTTACCTAAATTTAAAGCAGTATACAACTGTAGGAATAAAAAGAGAGGAGGGGGAACAGTAATTTTTATAAAAAATAATATTAATTTTAATGAAATAGTTAAGGAAGAAAAATACAATTTAAAAATTGCTGAAATTCAAGACACTCGGCCTAAAATTAAAATAGGTGCGTTTTATAAAGCCCCAAATGAGAACACTATGCAATTTATCGAACATATGGAAAAAAAATTGGAGAAACAATCAAACTGCATCTTTTTTGCTAATACTAATATCAATCTTTTTAACAGCTCCAATTCTTTAATTGCGTATACAGATATGTTATCAACATCTGGGTATAACATTATCAACAAAATGCACAGCACAAGAGTTGCCGCTAATGCAAAAACCTTAATAGATCATATTTTGTCAAACTTAAGTGATAAATATAATATAACTTTCAAAATTAAAGAAAACAGTCTTTCTGATCATAAAGCATCTATAACTAAAATAAAAACTATCGATATTAAAAAGAAAACAATGAAAAAACAAATTATAAATAAAACCGATTATCAAAAATTTTATAACATAGTACAAATCCAAGAACAAAATAATAACTTAACAGATAATGATACATTGATTAAAATAATCCAGGATGCTAAAGAAGCCAGTACGAAGAAAATTTTATTAAGAACTAGAAACAATAATTGGATAACGGCTAATATACTCAAAAAGATGAAAACAAGGCGCTCCTTATACGATGCTCATAAAAAAGACCCAACTAATAAAGTAAAAAAAGACAGATACGTGAAATGTAAAAAAGAAATGACTAAAATAATAAAAGAAGCCAAGCAAAGTCACATTAATAGCAGTATTGAAAAGGCTGCAAACGACTCGAGAAAATTATGGAAAATCATCCACAATACAATTAAAAACAGTGAAGATACTATAAATGAAAATATTTGTAATATAATACAAGAAAATGGAAAAATTACAGTAACTGATAGAGAAAATGCTAATGCTATGAATAAATTTTTTGGAGAAATAGGAACACATATAGCGAATGGAATTAATAAGTCGAATAAATCGAATGATAGAAGTGAAAACATTATCAAACCAAAAACGATTTATTTAAGTCCAGTCGATGAAAATGAGACTTTCAATATTATCAAAAACTTAAACTGCAATGCTGCTGCAGGTTTAGATAATATAACAGTTAAAGATCTACAGATACTAGCGGAAATTCTAAAACAACCCATCACGCATATGATTAATAAGTCCTTTGAAGAGGGAAAAATTCCTACATGCTTAAAGAAAGCGTTTATTATTCCTATTCATAAAAATGGCTCAAAATCTTTATGTGGCAATTATAGACCAATTTCTATTTTGAACTCAATTTCAAAAATATATGAAAAAGCTATTAATAGAAGAATTAGACAGTTTATAAAAGATACGATCGGATTTGATCTCAATCAATATGAATTTTTAGAAAGTAGTGGTACTGAATCAGCAACTTCGGCTACATTAGAACAAATATACGATGCAATAGATGAAGGAATGTATGACGGTGCTATGTTTGTAGACTTAACTAAAGCATTTGATGTTGTTAGTCACACAAAACTCCTTCACATTTTGAATAACATAGGAATTTGAGGTTTGTGTAACTCTTTAATAAAAGATTACTTATCAAATAGAACACATTGTGTTAAAATTAATAATACAATTACTGAAGAGCGATTATTACAGCGAGGGGTTCCACTAGGATCACTACTTGGCCCTTTATTATATCTTTTATACATAATGGATTTCCCAAAAAGTAAATTGACCTCACAATATATTATTTATGCGGACGACACAAATCTTATAGCTAAAGCACAAACCTTAAGAGAGCTTGAAAACATAACAAATAATGATATGAGGATTTTTTCTGACTGGCTGGATGAGAAAGAACTTTGAATGCTAAGAAGACAAATTATATAGTATTTAAAACTCCAAAAAAAAGCTACCGATTTACTTTGAAAAGTGCAAATACATTTATAAAATTGTAAACAATAATCTGAAATCAAATCTACACATAATGAGACAGGATGAGATACATAGCTACCAAACCAGAAACAGGAGAAATATCGTAGTACCAAAATCTAACACAACCATAAAACTTAAAAGTCTAAAATGTAGTGCAATAAAATTATACAATTCTTTGCCAAATGAAATTAAAAGTAGCCTAAATATAGACATTTTTAAAAATAAACTTAAAAAATTTGTAAAGGAACTTTTATCAACTTAGAATTAATAAATAATTACTTTTTTTTGTTTTAAATTATTATACAAATATAGCTTATTTCATTATTATATTTCATTATTAAATTTCAATAGTAACTTTTATATGTATATTGTAATAAATTTTGAAATGTGATATAATTTTAATTTCTTATACATAATTTATATTGTAAATTATCTGAAATTAAATAAAAAAAAAAAGAATAAAACTTGAATTAAATTCACATTTAGTTTCCGCAAAAAATAGCCTAAAGTATTTAGGTATTAATTTTAATAATTTATTCAAATTTAACATGCTAAGAAAACTCTTACAAAAGCTATTAATACAACATCCAAATTGAAACCATTTTTAAGACATAGGGATTTATCTCAAAAACTAAACTTTTAATTTATAAACAAATTATAAGGCCTGTATTATGTTATGGGTTTCTAATTTGGTTTACATTATCACCTAGTTTAGCGCAAAAAATACAAATTTTTGAAAGAAAAATACTACGAAATTGTACAAATAAATATTTTGAAAATGTAAATAAAAGGTATTCTATCAGATTCATATATGAGGCAGCCAACATTAAGCCTATAATATATTATGCGACATTGTTAACTAAAATATATCTAGCTAAAACAGAAAATCATATTAATGTTTTAATCAAAAATATACATTACTAATATATATACATTACTGAAGATCACATTACTGATACTATTAATCAGCATTATTATTTATCACCATTTGTTAAAAAAAAGAGAAAAAAGAGATAAATAAATAAAAAGACAAAAAAGAATTTTTATTATATAGAAAACAAAGGAAATTGTTAAATTTAAAGAAAGAATTTACTTTATGTTAATTTTCAAATTGGATTTATGTATTTTTTATTTTATTTTATTTTTTTTTTGTTTTATTTATAATCTATTCAGCTTAAATCATAATTATATATTAGAAATACCGGGTGCAAGTAATTCTTAAAAGCGAAAATTACAAAATTGTAATACTATTAAAATTAGAAGTAAAAGTTTAACAATGTTATCGTAAGAACGAAATGAAGAAAAAATTCAAAAGAACCATTAATCCAAACTATATACGTAGATTAGTAAATCTAATTGTTATTAGTTTTTAAGAAATGAAATATTGTAAAATATTGTAAAAGTAAAAATTGACACAATAAAGTTACTATTAACTACTATTAACTAACTATACAAATAATTATTATGTAGAAGTTAATTTTTCACCAGTTTGCCAAAAATTTTAAAATAAAAAATAATAAAAACTTTATAAAAATGATAAGCCAAATTATTTTGATTTTAATACAATTTATTTATTACTTTACTTTTTGGTAGTCAAAAACTAATTAATTCTTAGAAATTAAATTTTACATTAATTTAGACGTTCTACCTGAATTTCTGCTGACCTGGACACATGTTATTTGCGCGTGAATTTAATTGTTGGGAAATAATTTTAAACTGGTTTCCCAGAGTACTTTGATGATTTGACAGGTTAATTAATTGAATAAAAAAATTGTGAAAATTAAAAATTGTGGATATGAAATTTGAGTAGAAAATTTAAAAGTTGTTAACTCTTCCCCTCTTAAATATCGGATGTCCTCATAAGCCCACCTAGTTTTTAATAAACCATATCGCAGCCCACGAAAATTAACCTATATTTGAATGACCTTAAGTTTTAGAGAAACCGGAAGTGTTGTGACCTGGTTCTGTTAGAAGTTGGGGTAAAACAAGTCTTTTAGAGCTCTTTGATTGTATATTATAATAGGTCAACATGAAAATAGTTAGCAAAACTATTATATGTAAATATTAAAGCACGTGTTATTTAATGTTGGTGAACTAGTTTTAAAGTGTATCTTTAAGGAATGCGTGTTTTTTTTTGTCTTGGTTTACTATAGGAAGAAATACAAAATAACAATTAGCATCTTCGTTTTTTTTTTTTTAGCAGAATATCTGGTTTAGATTACTATGTAGTATTTTAAAAAGGTAGAAAAAGAAAGAGGCAAGAAAAGTTGAATGCAAATAGATTGGTATAGTATAGTATAGTAGAATATATATCTACATATATATGTTGCATATAAAAAGGTTAAAAAGAAATTCAAAATAGAAATTAGCATCCACATGTACCTTTTCCTTTTTTTCGTTTGATTAAATCTGGTTTTGTTTACAATATTTGTATATTATTTTAGATACAAAAAAAGGTAAAAGAATAAATTGAATTATCAAGATAAATTTATTAAGAATATATTGCATTCTTAAATTTCTGAATACCTGGTATAGGATGGCTTGTATGTTATGAAATTAGAAGGTCAAAACAAAAAGGAAAATCAAAAGGGTATTAATTTCTATGTAGAAAATTCTAAAATAGAAACTATGTAATCAGAAGATTTAAATTGAAATTTGTAATTATGTCATACAGATGGTAGACAAATTACGTTTTCGTTATGTATTAAGTTGAGTATGCTTATTTTTTCTAATTTTCATTTTAATATAATAATTAGGTGATACGATATATAATAGTACATTGCCTACTTATATTGAATCATCAATTCTAATTTTTTTTTTTTTTTTTATATGACTCTCTAAAATAGTCAAATACCTCTCACAGAGCTAAAACTGAAAAGCCTGAGAAAAAATGTAAATAAAATGCAAACGTTTTTTATTAAATATAAGTAATTTCTTTTTCTTTATTAAACATTTTTTTTTAAACATCCATTATTTATAATTAAAATATATAATCTAAATAGCTGTAAAAAAAAAGGAAAATTTAAAAGCAAAAAAAAAGTGTAAACAAGTAAAATACACAATTTTGTTTTTTTTTATTCAATTTTTTTTTTATTTATTAATTTTATTTTTATTACAATTTTATTGGTTAATTGCTTGTTTCATCAAGCAGTTTTAAATTTTCAGTGCTATCTCTAATTAAATAGAGATCGCCTTTTAGAATTTCCTCCCGGAATTCCTCATCTTCGAATAGGTCCAGATAGGTTTTTGGTATGAAAATTATGTAATTTTCTATTTCAAAAACCCAAGACAGTCCTTTAACTGTTTGTAATAGTCTAACTTTTTTAATTGTATAGAGCGCATCTGGCTCCATATCTTTTACCTTTAAAAAAGTTTTTCTTTTTATTTTTGCATTAAATGATTCCAAACATCTTTTTTTTTTTGGTTGCTCATATGATTGGTGTTGTTCGTATTGTTGTTGTTGTTGGGATTGTTGCTGGTGCTGTAATTGTTGCTGGTGCTGTGATGCTTATTGGTGTTGAGGTTGTTGCTGATGCTGGGATTTCTTTCTCTTCGGTGGAAGCACAACCTGTGTTGGTTGTGTAAAGAAAAATATGTATTCAGTCTTGTTGTCCATGCTTGATTATGTTGTTTACTTTGCTTCATTTTAAGTAAGACTATGATTTCTTCTATAAAATTCTGCAGTATTTATATTAAATAAAATTGTTAGAAATCTATAGAATTTACCAAAGCATATTAATTAAAATTTTAATTTATTGTAACTGCTTTCGGCTTCATAAATCAAACTACATTGTTGAAATATTTTCTATTTCAAAGAAAGATTCAAAAAGATATAGGTAGTTTTAATTAGAAAAAAAAGGAAGATATAATTTATTAAAAATACAATGTTGCAAATACTTTGTTTTAAGATAGGTGTTTACTGTAAAAACAAAATATTTGTGTTTAAACCTGAATTTATTCTATAAATTCCTTTTCGATAATTTATATCAAACTACATTGTTGAAATATTTTCTATTTCAAAGAACGATTCAAAAAGATGTAGGTAGTTTTAATTGGAAAAAAAAGGAAGATATAATTTATTAAAAATACAATGTTGCAAATACTTTGTTTGAAGATAGGTGTTTACTGTAAAAACAAAATATTTGTTTTTAAACCTGAATTTATTCTATAAATTCCTTTTCGATAATTTATATCAAATGTAATTGCATGCAATATATACAATCTACTAACGTATATTTATTTAACATTGAATTTATTGTAATTACTTTTTTAGAATTCATACATCTTACAAACATTGTTGCAAATATTTGCTTGAAGAAATTTTTTTTTAATCTAAAAACGAAATATTTGAATTAGTTTTGGTCAGTTTGGTCAAATAGCTGCAGCAAGCGACTCAATACAAAAAAAAAAATAAAAAATGTCAAAAAAAATTTTATTAGAAAGATTTTTTAATCATTCACCGGAGATAGAATCATTTCCTTATAGGATTGAAAATGATTCAGCATCAGTAGTCAAACGTTTTAACGTACGCGGACGTAAAGTCAAGTTTATAATTAATTCAGTTCCTAATAAAGTAGAACCGGTTAACTGGATAAAAAACGCATTGTATAAAATAATTCAAGATGTTACAAATGATTTGCACCCTCTAGATAAGGTAGGATTAACATTCTGTGGAGAAAGCTTTCAGCAACATGGTCCTGGATGGCTAAGTTTTAGAAATGCAGGCGATCTAACATTTTCTGATGTATGGGAAATGATATCAAAAATTTTTCAAAGTAATTTTGAAGGTAACTACTAAATAAATACTTCATTATTATTTTTATTATTAATACTTTTATTTTGTTTTTATGTTACAGGTTTAAGCACAGATACATTTTGTCTTTCAGTTACTTTTGTAAGGCTACCATTTGGGAGAGGAAGATCACAAAAATATTCATCATATGATGAGGAAAGCTTAAAACGAAATGGAATAATTTGCATTAAAAACAAAAACAATTTATGTCTACCTCAGGCCTTAATTGTGGCAATATCACAAACTAAAAATGATAAGAACTACAAACACAAAATTCGTAATGATACAGGAAAATTACAAACTTTAAAATCTATCGAACTAACTAAAAATGCAGGAGTAAAAATTCCAAATAAAGGTTGTGGAATACAGGAACTCAAAAAGTTTCAAGAATATTTGAAAAATTATAAAATTGTTGTGTAGAAATGGCGAACAAGAGGCAGAGAGGTAATATTTGAAGGAATTGGAACTGAAAAACGGCTAAATTTGTTGTTTTATGAAAATCACTACAACGTAATAAAATTGCTGACTGCAACCTTTTACGCCAGTTATTATTGTGAAGATTGACACATTCCATACAACAACAAAAGTAATCATAGATGCACAGGAACATGTCCATGCTGTCAAAATTCTCCACCATGTCTTAATAATTTAAAACAAATTTTATGCAATGATTGTAATCATAGGGCGTCAAGTTCAAAACGCAACAGTATTTGTGACGAAGTTAAAAAATGTTTGTCTTGCTTAAAACTTTATAGAGCCGACAGAAAGCATGTATGTGGTGAATACTTTTGCAAGATTTGCAGTAACTATATTCCTGAGAATCACGAATGATTTATTCAACAAAACAAAAATCAACCTAAACTAAAAAATTTTATTTATATATTTTACGATTTGGAAACACAACAAGAAAAAGCTTTTGGAGAAAAGTACATAAGAGGCATTCTATCTGATATTAAACTACATGAACCAAATTTGTGTGTTTTCGAGCAAAGATGTGACGCATGTATTTCGTTGTCCTCGTTATATTTTTGTAAAACATGTAAATTTAGAAGAATAGGAATAAAAGAGGGAAATATTATAGAGCAATTTCTGATGTGCATAATGGAGATAAGAAAAGAATTCAAAACTGTCGTGGTAATAGCACATAATGGACAATCTTTTGACCATCAATTTATTTTAAATATTATATTAGAAAAAACCTCTTTAAAAACTAAACTAATTATGCGAGGTTCAAAAATTATCATGATGTTATTAGATAACATAAAATTTATAGATTCAATTAATTACTTTGCAATGGCATTATCAAAATCACCAAAGGCTTTTGATGTACAAATTGATTTGAAAAAAGGATATTTCCCGCATCTCTTCAATACAACGGAAAATAAAAATTATATTGGACCATTACCACCTGTTGAATATTATAACCCAGATACCATGAAAACTAACGAACGTGAAGTATTTCTGAAATGGTATGAAGATCACAAAAATGATGAATTCTATATGGAAAATGATATTGTAAAATATTGTATAAATGACGTAGCAATACTAATACAATCATGCTTCAAGTTCAGAGAATTTTTCTTGGAGAATGTAACGTTGAACCTTTTCTAGAGGCCACAACTATAGCGTCTGCTTGTAATCTTGCATTTAGACGTAATTTTTTAAAACCAGATACGATTGGTTTAATACCCAAAAACGGGTATAGGTATTCAGATAACCAATCAAAGGCAGCTAGCTATTCAATGGTTGGTTTGGGAGGAGGAAAAACGGAATATTAACATTAGACATGCTGCTAAAGAAAAAGAAGCTGTCGTAGCCGGTGTAAAAGTTGATGGTTTTTGTTCAGAAACTAATCAAGTTTTTGAATTTTATGAATGTTATTATCACGATCATCCTAACGATTAAATCGTTCAACAATTGATGCTTTTAATTCACTGTATGTATGATAGTGATTGATTATTTTTTCTCTCATGTAGTTTTGGAATTGTGAATTGAAAAACTCTTTGCCTTGATCAGAGTGAATATTTTTGGGTATAACTTTAGCGCACTCAAAAATTGATTTCAGGGCATTTAAAACATTTTCAGCATTCTATGTTTTTACAGGTTCAGCATATGCGTATTTAGAAAATATATCTATGACAGTTAACATGTATTTAACGCCATTATTAAACTTTGCGTATGGTATCATTTCAACTAAATCAATTTGCCAAGTATCATTTAAACCTCTTTGTAAGTATATCCTTTGTAGTATATCCTTCTAGGATATCTACGCCTTGCTGGTCTATGAATTTCCTTTACAATTTGAGCTTTTGATATTATGCTTATACCATTTAAGTAACTTTTCTAATTCTTTGTTATATTTTTCTACAAAATAGCATTCACAAGTGTCAGGGCCTGACGTACAATTATTATAAGCCCAAGGACAGCAACTAAAATGTGTACCATATTTTGAACTGTACTGTTCTTTACCAACAAATTTTTCTAAATAATTGTATAAATTGGAAATATAAGTTTTGTGTTCATCTAATAATGTAAATGAGTATTTTCTAAGAAGTCTTTCACATCCATTCTTAAAATAAATACCAATAAAGATAATACATTCTTTTTATACCTTTTCAAAATTTGAATTTTTATTCAGTCAGTTGTCAGTTCTAATCTTAGTAACACTGCAAATTAATAAAAAAAAATACTTAATTTTCTCAAAAAGTCTGGTTATTCAACATTTTAACATTTCAAATGGACAGTAATTTTGTAGAAAGAGGGCAAGTTTCTGAATCTTTGGACAATGATAAAGAGAATTTGCAACCAACCACATTATATCCGTATTATTGTAGATGTTTAATATTATTTTTTACATTTTTGTTTATTTATTGTGCTGTTTTTGCTATTGCCATATTTTATTGTAATTGTAAAAACAAAAGTAAATAAAGTTTATTTAAACTTTTTTATTATAAATTTATTTTACAGTTTAATCTTATTCTAACATTTTATTCTCTTGATTTATATTTAAATATTTATCTATTAATTCTTTTAATAAAAATGGAATCTCAAAAAATAATCTAGAATAATTACATTGAACATTAAACCGGTTTAATGGAATGTATATTTCATCTTTTAATATAGTTTGCTGGTTTTCCACACACGTTCTAATATATTTTCTTACGTATTCTTTTACACATCCTTCAGCATTTTTGTTGTAAACCATTACTAAGTGGATAAAATTAAATAGATTACGAAATTTATCAATTTCCTCATCTTTTAGTACAAATGACCGTGGTTTTCCAGCTTTTATACCAAATTGTAAGCAGAAAACTTTATTTTTAGGATGTAGATGATATTGCTGATAAAATTCCAACCAATCTTCATAATTAATAAACATTAATTTTTTCCCAATGCGGTGTAATGAAATTGTTACTTTTATTAATTCTGTATGAAAACCAACAACAATTTTTACCATGTGTGCTTCGTTTAAAAAGTAGGTATAGGTCAATAACATATTGTATATGATACTATTCCTCTCACAGTTGTTTTAAAATGAGTTAAAAAACCGCAATATTTTAGATATATATATTTATATTTTTTCTTTAGAAACACAGCTCTGAATATACTTTTTCCCAAATATGCTGTTATAAAGTTTTAAAATTAGATTATCATTATGGATATAACACTACTAAATTGTGTTAAAAATTTATTCATATTTATATTATTACACTTACACCTTTCAAAAATTTGTTTGGGTATTTGTTACATCTTAATATATATTAGTTAAAGTATTCATGAATCAAATTTACTTAAATCATACACTTTACTTATTTCGTTAATGTAATTTATTAAGAAATCTTTTTTTATTTTTTCATTTGTTATAATAATATCAAATTTCTCCAATATCTCTCTAAGATCGTTATTTATTTTATTATTGTGAACAGTTCCAAAAGTATCATTTTCAAGATGATAATTTAAAAGTTCTGTTGTTGGAAATTTGTATGTAAACTCTTTTATTAATTTTTTACAAGGTTCTTTAATTCCAAGTAAGCAAATATCTTTCGCGAATAAGTTGTTTTTATTATCACAACAAAATGTTACATTTACAAGTGCACAGGTTAATGACATCTTAACAAATACTCAAATTCAAGTCTTAAGTAATCTATTTATAGATTTGTGAACACATTTCGATTTTTATCAATTTGTAAACTAGCATCAAATTCTCCATAAACTATAGCAGATAGAGTTCATGGAAGCGGTTTTGATAGTCTTGCTTCAATTCGGACAGTGCCTTGATTAAGTAATCCATGACACACTTCATTTCCTGATGCATCTGGAGTTAAATCAAAAGCTAATATAAAGAATCCATTACTAAACATAGATTTTGTTATCTGATGACCTTTATCATTATGATATATGCCTGTACCAGAAAATAGCGTATGATATGCACGTGTATAACAATTATTTTCTTCCGTAAAACTGGTTTCAATTATTGTATTAGGTATTTGTACTCCATTTACATATAACATGAATTGAGAAATATCAAAGTGTTTAAAATTAAATGGATTTTTTGATCTTTTTCCAGAGTAACCGGCATTCTCTGTCATACAAAATAATATCGTGTTTGGTAACTGCCCAATAAATACATTATCAAGCGAAATAGTTGTACTATTAGAAGGAATCGTAAAACTTTTTACTTCTACCCGTTTATAATTATATTTGGCGTTCGGCTTCTCAATAACAGCATTATGTGCTAATAATACACTAGGATTAATAGATGCATGTCTCATAAACAATGTTGCTTCTACAATTTTTAATTGAGATTCATCAGAATCATCTCCGAAAAAGAAAAAATCTGGTTTTTCTAATGTTAAAACTATTCTAACATCAACATTATTTATCAGAAGAGTTGGCTGATTGAACATATCTACATGTAATTTGCCCATAAGCTCTACAACATTGCTATTTTGGTAAGCTTTTTGGCGCTCCTTTGAACTAACATTGTCAAATTTTGCTATATTTGGTTTATCCAGATTCCAACCGGCACATTCCAAATGTGTTGTTGCCGCATCTGTACCATAATTTAATAATGATTCAATGTAAGCTCTGTAGTGGTAATTACTGTCTGAGGGGGTTATATTTTTACCATTTAACTGTACATTACACTGTTTTATTAGAGAGTGAAGAAGATTATTAACAACACTTGGTTGTGCTATTAGTCCTTCCATCAGTTCCTTTATCATTATTCCAATGAGTTCCATCTTCTTTTAAAATTTGTACTTTTAATCGTAAATATACAGAAGATGAATCTCTATATGTATCATCATGACCTAATGATAGAAATTCGATTGTTGACGGATTGTCTAGGGAAGCAATTGGATTGTAAGAAACCTACTCAGATCGCAAAATACTGGATTGAATAGGTTGAGTTTTAAAAATATCTAATTCAGATTTCATACATTCCACCATGATTAGTTAAAAATATCTTTTAGTTTCTTTTTCTTATTAACTTTACGCCGTTTTGACATAGAATAATTTGAATTGCTAATGTTAAGTCTTTTTATAGTTTTCCTTTTTCTTTTACCAGATCCATACATTTCATTAAGCTTCCTAACAGCTGCGTGTCTTACATTTTTCATAATTTCTTTACCTCTATCTTGAACAACTTCCTTTACATTTGCCCCTGATGCAATATCAGATAAAGCGCTAATACCAGAGTTAATGACCTCTTTTTTAAATATATTAGCACCTGAAGCAAATATAGGTTTCAAATACTTAAAAAGACCTCCAAAAAAACTTCCTAATCCGCAACCTCTTTGGTAAGGTATGGTAGAATGCAATAAAGGCCCAATGTCATCAAGACCTCTTCCGGATTGTACTAAATAATATCTGTAATACACTTTCTTTGACATTTATTTATACTTTTTTAAAATGTAATACAATTTTTGTAGGAATACTACTATCACTAAAATTTATTTTATAACCATATTTATCACATAAGAGCATTGAAATACTATCAAATGATTTTTCAACATTACAATATTGAATTATGTTAAATTTTTTTACTGTGTTAGTAAAAGCATTTTCTGTATTAACAGTTCTTAAACATCTTACATTTTTACCACCTATATTTTGTGGTTCAATAATATCAGTGTATATAAAAAACATATCCGGTTTCTCTACAGGAATTAAATTCATGCTATCGATAAACAATTTAAAAACTTCAATTACACGAGGTTTATATTTTTTAGGGTCAGTTAATTTTACGAAAGCTTGATCAGAACATGTTTTTAAAAGTCCATCTAAGCTGTAAATGAAATTTGTTCTTAATTTTGATGTTAAATTTTGGCTTAGTTAAACAGATAGTAGTGTATAATAAAGTTTTTGGAAACTCCTCAGCTTTGTTTGGTATTACATAGTTTGTATCGTCATTTATAAAGTTAAAAATACCCCAAATTAGTTGACGTAAAACTTCTTTTCTTGAAAATCGTAATAATGGTCGAATATTTTGAATTAAAGTAGGAAGTAACAGAACCTTCCAATCGCATATCATTATATACTATACTATATTGTATATAAGTAGTCCCAACACCAATACGGTTTGTCTGCATGATATATATTTGAGTACTTTTTTCCCATTCCTCACCATAGACATTTGGAATAAAATCATTAGCATATATTTCAGATACACCAACTTTCCAATTAGAATCGATCATATATTTAACCATTTTAGTCGTAAAAGTTGATAATGTGTTTTCGGGGTAAAAATTCATAGATGAATCACTGAATAATGTGACGTAAAATTCGTCATTTACTTATACGTTGTCCATGAACTTGTAGATTTATTTTTACGAATTGGAAAATTAAGTTGTGTTTAAGTATCACCTGCTTTAGCTGATCGCAATAAACGTTTTGGAGATCTATTTATAGTTTTTTTCTTTTTCGTTGGTGGTTTTCATAAGTTTTTCATATATTTCCGGTTTGAGAATTATCATTTTATTAAATGATGAATTATTCATTTTATAAGATTTCCAATCAACCCTGAAAGAACTGCACCAAGAAGAGTAGTTAAAAATCCTCCTTTTTGAACAATAATTTTTCGTTTATTATTTATTGATTTTTTATAATAAATGAGTGATCTTAACTCCCTTTTATATCTTTTTAATTGATTTTTTGTTTTTTTTATTCAACTTACAATTACCATTTAAAATATTTAACGATATTTCACAAATTGTTTTAATTACATCTGGTTCACAAGGCTTTATAATAACTCTTTGGAATTTCGGTTTAGAATTTTTTAACAGGTGCAATATATGTCGGTTGATTTTCAATCGTTTCATATTCTTTTGCATATTGTTCCAACTGATTTGTTGTACAATAACACAAATCTTGCTCGAAAATGTCACTGCTCAATCTAAATAAATCCTTAACTTCTTGAGTAAGATCTATTAATATATAACCATATGGCTTAGATGTCACTTCATTATATACTTTCTCAAATTGCTTGACCTGATTCGGATATATTTAACGGGCTAATGGTAATATCTGTGATTTATCTCTAGGATTCTTAAAAAGAATTATGTATTTGCAATTCAGTGAAATATCTCTGGAAAATTTACCTTGATGAAATATATTTTGGGTTCAAATATTACCGATAAATTTCTATGATGCGATCCTCTAGTAAATAGTTCGCAGACATGTCTATCATAAGAATTTAACATCATATCATCTATCACAATTAATACAGAGTTTCTATTATCACTAAAATCAGGAATACTGTTGCTATACTCAAGATCTGTTATATCATTCGGTACTGCATTTTTATCTGGGTTACACCAAATAATTTTATTGATTTGCGGATGTATGATTTTAATTTTTAATTTTATT
This sequence comes from Poecilobothrus nobilitatus, assembly GCA_947095535.1. NCBI lineage: Eukaryota > Metazoa > Arthropoda > Insecta > Diptera > Dolichopodidae > Poecilobothrus > Poecilobothrus nobilitatus. Next base: position 183,849,252 of record OX352772.1, read on the forward strand.
AGGTTATGAATAAAAGTAATTTTTCCACAACAAGTTGGCCCAGCCACCATCATTGTAATGGGTGAAAAAACATAAATAAATAATTAATTATTCATGATAGCAAACCTATATTTATACCAAAATGTACACTCAGAAAGAGAATATAAAGTCCTGCTTCATTCACTCAAAAGGTTATTCATTCATCAACATTCATAATGGATAACCAACAAATTTTCATTGTTGACTTACAATTTGTACAAGGAAATGAAAAGCAATATTTTATAAAGGAATTGGCTATTCTTAACAAGGGGAGTTTGAATTCAATTGTATATCATTTTAAAGCGCCTTACCCCGAAGAAGAACTTAATCATGAAACAAAATACAATATTCAATATTCTGAAAATAAAATAAATGGATTAAAATAGAATAGTGGTACAGTAGAAAACTTATATTTGAGGGATATACTTAAGTACTATTTACAATCAGCTGATATAATTTACGTTAAAGGAAAGCAGAAAAAAAATTTTCTTGAAAAATTCATAGATAGTACTAAAATAAATGATTTAACCAATACAATGTCATCATTATTAAAAATTGAACATTTTAAATCTATGTGTCCTATTCCAACACATAATGTAAGTTCAAGTTTAAGATGTGCAATTAAAAATAGTTTTAATATCTATATGTACTTACTTAAAGAAAACGTGTTAAAATAGAAAACAAAAAAAAAACTAAAAAATTAATTTTTATTTGTAACATAAATATATAGATCATATGGAATTAAATAATCCAACTAGAAAAGTACGATTTAATTCAACTTTACAAATTAAAGTTATGTATGTATGGAGCTTTGCTTACAATTCTTCTTGGAAAAATCATTGGCAACAATATGCAATTGATAGAATGAAATTTCAAAGGCGAATAAAGATCATTGAACCCATCATAACTACAATTTTAAGTATAGTAGTCATCGTAAAAACATATTTAAAAAGAGATTTTTGTAATACTCTAAAAATAAAATGCACTTTATATTTTGTACATTAAAGTTAATAAAGTTTGAATTTCTTTTTAACCTTTTTATATGCAACATATATATGTAGATATATATAATACGTTCTTACTATACTATACTATACCAATCTATTTGCATTCAACTTTTCTTGCCTCTTTCTTTTTCTAGCTTTTTAAAATACTACATAGTAATCTAAACCAGATATTCTGCTAAAAAAAAAAAAAAAACGAAGATGCTAATTGTTATTTTGTATTTCTTCCTATAGTAAACCAACACAAAAAAAAACACGCATTCCTTAAAGATACACTTTAAAACTAGTTCACCAACATTAAATAACACGTGCTTTAATATTTACATATAATAGTTTTGCTAACTATTTTCATGTTGACCTATTATAATATATAATCAAAGAGCTCTAAAAGACTTGTTTTACCCCAACTTCTAACAGAATCCAGGTCACAACACTTCCGGTTTCTCTAAAACGTAAGGTCATTCAAATATAGGTTAATTTGCGTGGGCTGCGATATGGTTTATTAAAAACTAGGTCGTGCGATATGGGCTTATTTTTTCCCATGCCAAAGTGCCCCTATACCTACTATCGTACAATTCTTTATCGCTAGACAATATTTGTTCATAATTAATTTTGATTATAGTATTATTAAGTATTACAGATTTAATTATAGTTTTTTTAAATATATTGGATTTTGTTAAAGGAATTTCGACATAGATTAAGCAAGTACCATTTGTTATCACCTTTACGTTAGAAAAATTTAATGCTTCTTCAGCATCCGAGTATGGGAAATTTTCTTTGTCAAAGATTGATGTTATTATTTTTATCTCTGCTTTAGAGAGCAGGATTGAATTAATGATACCTATTTTAGCCCAATGTACGGCGTATTTTATATTAACTATCTCTTCTTTGATAAATTTTAACCTATATTGTAATTTTTGAATAGCTTGGTCATTCAATTCGTACCCTAACTTAATAAAGGGTGTTCAAAATTGAGGTATCATTTTAATTTTAATAAAAAAAGACTTTTTTTTGAAATATTAAATATATTTTTATTTTAATTTATAATAAATAGATTCCGGTTAATAATGAAAAATTATGTCGGCCAAGTGGAAATGAGCTTCGTCGGTGAAGATTATTTTGTTAAAAAAATTCTCATTTTCTTCTTGTTTTTCGATTGCCCAAGAAACGAATTGCAGACGTAATGCATGGTCAGTTGGTTTTAATTCTTACGTCAGCTGGATCTTATAAGCCTTTGGAGATCACTATGCAAAATGTTGAATAATGTGGATGGTTTGATGTTTAATTGCTGCAACGATGACGAATGGAAGTTTTTGGATCTTCTTCAACACTTCTGCTCACAGCTGCTACATTCTCGGTTGAACGGCCACTACGTTGATAAATGTTGCCTCTGTTATCAAGAACAGATCCAGTTTCTAGAAATTTATCAACCATCATCTTGATGGCACGATTTGTTGGAGCATTTTCTCTACCAAATTTTGTTCGAAATCTCCTAATTACATCTTGAAAACTTTTACCATTTTCAAAAAATGCTGTAATAACAAAAACACGTTGTTCCTTCGTGTAACGTTCAATATTAACTAACCGGAATGTATTTAGAATATACCTAAAGAACTAAAGTTTTATTATCTAAAACTTGATTGGTAATTTTACTTATATTATCAATAAAATTCTTATTTATTATGAATTGTTGAAATTATTCTGGTTTGGATGATTTGTATAACGGGAGTTTTACGAAATTGGTTCGGCTTTTGTTCCCGGATATGGTACGATGGATTGTTGATTATTCTGGTAGTTTGTATATCTCATAGTAGATTGTTTATGCGTGTTCTGAAAATTAGATCTATATGCTAGTCATTGGTGATCCCTAAAGTTAGGTCTATGATAATTGTACGATGGTTGTTGATACGTCGATTTCCTTTAACAAAAATCGATCGATTGAATCTATTTCTAAAAGACTGTGTCGGTAAATTTAAGTTTTGACCGACTTGTTGCCTTGTATCATTGTTTTGTTTGTTCGGTTGGCGGCTAGTTACTCTAGAATTCATATTATCCAATTTTAAGGCCCACTCTAGAGCCTCCGGTAAATCGCAAGGTTCCTTCATACCTAGTAATCTCAGCGGAAATGCTCCTTTCAACCCATTAATCAAGGCGTCTAGAGCCTTATCCCTACACATTTTTGATATTGCAATTACTGCCTCGCTTATTAATCCCATTGAGTTTATTATCCAGCATTGAAGAGATATGCATGTGCACTTTATGCATGTGAAAGGTTTATGAAATTCCGGGATTGTTTTATTCCCTCGCGTCATAGTTGTTAGCTGATTTTCTAAAGTTCTCATGCTTCTTTTGTCAGCATAATGTAGATCTAAGCATTTCACTATTCTATCCCAATTCAAAGGGGTGTTGTATGATTCTAGTATCGTATTTGCTTCGTCCCTGATTTTGCATCTGATAGTTCTCAGGATTCCATAATATTGTGACGAGCCCCTAAGGTGATTGTAAACTCTAAGAATTTGTTCAACATTTTTCCTCCAGGACGCATATTTCCCCACTTCTCCCGAGAATGTTTCGATCTCCTTTACGATGTAAGGAATTTCAATCTAATCCCTCAAGATTCTCGTCTGCATTTCGTCTGCATTTCTCGTCTTCTTGTTCGATTTCTTCGTCTTCCTAACCGTATATTTCATTTCCCTAATCGTATAACTAAGATTTTCATCCATTCCCATTTCTCTTATTGGGCTTAGATGTGAGTTTAAATTTTCTGGGGTGGATGACATTACAAAGAGAGCTGATCCTTGTTGATTCATTTTTATTATTTATTTGAAAGGAAGATTTATTATGAAAGAAGAGAAACGACAAAGGTTATAATCAAAGTCGAAGATCCAAAATATTATTATTCAATTAATAGAGATTTCGCCAATATCTGCCAGAGATCAATTTTATAGACCTTATTATTGATTTTATTAGTTCTATGCAACAATAAATTATCTAGTACCACAATAAATGATCGTTAGACTCAATCAAACTAATTTAATTATGTAATTAATGGCTAAAAATATTATAGATAAAAATTTTAAAATTATTGTAAAATAAACTTTATTATTAGTAAAAGTAACAGCAAAATAATTAGAAGAATATAGAATAATTAGAATAATAGTTAAATATAATAATAGTTAATAATAAATCTTGAACGAAGATGCTCTCTTTCTGCACTAAATTAGAACTGTACCAGAGATATAAGAAAAGGAAAAAGAAAAAGATTATATGTTCCTTGCTTGTTCCAGGTCTTAAAAATTTCTTACTATTTAAGATTTATTAATAACTTTTATAATGACTATTAATAAGATTATTATTTAAAAATATTCTGAAATTCTTTTAAAATTTATTTGTTTAGAAATATTTTTTATATATTTATTTATTTGAAACTTAATTATTACTAAAAACAAAATATTAAAATATTTATTTAAAAATTTATTTATTAAAGAAAAATCTTAAAATATTTATTTATTTGAAAATTTATACAAAAAAACTCTTAGAATATTTATTTATTTGAAAATTTATTTATTGAAAAAGAAAAATCTTAAAATATTTATTTATTAAACGAAAAATGTTAAGATACTTATTGTAAAAAAAAAAAATTATTTATTAAAAGTAAAAATCTTAAAATATTAATTTATTTAAAAATTTATTTGTATAAAAGAAGATCTTAAATTATTTATTTGTTAAAAAAAAAAAATATTTATTTAATATTTTTTAAAATATCTTAAAATTTTATTTACTCAGAAAAACGATCTCAAAATATTTTTTCTTCTTTTCAAATTTTATGAATATTTTTAATTATGATCAGAAAGAAAATATAATTACTTCCTTTTTGTTTTATATAAAGATTTAAAAATTAATAAAATTAAAAATTAATAAAATTGGTAAAAAGTAAATTTGATCTTACAAAAATTTTGTATTAATAATAAAATTATTTTCATAAAATAAAATATTCTAATTATTTATTAGATCAAAAAGACATTTCAAATTTTTCTTGCGACTAGGGTTTTGTAAAAGTTAGTTTTGATTATTGATACGTGGCCTTGATTTTAATGATTTTAATAATTGGATTTATTTAATTGATTCAGTTAATTGATTCAGTTTACTTAATTTGCTTTTATTTTATTTTAAATTTTTAGTAAACTAGTTTATTTATTTTAAGTTTTTAGTTATTATGTTTATTTTTTAAATATTGATTTAATTTTAATTATTTTATTTATTTTATTTACTGATCAGTTATTCTTATGTCTACACATTTGATTATTTTTCTTTTAATATTTTTTTCTGAATTGATTTTTTTAAATAATTTATTAGTTTATTTTTAACATGAAAATTAAATTTTTTTTTTTTTAATTGAATTGCTTCTTTATTGAATTATCTTTGATTTGCTGTGCCTAAGGCAGCCTCACCTTAGGTGTCGACGAGTAGGCTTGAATTTTGCTGTGATGTGACAAGAAAAGACAAAACCCACAAAAAAAAATTTTAAATTTTATTTCGCAAAAATTAATTCTCTTCTATTTCTTTATTTATTTTAGTTTTCTTCCTACAGATGGGAATATTTATCTTAATTTTCTCCCTTCTTATGGGGATATTTATCTGAATTTGTCAGTAAATTATTTTAAATTTTATTTCGCAAAAATTAATTCTCTTCTATTTCTTTATTTATATTAGTTTTCTTCCTACAGATGGGAATATTTATCTTAATTTTCTCCCTTCTTATGGGGATATTTATCTGAATTTGTCAGTAAATTATTTTTAATTTATGCAAATTTTTAGCGATTTGTTTTATTTATCAAAAAAAATTTTCACTTCTTATTTACTTTTAATAAAAACAATTTTTGACGTACATAATCGTGGCAACTTGCAGTTTAATTTTACGAACCATTTGCAGTCTTTGAATTCGTCGACCGAAGTGCTACAAGGTCATCCAAGCAGATGGAACACTATTGTAGCCAACCGTGTGTCTGATAATCAGCGTCTTGGTCAAAATATATGGGGTCATGTTGTCAAAAGAAAATCCTGCAGATTGTGCATCTAGAGGACAACATGCTTCAGAACTGCTCTCTAACAAACTGTAATGGCATGGACAAGATTGGCTAAACAAACAAATTAATGAGTGGCTCTCAAAAGGGAATATCGTAGAAACCGACAGCGAATTGAGAGAGATGAAAACATATTGCAACATTACATCACAAAATTCAAATAACGAATTTTTGATTTCTCATTAACAACTATTCATCATATGATAAAATAATTAGAGTAGCCAGTTACGTATTACGATTGATAAACAATATCAAAAACAGAAATGTAAGATTAACAACTCCGTATCTAACAAACCGTGAAAGGAAGATCACAGTAACCAAGATAATTAGAGTGATTCAAGAAAATGATTTTAGTGAAGAAAAGCACTATCGATTAAACGAACAATATCAAAAAAGAGTAAATTATTGAAACTAAATCCATTTTTAGAAGATAACCGAATTTTACGAGTTGGTAGTCGTTTACAGAATACAAATTTAACTTACAATGAAAGGTTTTGCTATAATGCTACCCGATAAATCTCGTTTTACCAAATTGCTCATTGAAAAGTTATATATGGAAACCTTACACGGTGGACCACAATTACTCATGAGTTATCTCATACTGAAGTTTTGGGTCATCAACGCCAGGAATACAATACGATTTATTATTCATAAATGTTTGCCTTGTTACCGACAAAAAGCAAAACCACAAAGTCAATTGATTGTTGCATTACCTCCAGACCGACTCAACTTCACTCGACGTTCGCATGTTCCGGTTTATTTTACTGTCGTCCATTCGAATTAAAAATGCATAGTAAACGAAAACCACCACACAAGAAAGCTTACGTTGCACTATTCATTTGTATGGCAGTAAAAGCTATTCATTTAGAGCTAGTTACTGATCTTACTGTAAACGGATTCATTGCTGCATATAAAAGATTTGCTGCAAGAAGAGGCAAATGCTACAAATTATACTGTGATAATGGTACAAATTTCGTCTCCGCTAGCACAGAACTCGCCAAGCACTATAATTTAATGAAACAACAACTGAGACTCGACTTGGCCTCCAATTTCGAAAATGAAGGAGTAGAATTTAAATTCATTGTACCAGGTTCTCCACATTTTGGCGGCCTTTGGGAAGCTGGAGTTAAATCCACAAAAATGCATTTAAATGGATTATGGGAAATTCCACTTCAACATATGAGGAATTTTTAATCATTTAAACCCAAATTGAAGCTTGTTTTAATTCGAGACAGTTATGCCAAATGACTCAGAAACCTAATGATCTCAACGTGCTAACTCCTTCGCATTTTCTAACCGGAGATGTACTAATGGCACCACCTGAACCACTCTTAACAAACATAAATAGAACAAAACTAGATCGGTGGCAGTATGGGCAACGTTCAGTACAGCAATTCTGGAAGCAGTGGAAAAAGGAATATATATCTCGTGTGCAACAGCGTTCTAAATGGCTAATTAAACAAGATAATATCGCAAAACATGCTTTAGTGCTAGTATACTATGAAAACCTATCCGCTATTCGTTGGCTGTTAGGACGTGTTCTCGAAACGCATTCCGGTTCTGACAGTCTTGCATCGTTACTGTTAAAACGAAAACCGCGTTAATTAAACAACCGGTCACAAAATTGTGCGTACTACCGTTTGATAAGAAAGAAATTGAACGCGATACCAACACTGATTAAAATACAATAACAACTATCATTTGTGCTATCACCTATGTTTATGGCTAATACATCTATACTTTTACAATACTTATGTATATACCTTATAAAAATAATGCTTACTCAAATTTTGTTATTTTCATTTTATTTTGCAACATGGACATGATGAGCTGATATGATATTCGAACTAGTGGTTGTTACAATTGTAGGTTGCAATTTAGTCATCCAGAGTAACATAACCTAAAATAATGTAATTTAAGTCTATTAGTTCAATTATGCATTACATTGTCAGCATAATGTAAATCTAAGCATTTCACTATTCTATCCCAATTCAAAGGGGTGTTGTATGATTCTAGTATCGTATTTGCTTCGTCCTTGATTTTGTATCTGATAGTTCTCAGGATTCCATAATATTGTGACGAGCCCCTAAGGTGATTGTAAACTCTAAGAATTTGTTCTGCATTTTTTCTCCAGGACGCATATTTCCCCACTTCTCCCGAGAATGTTTCGATCTCCTTTACGATGTAAGGAATTTCATCTAATCCCTCAAGATTCTCGTGTGCATTTCGTTTGCATTTCTCGTCTTCTTGTTCGATATCTTCGTCTTCCTAATTTCTTTTATTGAGCTTAAACGTGAGTTAAAATTTTCTGACCTTTATAGACCTTATTATTGATTTTATTAGTTCTATGCAACAATAATTTATCTAGTACCACAATAAATGATCGTTAGACTCAATCAAACTAATTTAATTATGTAATTAATGGCTAAAAATATTATAGATAAAAATTTTAAAATTATTGTAAAATAAACTTTATTATAATAGTAAAATAATTAGAATAATAGTTAAATATAATAATAGTTAATAATAAATCTTGAACGAAGATGCTCTCTTTCTGCACTAAATTAGAACTGTACCAGAGATATAAGAAAAGGAAAAAGAAAAAGATTATATGTTCTTTGCTTGTTCCAGGTCTTAAAAATTTCTTACTATTTAAGATTTATTAATAACTTTTATAATGACTATTAATAAGATTATTATTTAAAAATATTCTGAAATTCTTTTAAAATTTATTTGTTTAGAAATATTTTTTATATATTTATTTATTTGAAACTTAATTATTACTAAAAACAAAATATTAAAATATTTATTTAAAAATTTATTTATTAAAGAAAAATCTTAAAGTATTTATTTATTTGAAAATTTATACAAAAAAAATCTTAGAATATTTATTTATTTGAAAATTTATTTATTGAAAAAGAAAAATCTTAAAATATTTATTTATTAAACGAAAAATGTTAAGATACTTATTGTAAAAAAAAAAAATTATTTATTAAAAGTAAAAATCTTAAAATATTAATTTATTTAAAAATTTATTTGTATAAAAGAAGATCTTAAATTATTTATTTGTTAAAAAAAAAAATATTTATTTAATATTTTTTAAAATATCTTAAAATTTTATTTACTCAGAAAAACGATCTCAAAATATTTTTTCTTCTTTTCAAATTTTATGAATATTTTTAATTATGATCAGAAAGAAAATATAATTACTTCCTTTTTATATAAAGATTTAAAAATTAATAAAATTAAAAATTAATAAAATTGGTAAAAAGTAAATTTGATCTTACAAAAATTTTGTATTAATAATAAAATTATTTTCATAAAATAAAATATTCTAATTATTTATTAGATCAAAAAGACATTTCAAATTTTTCTTGCGACTAGGGTTTTGTAAAAGTTAGTTTTGATTATTAATACGTGGCCTTGATTTTAATGATTTTAATAATTGGATTTATTTAATTGATTCAGTTAATTGATTCAGTTTACTTAATTTGCTTTTATTTTATTTTAAATTTTTAGTAAACTAGTTTATTTATTTTAAGTTTTTAGTTATTATGTTTATTTTTTAAATATTGATTTAATTTTAATTATTTTATTTATTTTATTTACTGATCACTTATTCTTATGTCCACACATTTGATTATTTTTCTTTTAATATTTTTTTCTGAATTGATTTTTTTAAATAATTTATTAGTTTATTTTTAACATGAAAATTAAATTTTTTTTTTTTTTAATTGAATTGCTTCTTTATTGAATTATCTTTGATTTGCTGTGCCTAAGGCAGCCTCACCTTAGGTGTCGACGAGTAGGCTTGAATTTTGCTGTGATGTGACAAGAAAAGACAAAAAACGCAAAAAAAAAATTTTAAATTTTATTTCTTTAAAACTAATTCTCTTCTATTTCTTTATTTATTTTAGTTTTCTTCCTACAGATGGGAATATTTATCTTAATTTTCACCCTTCTTATGGGGATATTTATCTGAATTTATCAGTAAATTATTTTTAATTTATGCAAATTTTTAGCGATTTGTTTTATTTATCAAAAAAAATTTTCACTTCTTATTTACTTTTAATAAGACAATTCAATTTTTGACGTACATAATCGTGGCAACTTGCAGTTTAATTTTACGAACCATTTGCAGTCTTTGAATTCATCGACCGAAGTGCTACAAGGTCATCCAAGCAGATGGAACACTATTGTAGCCAACCGTGTATCTGATAATCAGCGTCTTGGTCAAAATATATGGGGTCATGTTGTCAAAAGAAAATCCTGCAGATTGTGCATCTAGAGGACAACATGCTTCGGAACTGCTCTCTAACAAACTGTAGTGGCATGGACAATATTGGCTAAACAAACAAATTAATGAGTGGCTCTCAAAAGGGAATATCGTAGAAACCGACAGCGAAATGAGAAAGATGAAAACATATTGCAACATTACATCACAAAATTCAAATAACGAATTTTTGATTTCTCATTAACAACTATTCATCATATGATAAAATAATTAGAGTAGCCAGTTACGTATTACGATTGATAAACAATATCAAAAACAGAAATGTAAGATTAACAACTCCGTATCTAACAAACCGTGAAAGGAAGATCACAGTAACCCAGATAATTAGAGTGATTCAAGAAAATGATTTTAGTGAAGAAAAGCACTATCGATTAAACGAACAATATCAAAGAAGAGTAAATTATTGAAACTAAATCCATTTTTAGAAGATAACCGAATTTCACGAGTTGGTAGTCGTTTACAGAATACAAATTTAACTTACAATGAAAGGTTTTGCTATAATGCTACCCGATAAATCTCGTTTTACCAAATTGCTCATTGAAAAGTTATATATGGAAACCTTACACGGTGGACCACAATTGGTGGACCAAATCATGAGTTATCTCATACTGAAGTTTTGGGTCATCAACGCCAGGAATACAATACGATTTATTATTCATAAATGTTTGCCTTGTTACCGACAAAAAGCAAAACCACAAAGTCAATTGATGGTTGCATTACCTCCAGACCGACTCAACTTCACTCGACGTTCGCATGTTCCTGTTTATTTTACTGTGGTCCATTCGAATTAAAAATGCATAGTAAACGAAAACCACCACACAAGAAAGCATACGTTGTACTATTCATTTGTATGGCAGTAAAAGCTATTCATTTAGAGCTAGTTACTGATCTTACTGTAAACGGATTCATTGCTGCATATAAAAGATTTGCTGCAAGAAGAGGCAAATGCTACAAATTATACTGTGATAATGGTACAAATTTCGTCTCCGCTAGCACAGAACTCGCCAAGCACTATAATTTAATGAAACAACAACTGAGACTCGACTTGGCCTCCAATTTCGAAAATGAAGGAGTAGAATTTAAATTCATTGTACCAGGTTCTCCACATTTTGGCGGCCTTTGGGAAGCTGGAGTTAAATCCACAAAAATGCATTTAAATGGATTATGGGAAATTCCACTTCAACATATGAGGAATTTTTAATCATTTTAACCCAAATTGAAGCTTGTTTTAATGAGACAGATATGCCCAATGACTCAGAAACCTAATGATCTCAACGTGCTAACTCCTTCGCATTTCTAACCGGAGATGTACTAATGGCAGCACCTGAACCACTCTTAACAAACATAAATAGAACAAAACTAGATCGGTGGCAGTATGGGCAACGTTTAGTACAGCAATTCTGGAAGCAGTGGAAAAAGGAATATATATCTCGTGTGCAACAGCGTTCTAAATGGCTAATTAAACAAGATAATATCGCAAAACATGACTTAGTGCTAGTATACGATGAAAATCTACCCGCTGTTCGTTGGCTGTTAGGACGTGTTCTCGAAACGTATTCCGGTTCTGACAATCTTGCATCGTTACAGTTAAAACGAAAACCGCGTTAATTAAACAACCGGTTACAAAATTGTGCGTACTACCGTTTGATAACAAAGAAATTGAACGCGATACCAACACTGATTAAAATACAATAACAACTATCATTTGTGCTATCACCTATGTTTATGGCTAATACATCTATACTTTTACAATACTTATGTATATACCTTATAATAATAATGCTTACTCAAATTTTGTTATTTTCATTTAATTTTCCAACATGGACATGATGAGCTGATATGATATTCGAACTAGTGGTTGTTACAATTGTAGGTTGCAATTTAGTCATCCAGACTTTGTATATTTCCATTTGTAAATATTCTGATTTGTCAAAAATATTTTTTATGTCAAAATTAATTTTTATTTATTGTCAGTGGTAATATGTATAGTTTTTTTTCTTATTTATTTGAATATTATAATATGAAGGTTAATGAACTCGGGTTAAACGTTAATCATTAAACCTTTTAACTTGAGGTTATAAAAACCCAAATTTTAAAAGATATTGTAACATTCGTTCACAAAAAAACGAAAATAAAAGAAACAGTGCGTTTATGTTAAAATAAAAAAAACAGTGCGTTTTAAAGTTTAAAAACTTTTATACCAGTGCGTTTCATATAAGATTAAATTGAACGTTATTTGATTAGAAAGTTTAAAAGACGTATAGAAAAGTTTAGAAAACATATATATATATTTTTGTAGTGCACAAAACAATATTTGTAACAAATTGTTAAACTGAGGTTTAACTAATTTAAATCAACTTATAAAATTTTATATACCACTTTTAAACTGTAAATAAAAGCTATCATAAATAAAACTACAAAGTATATTATTATCAAATAAAAATAATAAATAAACATTTAAATTGTAATTCAAATAAATAAACACAGATAAAGGACTATAATTAAAATTTTGTTTTTGTTGTTGTTATTATTTCCCAAAACAAAAGCTGCACAGGTAGTTAAAAACAAATAAGAAGAAACTTTATGAAAGAAATGTTATTTTACAGAAAATGAATGTGCAAGACGTATCTTTCAAAAACTACGGAATGAGATAAGGTAATAAAGATACAGAAATAAAGCAAAAAGTCAAACGAGTGCCACACAAATATAAAAATCTCTAATACTCTTAAAATTGCCAGGTGGAATGCCAACGGAATTTAACAACACGTCCCGGAACTTCAAATATTTTTAATAAATGAAAATATTGACATATGGCTGATTTCTGAAACGCACCTAAAAAATGGTCAAATTTAAAGATAATATCAAGCACTATGAAGAACCAAAACTAGCGAATTTCAAACAACAATTAGTATGTTGACTAAAAATAAAAACTTTAAGATAGTAACGGTAAACTGTCCGCCTAAACACTCGCTAAGTAAAGATGTTTTCTTCACCTTGTTCAAGCCACTAGGAAATAACTTGATTATAGATAGCGATCTTAAAGCCAAAAACATATATCGGGGTAACATACCGGGGCTCGAAGCTAGATTCAACTCATCTGGTTGACCAACATATTGACCAACTACAATGTTGCGAGATGGTCATGGCTCATGTTGTACTGCTATACTAAGAAAAAATGTACGCACAGCAATTAATAAATCCATCAAGACACTTTACCGCTTTTAAAGCTAAATTGGCGTCTACTGACGAACTGTGTAATAAAATTGGTTTTATTAAACTAAATGAATTAATTATTTTGGAAAAAGCTAAAATAATTAACAAAATTGGAAACGGCATTACTAAAAGCAAACCTTTATTAAAAAAGAGAAGGAATATTCATGACTACAATCAATGAATACATATACTTATTAGAATATTCAAGTAGAACAAAAAGAATTTAATTTTTGAACTGCCTTAAGAAACAAGAAAAACGAAAAATCAAAAGAAAAAAACTCGTTGTCGTTTTATTTTATCCACTGTTTTATTTTATCCATTTTAATCCACTGTTCGCTTTTCTGTGTGTACTATTGATCATTTATTATAGTATGAGTTTGCACTGTGTGCGATTTACTTTTTTTTTTGTATGTGATATTGATGTGTACATTTTATGTACAGAATTTGTTATTGTAAAAAGAGCATGATTTTCTATTCTAATATTTTTTATAATTTTTTATCAATGAAATAAATACTCAACTGTTGTTGTTTTTGAGGCAGTGTGTTTTAATTTAATATTCGTAATAAAGAAGATTTTTAAACTTTAATTAAATTACGAGTAGAAGAATTTGTTTAATTTTTTATTGTTGATCTATATTATTTATGAATCTATATCATATGTACATATATGTATGTATATATTATAAGAATTTAATGTTTTGCTCGGTTTTTATAGTTTTTAATCAAATGAAGGATGTATTAAAAAAACAAACTTCCAAAAACTTCCAAAAAAAACTTACCGTTATTTTTTTTATTTTTTTAAAATTTTCATCCTTTCTGCAGCTACATTTGAATAAACGACTTTTTCACTCATCCATTTGCAATTTCTTCTAATTAGAATTATTAAAACTAAATCTAAAATTTCTACTTTATGTTGATAACAGTCGTCACTTTTTTTTTCCTTTTTTTTATTATAGTTAAAATAATCTCCGTAATAAAACTGGTTAATTTTTTTTGTCAAAAACAATTTATTTGGGAAGCTACCCATATTGCTGTATTTCTTTAAGTCCTGAGGAAGACTGTTATAAATTCTTATTAAAGAACAAAAACTAGTGTTTTTGCCAATTCATTTCGAGGTTACTCATGACATAATTTCTCCATATTTTTTGTATTGTAGCAATGAATACATATACTTATAAGAATATTCAAGTAGAACAAAAAGAATTTAATTTTTGAACTGCCTTAAGAAACAAGAAAAACGAAAAACGAAAAGAAAAAAAACTCGTTGTCGTTTTATTTTATTTACCCACTGTTCACTTTTCTTTGTATACTATTGTTCATTTATTATAGTATGAGTTTGTACTGTGTGCGATTTACTTTTTTTTTGCATGTGATATTGATGTGTACATTTTATGTACAGAATTTGTTATTGTAAAAAGAGCATGCATTTCTATTCTAATATTTTTTATAATTTTATACCAATGAAGCTATCTTGATGAAATTTATATAGTAGGTTACTAATTACGAAAGGAAGGCTAAGTTCGAATTTGCACAAAATCGGTCCATGGCTTCGGATTCTGGAAGCTTCCGAATGATACCGTAGCAAACGAGATTATCTCCAAAACCAAGAAAGATAGAACCTTTAAATTTTGTACAATGATGTTCCTTCCCATTCGATTTATGGCTCTGAACTTTAAGAGGATTTGGTCAATGAGTTTGGATTTTGGAAGCTTCCGAACAAGCACCAGAGCAAATGAGATTATCTCCAAAACCAATAAAGATATAACTTTCAAATTTGACAGAGTGGTGTTATTTTATGTTTTATTTAAGTTCCTAAAATTTGAGAGGATTTGGTCCATGGGTTCGGATTTTGGAATCTTCCGAACGAGCCCCAGCGCAAACGAGATTATCTCCAAAACCAACAAAGATGGAACCTTTAAATTTTGCACAATGATGTTCCTTCCCGTTCGATTTATGTCTCTGAAATTTAAGAGGATTTGGTCAATGGGTTTGGATTTTGGAAGCTCCCGAAGGAGCACCAGAGCAAATGACTATATCTCCACAACCAACAAAGATAGAACCTTTAAATTTTGCACAATGATGTTCCTTCCCGTTCGATTTATGTCTCTGAAATTTAAGACGATTTGGTCAATGGGTTTGGATTTTGGAAGCTCCCGAACGAGCACCAGAGCAAATGACTATATCTCCACAACCAACAAAGATAGAACCTTTATTTTTAGTACAAGAGTGTGCTGTTATTTTTCCTTTTCTATCAAATTGGAAACTGATATTTGAAAGAATTTGAACCATGGATTCGTATATTGGAAGCTTCCGAACGAGCCCCAGAGCAAACGAGATTATCTCCAAAACCAACAAAGATAGAACCTTTAAATTTTGTACAATGATGTTCCTTCCTGTTCGATTTATGTCTATGAAATTTAAGAGGATTTGGTCCATGGGTTTGGATTTTGGAAGCTTCCAAACGAGCACCAGAGCAAATGAGATTATCTCCAAAACCAACTAAGATATAATCTTTAAATTTGGCAGAATGGTGTTCTTTCATGTTTGATTTAGGTCTCTGAAATTTGAGAGGATTTGGTCCTTGGGTTCGGATTTTGGAAGCTTCCGAACGAGCCTCATAGCAAATGATATTATCTCCAAAAGCAACAAAGATATAACCCTTAAATTAGGCAGAATGGTGTTCCTTCATGTTTGATTTATGTTTCTGAAATTTGTGAGGATTTAGTCCATGGGTTCAAATCTTGGAAGCTTCCGGACGAGCCCCAGAGCAAACGAGTATATCTCCACAACCAACAAAGATAGAACTTTTATTTTTAGTACAAAGGTGTTCTGTTATGTTTCCTTTTCTGTAAAATTGGAAACTGACATTTGAAAGAGTTTGAACCATGGGTTCGTATTTTGGATACTTCCGGACGAGCACAAGAGCAACGAGCATATCTCCAAAACCAACAAAAGTAGAACCATTAAATTTAGTACAATGGTGTTCTGGTATGTTTTCTTTATGTTCCTGAGATGGTTTCGATGAATTGAAATGACAATTCGGGTACCTGACACACACCTCCCAAGGACTAACAATTTTCGAAATTAATAAAAATAGAAACTTAAAATTTTTTACAAAGGTGTCAAGCATATCCCTAGAGGATGCCTCTTTTACGTTCCTGAAATTCGAGTTGAATAAGACAGAAAAGGGAAGAAGTTCAAGCAGCTGCCAAAGAAACTTATGGATTTTCAATTTAATTCGAATTATTCAGGTGTAGGGTATTAATAAGTCGGTTGCATCGACTTACTGTTACAGTTACTTGTTTTTATATTATAATTATTAAATAAATTAAAAAAGTAAGAAAAAAAGGTTCGCGGATGATAAAACCGATTTAAATCATCTGAACAAAGACTGAAAAAACAAATTAGTAAGTTCAAAAATGAGTCTGTTAATATTTTCCTTTGTAAATTAACATCTACTCAGAGCAGCTAATGAACAGCTACTGAGAGCTACTGAGAACTGTTAATTTACTAAGCTACTGAGCTACTGAGAGCTGTTAATTTACTAAGAAAAACTTGAAATGCAGACCTTATAACAAACATTGATGAAGAGGAAATTCAAACCTTATAACAAACATTGACGAAGAGGAAATTCCCTCTGTCACCTTGAAGGAACTGAAGAATAACATGAAGATAAACATAAAGATGACATGTAAAGCCCAGGTCATATTTCCGGAAAAATTATAAAAGAACTGCCAGATGCAAGTTTTTTAAAATTACAGCATATTATTAACGCCTGCTTCAAATTCAAGTATTATTTGGAAAACTGTTGAAGTAATTTTATACCAAGGTGTGAAACAAGGCCTACCTCCAACAGAAGTAACATCATATCGTCCAATATCATTACTGTCAATAATGTCACAGATTTTTGAGAAAATACTGCTGAAAAGGCATGATGTAATTATTAAAGAACGAAATCTGGTTCCATCACATCAATTTGGATTCCGAAATAAACATTCAACACTATATCAGGTCTATCGCATAACAGATATAATAGAAACAATATTTGAGGGAGAAAAAGTCTGCTCTACTGTATTTTTGGATGTTGCTCATTCGATAAGGTATGGTACGAAGGCCTTAAATTTAAACTTCACGGAGATTTACCAAGGCAATAATTTAAAGTACTTGACTCATACCTAACCAATAGTAGTGCCTGACTCACACCTAGGTAATTGATACTGTAGAATTTCTCTATTGAACTGAATACTCAGATATAAAAACAATTAGACAGGTGTTCCGCAGACAAGTATTCTGGGGTCTGTATTATATCTATTGCTCAGAAAAGATATTTCATAGGATTATAACGATACTACAGCAACATTTGCAGATGATACTGCAATTTTCTCAGTCGAAATTTGTATTGCTGACGCCACAAATAAACTGTAAAATGCAGTAAATAAAATAACACCTTGGATTCAAATATGGCGAATCCAGTTAATCGAAACAAAATCAACCCACATTAATTTCACCTTCAAAAAGATAGCCAATCTTCCTGTATTCAGAAATAACCAAATTATACCTTATTCTAACACTGTCAAATATTTGGGTATGAACTTGGATGCTAAGTTCAACTGGAATTAGCTCATAAAGAAAACGAAAGAGGAGCTAACCGTTAAATACAGGAAATTGTACTGGTTACTAGGACGTAAATCCGAGTAAAACAAACATGCTGTGCAAAAATATCAACCTAATCCAAACTTTTCAAAACATAGTACTACGCTGAGTTGTAACCGTATATACGTAACAAAGACCTACATCAGGATCTGCAGATCAAATTAGTTTCTGAAGAGATCACAATGCTTGCGGTAAAGCACAACTAGCGCCTGTGGATAATGAGAATGACAACATGAAAGGTGTACTGGATATTGATAACAATATTCGTCGACTGAAAAGAAGAAAACCACAAAAGTTCCTACAATGAGCGATGGAAAAATATTTTATATAATATTTTTCCTGTACACTTTAACTAATAAAGAAGAAGAATCCGGCTTACTGTAGCAGAATGCGGATTCTACAATATCTTTTTGAAGGTCTCCACCGAACTACGAAAACAAAAATTTTTTTAACTTTATGTTTCATTTCATACTGCAAATGACTATCTCTAATTTCCATATTGTTGGCTTGAGCTGATAGTTTTTCTTTTAGTGGAATTTTTATATTCGATGGTGTTATCAGAAGGTTATTTTTCCGACCTATTAATGCTCTTAGTGCATAATAGTTGTTGATTATTAAATTTTATTCTAAATTTATTTCATAAAAAAATTTCCGTTTTTTTCTTCTTAATATTTTTATTTTATTTAAAGAAGTTAAACTTACAAATTGAAAGCTTTGAAAGCGCGGGTTCAAATGATTCTGCCATTTTTATTCTGCGGATGATCTGTGTTTTTCTTTTTTAGGTAAAGACGTTAGCCTTGTCAATACCCTACTAATGGCACAATACTCATTACTTTTTAGCACATTTCGAAAAAAATTTTTAAATCTACCTATTAGTTTCACTCTGTCCTTCCGTCCGTCCGTCCGTCTGTTTACAAAACTTCTACACCGTTAAAGATAGAGAAAAACAATTTTAATCATAGGTAGGTCACATAAAAAAATTAGTGTTGTGGGACAAATTTTTCATGTAGCCTCATCCATCACGGAGCTACAGCCCCTCAAAC
This sequence comes from Poecilobothrus nobilitatus, assembly GCA_947095535.1. Lineage (NCBI taxonomy): Eukaryota > Metazoa > Arthropoda > Insecta > Diptera > Dolichopodidae > Poecilobothrus > Poecilobothrus nobilitatus. Next base: position 183,868,561 of record OX352772.1, read on the forward strand.
TTTCAAAAAGCCCTATTTTGAAATGGGTATATATCATGATCTGCTTAGAATTTTTTCAATCTGAAAACGCCATTCGACATGATTTTTTTTTACCTTTGTAAATTTACCGTTATGTGAAAACCAAAATTAGCATTTTTTGTCTACATTCATAATTCCGGCACGCTTTTAAATAGGAACTTGAAATTTTGAGGTTAGAAAGAACTTTTAGAATTATTATAAGTTTCCTCAGAAAATTAGTGTAAGTTTCCTTTTTGGACCACCTCCCGTTTATAGAATTGATATAGTATAGATACTATATAGTATTGCAAATACTACGTTTAAATTACATATATGTCAGGTTTATAGTATCAATACTTAAGTATTAACTTAGTAATAGGTGTGTATACTAAGCTACTTAGTACTAACTTAGTAATAGGTGTGTTTGCAGTATTAGTGTAGTATTCTACACCAGATCAATCTATTGGAAACTAAAAATACTTTTTTTTAAATTCCCATGTCAACGTTGTCTTTTACGTCAAAAATATGAAAGAATTTCAAATTTGTTTATGTTTCAAAATTTGAATTTAGTGTTTTGAAAATTTACTTTCAATTTAAATTTACATTTAATATTTAAATCAAAAAATTTAAAATGATCTCTGACCAAACAGTCCCTTGTTTCGAATTCAAATATTCTATATAAATTAGTTTTTTATAGAGAATCAATTTTCTTCTAAAATTTATTAATTGAATCAAGAGTTTTTGGTTCACATCATTCAATTCTTCAAGTAACTCTTGATTATTTCCTAAATTTAATATAAATGCAACGGTTCATTTTCATTTATTTGTTTACTTAATAAATATTTACTAAAACTACTTACTTTACTTTACTTTACTAAAAGTCAAATAATACTATTTTAATGTGTGTCAGAGGAGTTTAAATACTATGGTTTTAGCAATAATATACTATTAATACTATAATATCGATACTACATATCTGTTAAGGCTTCCCACATACAAATTATAATTTTTGTTGTTTTGTTTGGTTTATATTTTCTCTTCGCGTTTTATTGTTATTCTTCTTACTTTTTTAATAGATTTTTATAATAAAGTTTCAATTTTCAACACATTTATTTTTTTATTTGTTATTTTTTTATTGTTTTAGTGATCTGTTATACTTATCATCGCATAACCACAGACACATGTACGTTCATTAATGTTTGCGCTTAATTAATTAAGTACTTATACGTAATTTAATATCAGTTACTAAAATAAAACATTATTCTATACAAATACTTTTTATTTTAATTTCTTTAAGCTGTAGCCTGTACCTTTTACATACAATTTTTTCCCTATTTATCAGCTCATCTTACAGAATTCCTTTTTTCTATTAAGTTAAAACGCTAAACTTTTATGTACATCTTTTGCAAATAATTGTTTGAATACCTTTTTTTGTACTTTATTCATTTATTGTTATGATTTATATTGCCACAACCAAATTTAATCTCAATAATCAATACATTATATAGACAATATTTGCAACATTTGTTACTTGTAACAAAAACAGTTGAGGCGTTATATCCATAACAGCTTTTATAAACTTTTTAGATTAATATTATCTAAAATTTTTTTTTGTTATTTCACAGACTTTAATTTAATAATAATAACATATACAATTGTACAATAACATTGGCTATATTGAAATAATTTTTTTTTAGAAAACCTTGATTGTAAAATATAATTTTGAAAATTGCATAAAAATTCATTATTAAAAATTTAAAAAAAAACTTAAAAAAAAATTTTGTTTTTTTCTTTTCCTAAATAAATTTCTGTATAATTAGACTAGTAAAAAACAACAACAAATAATTATAGGTTAAGCTGGTATAACTGCATATACACATGTAGTGACCCAACTCACTGCATTAAATATTATTTTATTAAAATTTTAAAATTGCATTCATCACCCTGTACATATACTTTATGATAATAAATCCAGACACTAGCCTGGCTATGTCTGTGCGGGATTTGGATATCAACTCATTTGCTCTCCTTTTGTTGTATGTGGGCCACAATGTTCTTGATATGGTGCAATTGCTCAGATTGCTCCAGCTATTTTGTGATTTCGCTATATACAAAGAAAGGATCCGTGCCTTAACGGTACTCATTGCAAAACTGACTCTTTCCGGAGAGATAGTGTTCTGGGTAGCTCCTTTCTTTGCTAGTTCGTCAGCTTTTTCATTTCCTTTAATATTACTATGCCCATGCCATGTTTAACCTTTCGCTTGTTAGGCCAAGTTCCTCTTGGCACTGTCTAACAAGCTTTGGGGTTGTAATCTTCGCGTTAATGTCCTTAATCGCCGATTGGCTGACCACACAAATGACGACCGTTCTCATCTGTGTATTGTTTCCGTTCAGAATTCGAGAAGCCTCTCTAACTGCTAGTATCTCCGCCTGGAAGATTCTAGCTGTGTCGAGGAGTCTGTAGGATTTTGAAATGTTGAGTTTCTCCGAGAAAATACCAGCACCGACTCCTTCCTTCATCTTGGATCCGTCGGTTTAGATAGTGACAACGAAATTCTTTGTCACAACTCCGCTCTTCCATTCCGCTCTAGGCGGAAATTCTACGGTTAAATTGTTCCCGAAGTTTAGTTTGGGAATAGTGTAGTCGGTCAGGATTGATATAAAGTCCCTTGGCAATATCTCCAGAATAATACCGTGGCCATATGGTTTAATAACAAACCACCCAGATTCTCTGAGTCGTACTGCACTACACGTTGCGACATACTTAATGTATAGATCAGGATGTAAAAGAAATAAAATAGTATTCACAGCATCAGTAGGGTAGGCACGATCGTAGTGCTCCTGTAATGTCCACTGGTGCCTATCTCTGTATTCTATTTAGTTTTGTTATATTGTATTTATGATTCATCGCTGGCCACCACACTAGCGGTCCATGGGTAAGGGTTGGGCGAACCATGGCTGTGTATGTCCAAAACGCCATTTTTGGCTGCATACCCCATTTCTTGCTAATGGTTTTATTGCAAGCATAGAGAGCAATGCAAGCCTCCTTAACTCTATGCTCAATGTTAGATTTCCAGGAAAGCTTCGAGTCTAGAATAACGCTTAGATACTTAGCGCTGGTAGTCAGTTTTAGAGTATAATTATTGAGTTTTGGAAGGACAAAAGTAGGTATTTTGGATCTTGTCGTGAAGAACACCGTTTCAGTCTTTTCTGAGTTGACACCTAGGCCATAATTTGTGGTCCAGTTGTGAACCTTGCTTAGAGTTCTATTCATGATCTCACTAATCACGGATATAAACTGGTCTGAGAATAGTATCACCACATCATCCGCATACGCCACCAGCTTTATTTCTTCCATTCCAGTGTCATTAAAATTTTGTTTATAACCATTAGCCATAGCAAAGGTGATATTATACCTCCCTGTTGTGTACCCCTGTTGACTAATTTAGTGACACTGCTGTTTCCCATTTTCGCATGAATTATTCTGGAACTAAGAATGGAGATAATCCAACGCTTCAGAAACTGCTCTGCCCCCACCTGGGGGAAAGTTTCTTCAATGGATTGGGTGTTGACATTATTAAAAGCACTTTCAAAATCTAAGAAGGTGGGTAAGGTGTATTGTTTATACTTAATGGAATGTTCAACTGTGCTGACCACTTCATGGTGAGCCGTTTCTGTGGGCCTGCCTTTTAAGTCGATATCCGTCGATACTTGAGTTCCCTCTAAGCGTTGCCTAATCTGGTAATCCAAAATACACCCCAAGGTTTTTAAAAGAAAGGTCCTCCTTTAAAGGAAAGGTCTTTCGCAGACTCGTGACCCCTTCTACCTACCTTTGGAATAAAGACTACCCAGACTCTCTTCCAACAGCTGGAAACATGATTAAGTTTTAAACAGCTACTGAAAATGGCGACAAGCCACGATGTCGACAGCATTAACGACTTTTGAACATAATCGGAATTAAGCCATCCAAGTCAGGCGATTTATATGGCAAAAATCTTTAATAGCCCAAGAAACCTTTTCCTGAGATATAATTTTACTTACTTCATCCCATCAGCTTCCTTGGACTACAGGACCTCCATTGGGTGCAGTTACATTACCGTTATTATTGCTGCCTACGGGAAAATGGGTGTTAACTAACAGTTGTAGAGATTTAACTGAAGAATTTTCCCAGCTCCCATCCGTTCTCTTGATTCAGAACGGACAGGATCTATCATTGGACAGAATTTTACAGATTCTAGCTGAAACCTTGGTAGTTTCTATAGATTGGCAAAATTGCATCCAAGTATGCTGCTTGGCTTCTTTGATGGCTTTTTTATATACTTTTAGGCAATCTTTGTAAGGTTGCCAGTATTTATGTTTATAGCAAATGTTGAAAATAGACCTAGTCAGACTTTTAAGGAAGGCTAAATCTTCGCTCCACCAAGGGGGAGCTTCTATTTCGCTCCATCTATCCGTGATTGGCTTCCCACTGTTCGATATCGCATCTATCAGTGCCACGTTTAGGTGATTGATGGCTATTTCTTTGTAGGATTGCCTATTCTTGGCACCAACTTCAGAAGTAGCCTTTCTCTCCTTGGGTTCCCTTGACACTTAGTACCTTCTAGTGCCAATGCGCTAAGGCCCCGCTTTCTATTTGCCCTCTTAGCTGCGTTGTTGATCTCATCCTGAGATCTGTTACTCTTCTGGCCTGTTATCGTACCAGGAATACTCTTGTTCTCGTCATTACCTGCTTGCATCTTTAGATATTCATCTACTACAAGCTGGTACTTAACGGTATCCGCAGCGTCCTTCTCATGAACAGTACGTGCTTTTTTATTCTCAGCTATCTTGTTGAGAATGAAAAGAGCCCTGTTGTACTTTTCTTTCATGAGTATCCCAGCGGACTTGCGTCTCTTATGATTTTTCTTCTTGCCGTCCTCACCATTGCTGACGGTAAGAGTTTTGGATTGACCTGGCATTGGTGTACTATGGCTGGTACTCGCAATGCCACTAATTAGCGTCTCTTGTCTAGACGCTGAAATATCATCTTCTGATGAGCTCCCATCTCGATTTCCTTCTCCAGTTTAGTTTTTTTAAGTTTTGAATCCATTTTTGGTCCGACGAGTGTGACCGTAAAAAAGCGGTCCATTGCGGTATTGCCGTCTTACCGGGATAAGGCACTTAATACATCCGACCTCGCCTGAGCATCGGAGGATGTTCTATAAGTGTTAATTCTTAATTCTCTAAGTAAAAGTAATCCAATGACCGTAACATTGGTGACCCCGACATTTTAAAATACATTTACAAAATATATATTTACGATTTTAATTATATAAAATTATTTTTGTTTTCTTTATTAATTTCTGGTTTCAATTTTATTATTTTATCTTTTGATTACAATTAATTTTATTACTTTAATTTTTCTGTTACAATTAATTTTATTTTATTTTAATTTCCTTTTAGCCCTTTGCTTAGAAGATCTTGCTTAGTAGATAAGCTATGTGCATTCTGCAACAGGAAATGGAAAAGAAAAAACTGTTAGTTAGTATAAAATAAATAAAACAAACTGTAAAGCCTTATTTGTTTTATTTATTTAGTTTATTTTTTTATTTATATTAATATTACATATTTATGTATGTAATACAATATTATTGAACCATCGGCTACTAAGGCCATTATAGGTTTTTATACTATTATTAAATTATATATAAGGGGAAATTGTTTTTCAATTAATAAAACTTGCTACCTGTGCAGGATGTGAACCCTCACTCCCTCGGTTAATAAGCCACGTGCTTGACCACTAGGCCACCGAGGCCCCTATTAATATTATTTATTTTGTTTATATTATTGTGCTTATCATGTAAACCGTACTGTTGCTTAACCGTACGTTTTTAGAGATTCACCTTACGTTTATATTGGTATCAAGCAAACCGCGTGAATCTTAGTACTTTCGGTATTAGTTTTGAACTGTCAAAGGAAAATTGTACTTTAAAAATTTATTTTAAATCACTAGTAAAAATGTCAAAGTGTCAAAATTTCAAATATTTACATATGTACATGTAAAAGTGAACTATTTTATAATTTTAATTACACCCTTATATTTTTATATATAGGTGTAATTGTATATATTTTTAGCTTGAAATATAAGATTTCGACCTTATAATTTTCGTAATTATTTATATGAAGCTTGATTTACAAATATATACGTACATATATTTGTAGTTAAACTCAAAAATAGTTGACAGGTTTTACGAAGTAGATTATTGGATTAATGAAAAAGAATTTTATTTCTGTTGAAGTTTTAGGTTTTCATTTTTGGTTTACAGAAAGACTAATGTTTTTTTTAACATATGTACATATGCATTTAAATGTTATGACAATTTTGTTTTATTTATTTTTATACCTGTGGATTTTGTGGTAAAATTTATTCATGCATATATACATATGTATGTGTTTAGTAACTAATAACATTAGTTTCAGTTTAGGTTTTATTTTTAACCTGAGAATTTTTTTAACTGAACATGTTAATATGTTATTTAATTAATATGTTATTTAGTTAAATAAAACTTAAAGTTAGTCGGATCAAACCATGTTTTATGGCAAAGTTGTTGCCCTTTACTTGTTTAACAATTTTTTCTTAATAATTTTCTTCATAATATTTTCCTGTTAAGAAATATTCGTAAAAAACTTAAAATTTACACTAGTAAACAACCGCTTCAGATTGTCCAATGTGCTCCAAAAGCTTATCAATCCAAGATAATTTCGTCAAAACCTTAAATATGAAATTTCAGAAATTTCCGCTCAGTCGTTTGGGCTATTCACGTAACCACAGACATACCTACACAAACATATGTATGTACAAAAGATGTATGTACAGACTTCAAGCTAAAAATACTTTTTACACGTTTCTCGGGTACAAGTTTTTGGTATGAAAGCAATACCTGTCTTATACATTAATGTTAATAGCTAATAAAACGAAAAGTATTACTCAAAAATAACTTTTTTAAATAAAAAACTAGAAGAACCGCGAGCTAAGATATACGGTTAAGAATCCAACCGTACGATTGCTGTTTTCATACTAGCATTTATGTTTACGGTTTGAGTGATACCGATTTTGAACTTTCATCTTTACGTTTACGTTTGCGGTTTGCATGATAAGCACCTATATACTATATATTTACATTTCGTCGTCAGAGGGGTATGTAAAGAAAAAAACACTTACGATCTATGTAGGGATCGAAACCGCACTCCCACCGAAGCCCCTGCAAAGCCTTAGTATAGATATAAAATTTTGGTAAGAAAAATAAATTGCATACTTTTAAGATGAAAAAGAGAGTATTGGAAAATCTTGCATACATTTAGGATGAAAAAGACTGGCTTGAAAATTTATTGTATACGCCCACACAAACTTTAGCACACCCACATATTATAAACAAAAAAAATATATATGTATATTATGTATAAACCAAAAATGACGTCAGGATATTCCTTTGATTAGAACATTTATTCTAGCTATTTGACCAGCCCACCTTAGTCGTTGAGCTTTTGCAAATCTTACTATATCCTCGCTGTTAATTAATTCATTTAATTCAAAATTGTTTCTTCTTATATACTCCCCCGTTTCTAATCTTTTAGCACCAAATATTTTCCTAAGAATTTTCCTTTCAAATATACGGAGGTAATTTTCATCAGCTATTGTTAGTGTCCACAATTCGCACTCTTATGTTACAACCGGGCCGATAATAGTTTTGTATATTATAATTTTACTATGTTTGGATAGTAGTCTTGACTGCAGTAGTTTTTTGTTTGCGAAGAAACATCTATTCCCCGCTTGTATTCTGTCTTGAATAGAGAATTGCATGCTCTTATCACTCCACATCATTACCCCGATATAAGAAAAATTCCCCTTCAAAGTTGTAATTTTCCCTGGTTTATCAAAGTGCTCATCATTACTTTTCTGTTCACGCAATCATATGCTTTTTTAAAGTCTATAAGAAGGATATGGGGCTCAACGTTATAGTCATAGCTTTTCTCCATGCTTTGCTTCATGATCAATATTTGATCTATTGTTGACCTATTGCTTCTGAAGCCTCCTTGATATTCGTCTATCAGGTCTTCTGTAATTGGTCTCAATCTATTATAGATTACATTTGATAAGACTTTGTATGCACAATTGAGTAACATGATACCTCTGTAGTTTTGGCAATTCATTTTGTTTGTCACCTTTCTTAAAAATTGGGCATATAATACCAACATACCATTTCTCCGGTATCGTCTCGTTAATCCATATCATACATATTAATCTATGTAGTTCTCTATGTAATATTTGTCCTCCCTGTTTTAGGAGTTCAGCCGTAATTTTATCTTCGCCTGGGGCTTTATAATTTTTTAGTCTTTCTATTGCTTGTATAATCTCCACAGATTCCGGTGGTGTTACATACACATCTGCAGTATGTATGGAACTTTGTGTAACTTGCTCTTGTTGTTGTTCTTGTGTATTTAACAACTCTTCAAAATGTCAAAAAAAACAACATGTCAAATAAAAACTCTTGTAAACAGTGCAATAAAATAATAAATTTACGAAAAGATAAAAGCATCCAATGTGACGGTGAGTGCAGTAGCTGGTTCCACATTGCATGTTCTAAATTGGCTGCTGAAGATTTCAACAGAATTATACTGGATCCTGAGAAGTTTTGGTTTTGCCAGTCATGTAAGGATAAGCGCCCAAAACGTAAGTCAACTAGCGTAATATGTAGTATGAACACTCCTAAAATGTCTGGAAGTGATCAAAAGGACCACGATCCTCATTCAACACTAATTCTACAAAAATTGGATGAAATTATCGCAAAACAAACTGAACTTGAAAAAAAGATAAATGGGTTACAAAGTGAGGTTAGAGAATATAAAGAAATAGTGGATTCATTAGTGGAAGATAATATTTGTTTACGCAATGAGAATGCTGTAATAAAAGACAAAATTGACTCTATCACTATCAACATGGAACTAATTAAACAAAATAAATTTAAAAAACATATTGAAATATCTGGAGTGGGGGAAATCGCAGAGCTTGATGCAATGAGTTCCGCATCCAAAATTATAAAAGGTACAGGTGTTACTTTAGAAAATCATGATATCAAAGAAGCTTATTTCTCAAACAAAAATAATTCAAAAAACTCTGGTGAACCGAAAAAAATAATCGTAAAGCTGAATAATCTTGAAATCAAAAATAAAATCTTGCAAGCTAAAACGAAAATAAACTTAGATTACAATCAGATATTTCAACAACCCAGTAGTGAAACACCAAAAACAGTTTTCATTAATGAAAGAATCACACCATACTTTGGATTGTTATATAAAAAAACTAGAGATCTCAAAAGAGAAAAAAAAATAAAATTTGCTTGGGTAAAGGATGGTAAAGTTTGGTTAAGGGAAGGAATGAACACAAAAATGATACAAATTTTGTCAAATAAAAATTTTAAGCAGGTAAATGATAATAAACAATGAAACTTATCTTAACACTTCACCATTAAATACTCAAGTTAAAAATGTAGCTAGAATAGAAAATTTTCGATTTGATAATTTACACTCATTAAAAATTTTATACCTAAACATTCGAAGTTTAAAGCACAAAATAGACGAAATCACTGTTTTACTGGATAATTTACAGTCAACTGTTCATATAATTGTTTTTAGTGAAACTTGGATACTTGATGAAGAAATAAATTTGGTTAACATTAAAAACTACAATAAAAGTTTCTCTTGTCGACAAAATAGACGTGGTAGTCGGTTTATTTATACACACTTCTTTAAACTACAAAATATTAAAAAATTACTGCGATAACTTTAATAGCATACTGTCACTTAAAATTCAAAACAGCAAGATGAATCTAAATATCTCGGCTATCTATAGGCCACCCACTAACAATAGAAATTTGATAAATAATTTTTTTTCTATCCTAGATTCGCACCTGGAAGAATTAAAAAATGAAAATACGTTAATAATTGGTGATTTCAACTTCAACCTCAAAAATAAAAATAATAATAATATTAGCACTTACAAAACTATAGTCGAATCCAACGGATTTTATTTCGCTGATACCTCAACAACCAGACCAAGCTCAAAATCATGTATCGATAATATATTATTAAATAAAACACAAAAAGAACTAAATATTACACATCTAAATTCTAATATTACTGATCATCATATCTTAATAGTTGAACTCAATTATAAATATTTTGTAAACAAAACTACATGTCAATATACTTATAAGCATACAAATGTCAAAAAATCAATTAACGAACTGCAATATCGACATATCTTCTGGTGTTGCCGAAGTTATTTGCAAAAATATTATAAATACTCTACGTAGTTGTGCTGACTTATCTACAACTGAAAAAAAATATACTAAAGCTGTAAAATATTCTAAACCGTGGATTGATAATGAATGTCTAAATTTAATAAAAATAAGGAACTACTGGCACAGAAAATACTTTAATAACACAGAGAATCAATATGTTAAAAGTAAATATCAATTTTGGCAAAATAAGTTAACAGCAATGAAAAGAAAAAAGCGACGTCAGTTTGATATGAACAATTTTGAGAAAACATCTAATAATCTACAAAAGACATGGAATTTAGTAAAAGCTATAATTACAGATAACACAAGCAAATTAAATGATTTCTATCAAGATGAAAATTATTCTGAAAAGCATATTAAATTAGAAAACTTTAATCATTTATACTGCAATGTAGGAAATCATATGGCAAAAAACTTCTCAACAATTTACTTACCGGTATGTAGAACTAGCAGTAGATTTTATTTTAAAAAAATTAATGAGGAGGAAACAATAGTAGTAATAAATCAGCTGAACAATACTAACAGTGCTGGGGTTGATTGCATTCAAACCACTATGGTAAAGAAATGTAAAAATGAACTAGTCAAACCTATTTGCGCATTGATCAACGCCCCACTTCATCACTCTAATGTTCCAGATTCTCTTAAAATTAATAAAGTAATTCCTATTTATAAGTCAGGTGACAAAACTGATATAAATAATTATAGACCGATATCGATAGCTCCAATATTAAGTAAAATTTTGGAAACATATGTTAATAGTCAAATTACAAAATATTTATTAAATAATAATTTAATAAGTAAGTCACAGTATGGCTTTACAAAAAATTCTAATACTCAAGCAGCCTTGTTCGATATTATAACGTATACTCAAAATGCTGTATGTAATAATAAAAAAACCGTTTTAGTATTCTTTGATCTGACTAAGGCATTTGATTCGATTGATAGGAAAATATTGTTGAGAATATTATTTGAATTAGGAATAAGAGGTAAAGAATACAATTGGTTTGCTAGTTACTTCAAAGACAGAAGACAGTATGCAGAGTGCGAGGATACCATAAGCAGTACCGAAAGTATTAATTATGGCGTAATACAAGGTAGTTCGTTGGGGCCAGCGTTATTTAACTGCTATGTGAGTACATTATCAAATCTTAGTTTAAATGGGAAACAGTTCATGTATGCAGATGACCAAGTTATAATATATGCTGAAAATAATCTAGAAATATTGGAAACAAAAATAAATCAGGATATGGAAGCTATTTATAAATGGATGTCACTGCATAAATTAACAGTCAACGTGAACAAAACAAAATTTATGATGATCAAAGAAGCTAATGTAAACTTATCTGTACATTATATTAGTTGTCAGATTGAAAAAGTCAGCCAGTATAAATATTTAGGTATTGTTGTTGATGAAAAGTTAAATTGGAATTGGCACGTAAATGAGCTTATTAAGAAAACGCGTAGAATAGCAGGGATTTTTAGGAAAATTGGGAAGCGAGACCCACTAAAATTAAAAAGAACTATCTTCTTCAGTTTATTTAACAGTGTAATTTCGTATGGTTTAGCCATCTGGGGATACACATATGCTAAAAACTTAAACAAATTACAAAGAATTCAAAACAAGGCAATAAAAAATATGTATGAACTTAATCATAGAACATCTACTAATCAAATTCACCAGCAGTATAAAATTCTTAAAGTGGAAGACAGTAGAAATTTGGCTCAAATCTTACAAATACATAATATGCAGATAAAAAATATAAAATCAAACACAAAATTAATTGCCAACAATGAAATTCATAACTACAACACTAGAACGGCAAATCAGTTGCGTATGAACGCAGGAAATACCACAATACTTAATCAATCAATAAAGCTGTACAATACTGTTCCAAGTGACATTAAAAGATTCTCTTATAAAAAGTTTAAAAACTCAGTTAGAAATGTATTAATGCTCAAGTATAATAACCAATAACAATAGCAATCAAATCCAATCGTAAATTTCATTTCTAGTTTATAATTATGCTCTCTTTTATTTTTATTTTTTTTTTTTCTCTTGCTTTTGTATATTTTTTATTTTTTTTTATTTTGTTCTCTTTTCTATTATTTTGTTGCACATTATTTACACCTAATTTGTCATTAGTTTGTATAATTTAATTGTTACATATGTACATAATTTTAACATAATATTCATGATATCTTTATGATTGTAAACTACTGTAATTTTATACACCCTATACGAGCCCTCAGGCTCTTTTGGGATTTTGTTTTAAATAAATAAATAAAAATAAAATAATAAATAAAAATGTTCACGCCACCTATTCATGATTTCACTATCTACTGAGATTATCTCCCCATTTCTGTTTTTGAAAATATTAATTCTTGGTTGGCACCCTGAAGCTTCCTTTTGTATCTTCTTGTAGAACTTTCTTATGCTGCCTAGGTTATATTCATGTTGTATCTGCTCAATTTTTCTTTTCATCTTCTTTCCTTTTTTCTACATAACTTAGTTGCCGCTGCTCTTTTTTCTTTATAATCTTATCGATTCGTTCGCGTATTGTGTTGTAATAGTTTCATTCTTGTTTGGTGCTTGATATTGATTGCAAGGTGACATTCATCTTCAAACTATTCCGCATTTCTCTGTCTTGGAACGTTACCTACTATTTCTCTCGCTGTTGTATTTATGGCGTTTTCTTTTTGCTCCCATTTTTCGTCGATACTTATAGCAGCCATATCCGTTTCTAAAAGCAGTTGAAGACGTTCTTTGATTGTGTTTTGATACATTTCTTTTATTTCTGCATTTTTTAATTTATCGTTTACTCCGTGTTACTCCGTGGTATTTTTCACGTACCTTTGTAAATATCTTTTCTTTGAAATGACCTGCTTTTTATTACTAGTGACGTTTCACTTGCTAAATTGCATAACCGTTTTCCATTTTCATTTGTTACTTCATGTAGAGAAAACTTACCTGCTATTTTGTGGAGTTGATCTTCTTTGCCTACCTTGGCATTAAAATCTCCCAACAATACAAGCGTGCCATATGTGCCTACACTTTCGTATGCTTCGCTTAGGCATTCATAAAATGTATCTTCACTTTCATCTTCAGCGTCTTCTGTTGGAGCATATGCAGATATCATAGTGATGTTGCAGAACTTCCCTTTTAATCTGATGCTGCATATTCTACTATTGATTGGCACAAATTGAAGTATGCTTTTAGTTAAGTGTTTCCTAATAATAAACCCCATACCATATGTTCCTGATCTGGTTTCATCCCCACTGTAAAACATTGAGTATGGGGCTTATTAATTGTGCCTTTGTCTTTCCATCTAATTTCTTGTAGTGCAGTTATGTCGACTTTATATTTCAACAGTTCATTAGCAATTTCATGCATTTTACCTGGTTGTAGGATGGTTTTTACATTCCAGGTTCCGAGTTTTAGATCATTGTCCTTATTTCGTCGCCGGGTTCGGTTGCCATTGTAATCAATCTGTATCCGAGGCTCTTATAAAGATTCCAAAACAAGGCTTTCTTTTGCTGTGTAAGGATGTTAACCGTAAGACAAACCCCCTACCAGAAAGACCAGATCATTTATTTTCGGAGTTTCCGTCTCCTAGCCTTTGAGAAACCAATCCCAAGGGGTGCAAGGCAGCACCAACGGCAGTTACTTCGAAGAATCGATCAGTATAGAGTCTAGATAGCTATGCCACTAGGCCTTCTCTACTTCTCGGCTCTCTACTCTCTGCACGCTCTATCTATTGGCCTTATATAATCAGCTACCAGGAGGGACCACGCGGAGGTCGATAGATACGGTTTCCCCCCCAAGAAAAAATTTATTAAATATGACAATTGTTATTGTAAACGCCATTGTATGTTTAAAACTAAAGAAAACTAATTAAGCCAGTAATTTAGAAATAAAATATGAAAATACTAAGAATTAACTAAATCTTCTGTGACTAGGAGTACTAAGGGGCGTAGAAATCTATTAGGTATTACGTAAATTGAGGATCGTTTTTTCAAAACTCAATAAAATGATTTTTTTTCCAGAATCGACCTATATATGTAGTCAGCATAATTCGCAACTCCTCTTTCGTTTGGCGTTAATAAAATTTGTCTAAACTAAGTATTTTAAAAGTTATAGCCATTTGAAAAACGAAAGTTTTTGCAAAACTTCATAAAATTACGATTTTCTTAAGTTTTGGAAAACTGATTAATAAGTGTGATTCTCTAATATTGCTTTTATGGTAAGAATATTGCTTGAATATACGATGTATGTATGTATTCCGCATAATTCGCCGTTCCTCTTTCGTTTAGCGTCAATAAAATGTGTCTAAACTAAGTATTTTACAAGTTATAGCTATTTAAAAAATGAAAGTTTTTGCAAAACTTCATAAAATTACGATTTTATTAAGTTTTGGAAAACTGATTAATAAGTGTGATTCTCTAATATTGCTTTTATGGTAAGAACATTGCTTGAATATACGATGTATGTATGTATTCCGCATAATTCGCCGTTCCTCTTTCGTTTAGCGTCAATAAAATTTGTCTAAACTAAGTATTTTACAAGTTATAGCTATTTAAAAAATGAAAATTTTTTCAAAACTTCATAAAATGACGATCATAAATATGATTTCTGATATTTCTTTTCTATTAAAAATATTATTTGTTTATGATTTTTTTTTCTCTACTTTTATGTTTTTGTAATAATTTGTAAGCACATGTAAAATTATACCATAAAATGCACCGTTATTTTTCTATAGCAAAAATACTAGAATATTGAAAAAACATTTGTTTGATTATTCATTCAGTAGAGTCTGTGAATTAGTTCAGTGTTAAGTTCTAAATAAATCAGTGTGATAATTTATTTAATTAATCATATTAATTAAATTAATACACATATCTATAAATATATTATTTATTAAAATAATAATGAATGACGTAGAATACACCAAGCAAATAGAAGAAGTTCCTCGGGGACGCAAGAATAAGAATAAAGCAAAAAAAGTCAATAGAAAAAATCAAGCAAACACTAACACTAATACTATTTTAAGTTGTTCCCATATATCTGTAAATAAAACGGGGCAAAATGTAAAGGTTTCATGTTAACGCTGGATGAATCGGAATGTAAGTCAAATCAATTAAAACAAAAATTCTTAAATTTATAGTGAATTTTACATTTTATATATAGTATTTCGACATCACTGCAATTCCAAATCTAAGAAAATTGAACAGGACAAATTTATTGTCAAGTATTTAAATGTAACTTACCCAAAAAAGAAAGAAAATTCAAATAAAACATTGACGAATAAATCAAGAGCTGTATCTATCAATTATAATATAAGAATGAGAAACGGGAAAACAGTTCTAGTTTGTTCAAAGTTGTTTCAAAATATAACAGGTACCTACCTAATTTTATATTTTTTATCACTTAGATTTTAGAAAAATAGAAATCGAATTTTATTGGTGAAATATGCCTTATAAAGTTAGTAGTAGTATGCGTATACATTTATTTTCACAATTTTTTTCTGTACATAAGAGTTTAAATACATACATTGATAATATACATATTATTATAGGTAGTTATTTGTAGTATAAGGTCATATTCCGCCATTCCTTAAATTTTATTAATAAAACAAATTTCATTCATTTTATTTCGTATTATTACAACTTATAGGATTTTCGTCGCACCGTTTGTCTTTGATAGGAAAATATGTACTACATACAGGTGAATTACCTGAAGAACGACGAGGTGGAGATCGTTCAACATCTGAAGATTTAAAAATGACCGAACTTATTAAAGAAAATATTAAAAAATATAAATGTCGCGAAAGTCACTATAGTCGCCGTAAAACAGGAAGACATTATTTACCTCCAGAGTTAAATATTCAAAAAATGTACACTCGATTTTCTGAAGCGTTAAAAAAGGATAACAAACGTGCTTGCTCACTTTCCAAATACAAACGTGTGTTTTATGATTGCTTTAATATTAGATTTGGAAGTCCTCGTACAGATACCTGTTCTCAATGTAAAGTGTTTCAAATTACATTAAAAAATCCCAATAAAAGTTTAGAAGAAAAAAATCAAACTAGAACTCTTTTCAAGTTACATAAACTTAAAGCTAACAAATTTCATGAAATCATGAAGAGTGAAGATGATTCTGTTATAAAAATAGTTTTCGACATGCAACAAAATCAGCCATTACCAAAATTATCTATTGGCGAAATTTTTTACAGTAGACAGGTATGGTTCTACAACTTAACGATTATGATACATCGTGCTTCGCAGAATCGTGAAAATATAAAACACTATACATGGCTAGAAACTGAGTCTGGAAGAGGTGCCAATGAAGTTGCTTCGTGTGTCATACATTTTCTTCAAGACCTGGATAAGGAAATGTTGGCAACTAAACGAAAATACGCATTACACCTTTTCTCTGATTCTGCCACAAGCCAAAATAAGAATACAATTTTACTTGCTTGTTTAATGAAATATTTAAAAACGAGTAAAAGCTTTTATTCTATTAAACACTTTTTCCCAATAAGAGGACATAGTTTTATGCCGCCGGATAGAGTATTTGGAAGAGTTGAGCTTGATTATAGAAAACGAGAAGAAATTTTATCTCCAAGTGAATATAGAAAAATATTAAACAAAACGGAAGAAGTTTTATCTGCAAATAAAGATTTTTGGTTTTACGGTTTACAAGAAGAAGCAAAAAAAATTCTAAAATCAAAAATGCCATTTAAAATATCTACTTGTCGAATAATATTTTATGAGAAAAAAGAAAGAGTGATATCTGTTTCAATTGGAACTACATATACAGGAGACTTGGTTAAATACGATGTATTAAAAAAAGGATGCTCTTTAAATTCTATGTCCAACTCGAAAGTTTTAGATAAAATTAATAGAGTCTCGAAAGAAAAAAGTGAAGATGTCAAGAAACTTATAAAATATTTTGTAATACCTGCAGATGCTGCAGAATTTTATCATGACATATTAAATAATTCCCACCGAGAAGAGGATGAAGTAAACGATCCAATAGGTTTAATTTATGAAGAAGAAGAAGATGCTGTATAAAAACCTAAATTTTTGAAACTGCATATATTCCATAAATATTTTAAAAATATCGAAAAAATTTTTAATAATTTGTCATTATTGTTACTTTTTATGAAGTTTTGCAAAAACTTGTCTGTTTTATAGAGTTTTGAAAAAATTTTGCGTTTTATGAAGTTTTGCAAAAATTTTGAAAGTGTATGTTGTGAAGTTTTGAAAAACCGCCTGCTTTTTAGTCTTATTTTTTTTTGTTTTTAAATGACTTGAAAAATTTTTTATTAAGAAATTAAATGACTTGAAACCAATTCATCGGGCGCTCTACCACTTTCAAAAAAAATTAATTTTATGTTTTTATCATTATTACTTAAGATTTAAATAATAAAAACTCAATTTCTGACAAAACTGAAATTATTATTTTATGTAATTTTGAAAAAACGCTCCTCAATTTTTGAATGTATTACATTTAAGTTCGATCGCAATTATATGATCTTGTCCAGACGTTTGTTTTTTTTTTTTTTTTTGATAATCATATTTTTATTCAAAAGTGTATAAAAGGTTAATTTTAATATTAAAAAGTGTTATAGACGGTAAGTTTAGCAAATGAAAAGATCAAAATGTTTTGGGCTGATAACATTTTATATAGTTATAAATATTGTATTTGTGGCCGGAAATGGCTTCAATTAAGATAATTGGAAAATATTCTACAATTTTTTGGAGATACATATAACTGCAGAAGGGTAAGAAAAGACATGTGTTTTAAAAACTACAAATGGTGAGTCAATAAATAATAAATTATTTTTATCTCCATTGGAATTGCCCCCAGTGGGTAGGGGATAAGAAATACCCTCAGTAAGGTATGCTCTTGGTACAAGTCTACTAAAATCCAATGAAAATCCAGGAGCGACTGTTCCAGAATGGACGGCTACCTGGTCTGCGTCTGATTCCAAAGGGGCGGCAGTAAGAAACCCTGGCTGTAGGTATAAAAAGCATATTAAAATAAAAAATAATATAATGTCTTATAATAGTAAAAATTCGGTAGGGATATCTACCAAACTGTCGGCAGAGACCACGGCTGCCGGCGAAGGCTTGGCTGAATGTTTAAGACGTTCAGATGAGTCGCCAGTAGTTTATAATAATAATAATAATATTAATAACATGTATAATTATGATAAATTAATAACCCCTTTTGTGAAGGGCTCGAAGATTCAAAGAAGTCCAACTAAAACGAAAATAAGAAAACCGAAGAGGGTAATAAAGAAAAAATAATGTTCCATGAAGGCAATATAAAGAAAACCCACGAGGGTAATAATAAAAATCAAAGTTCGTTACTGCAAGACAGTAATATTGAAGAATAATTGAGTTAGAAATCTTGTGTAAAGATTTACAAAGAGAAATCTCCCAGCTTAAGGCAGAAAATTTAAAATTAAAAAAGGAAAAAAATAGTGTGCCAAATGTATCCACTGATATTAAAGTTGGGACATACGAAACGGATGAAAAAGAACTAATCAGAGAAACTGATTGGATTCTGAATACGAAAAGAAATACGAAGAAACGAAAAGCAGATAAGTCTCCTGATGTTAACACATCTTTGGAACCGCAAAGTAAACCTCAAGAGGAAAAATTTAAAGAAAACAATAAGGTCACTAAAAAATATAAACCTCCTCCGGTAATTTTGAGTAATATAAACAACTATTCTCATATTATAAAAATAATAAAAGAAGAAAATATAAATGTTAAAGTCAACATGATGAATAATGATTAACTGAAAATTAATGTTGGCAACGAAAATGATTATAGAGTTCTAACAAAATCTATAAATAAAGCGAAGTTGGAATGGCATACGTATGGAAACAAACTGACTAGACCAATTAAAGTTATGGTAAAAAATCTTCACCCATCATGTGAGCAAGAAGATATTAAAAAATAACTTCTTAATAGAAGTTTTAAATGTCTAGATGTGACAAATAAAATTAAAAAAACTAAAGGTAAAAATATAAAGATTGTAACAAAGCTTCCACTGTTTATGATATCTTTTGACCATTCGGAGGAAATAAATAAAATATACAAAATAGAATAGTTACAGCACATGAGAGTGAAAATTGAGGCTCTCAGAAGTAGTAAGTCCATTCCTCAATGCAAAAGATGCCAGAGTTTTGGACAAACACAAAAATTTTGCCAAAGACAGGCTAAATGTGAAGAAAATATTCTAACAGAGAAACAACCTAAGGTTATGAAACCTAAAAGTAATGACAAGGATGCGATGCACATGATGCAAAACTGATTGCTAAAAATTGATGAAATCTCCATAAGATTAAATAAAATAGAAAAGAAATACATTAATGTATCTCATGAAACCCCTAAAAGAATTGTAAAAAATGTATCTATATAAAATACGTATTGCAACTTGGAGTTCGAATGGTGTCCTAAATAAAAAACATGAACTAGAAATTTTCTTAAGGTCTAGAAATATTGATATAGGTTTGATATCAGAGACTAATTTGACAATTAACTCAAACTTTAAGATACTAGGTTATGAATGCTATAAGGCAGTTCATCCTAGCAATCAGCCGAGAGGAGGTAGTGCAATTCTAATAAAAGGCACTATAAAACATAATGAAGAATTCAAAATTGAGTCGGAAGAAATACAGCTTTCTATGATCAAAATTTCATCTACTAAACAAGACCTTAATATTGGTGCAGTATATTGTCCACCAAGATGCAATATAAAGAAAAATATTTTTAAAGAACTCCTAAATGTCCACGGACATAAATTTTTGCTAGGAGGTGATTATAATGCCAAACATACTGATTGGGGTTCTAGAACAACCTCAACTAGAGGTAGAGAGCTAAAGAAAGCTATTCAAGAGTTAGGTTATTGCCATCATTTGACTGGCAAACCAACTTATTGGCCCACAGACACCAACAAGGTTCCAGATCTAATTGACTTCTTCATAACCAAAAGAATTTCAGGCAACTACATAAATCTAGAAGATAACCATGATCTAGATTCTGATCACTCTGCTGTTATACTAGATTTGAATGAAAAAATAACTAGAAAACTAAATAAGCCCACACTGACAAATAATACAACAGATTGGTTAAGCTTTAAATATGAAATCGTAAACAACTTTAATTTAGAAATAAATTTACAATAAAAAGAACAATTAGATCACAAACTTGAAGGCTTTATTAATATAATTCAAAAAGCTGCTTGGAATAACACAAAAATAATTGAATATAGGTCAGCAGCAAATATTTATCCCAGAGAGATAACTGATTTAATAAAATGAAAAAGAAGGGCTAGACTTAGATGGCAACAATCTCGTCACCCTGACGATAAGAAGATTTTGA
This sequence comes from Poecilobothrus nobilitatus, assembly GCA_947095535.1. Taxonomy (NCBI): domain Eukaryota; kingdom Metazoa; phylum Arthropoda; class Insecta; order Diptera; family Dolichopodidae; genus Poecilobothrus; species Poecilobothrus nobilitatus. The sequence goes on from OX352772.1 coordinate 183,889,296, forward strand.
ACAGATTATCACAATCTCTTAAAAGAAAAATCAAGATTCTAAAATCAGTAGCATATGAAAATTATATAAAAGGTTTATCTGCAACAAAAGAATTAAATTACTCGTTGTGGAAAGCAACGAAGAGTGTAAAAAAGCCGATTAAGCACGCCCCGCCGCTCATGAAACCAGACGGAACTTGGCAAAGAATAATAAAGATAAAGTCGAATTATTTGCAGATCATTTAGAAAATATATTCAAACCAAACGATATAATTTCTGATCTTTGTTTATTAGACAATGTTATAATAGAAGAAAACACTATTAATCCATTTACACAAGAAGAAATTAGTGAAATAATAAAAACTCCAAAGTGGAAAAAAGACCCAGGTTTTGATCTTATTACAGCTCAGATTATAAAAGAGCTTCCCCAAAAAGCCCTAAGATTTTTGAGAATCATAAATGATCATAAATGCGGTAGTAAAATTGAAGTACGTTCCGAGCGCTTGGAAAGTGGCAGAAGTTATTATTATAGCAAAACCAGGGAAGCCATTAAATGAGGCGAAATCTTATAGGCCAATATCTCTGCTACCCATTATGTCAAAACATTATGAAAAACTGTTGCTAAAAAGGCTGAAGCAATTATAGAAAAAAAAAATTTAATTCCTAACCATCAATTTCGTTTTAGATCCAAGCATGCAACAATTGACCAAGTTCATAGAATAACAAATGTTATAGAAAAAGCATGCTCCACAATATTTCTAGACGTAGCACAAGCGTTTGACAAAGTTTGGCACGAAGGTTTAATATTTAAATTAAGAAGATTGATACCGTTACAATATGTAGAGATACTCGAATCGTACTTGTCTGAAAGGTTATTTAGAATTAAACAAGATGAAGAGTACTCTACACTAAGAGAAATAAAAGCAGGTGTGCCTCAACGCAGTATTCTAGGTCCTATATTGTACTTGCTTTATACAAGTGATCTACCAGAAGTAGAAAATGTAACTGTAACAACATTTGCTGACGATACTGCAATATTGGCAGTAGGATCGAATATTGGCGAAGCTACAAAAAAATTACAAAAAGCAAGTGAAAAAATATGTTACTGGACTATCAAATGGAAAATAAAACTAAATGAATCTAAATCCACCCAAAATAAATTTAAACGGTGTATTTGTATTAATCGAAAATTCTGCAAAATACCTAGGAATGACACTAGATGTCAAGCTAAGGTGGAATGAACACGTTAAAAAGAAAAAACTAGGACTTGAAAATAAATATAGAGAAAATTACTGGCTCCTAGGGCGTAAGTCTAAACTACCAATATATAATAAAGTGTTAATTTACAACCAAGTAATTAAACCTATATGGTTATATGGCATTCAACTTTGGGGTTGTGCCAAGAAAACGCATATTGAAAAAATACAATCTTTTCAGAATAAAGTCCTACGTAACATAGTAAGTGCTCGCTGGTATGTACGTAACAGTGACATTCACAGAGATTTACAAATTCCCAAAGTTATAGATGAAATAAGTAGATGTGCCATAAAGCATAAAGCTCGTTTAGAAGAGCATATAAATCTTGAAGCTGCTCAACTAATAAATAATCAAATTATTATAGGAATGCTTAAAAGAAAAAGACCTTTAGATATAGTACGAAGTACAGATTTCCTTAGGGAAAGTACATAAAACCTATATTCAAAACAAGATAGCAAAAAATTAATGGTTAGTCAGTTTGACTAGTTTTAATAAGGGAAGGGTGTAGTTTAGTCGGTAAGACTAAATACACTTCTGCATACACTTCTGCTACGGGGCGGTCTGTATCTTTCGAAGATTCCACACCAATCCACGTAAAAAAAAAAAAAAAAAAAATCTCCATTGGAATGGCAACATATAAAAATTGAAGTATATGGTGGTGATATTTCCATTATTGGTACAATCAGACAATCATCAATGAAAAATCAAGTAACAGTTTTGGAAGTGATTGTCCTTTTCCTGAAGAAAATGATTGGGAGTTGATTGAGAAAAATATTTTAAATGTATTACCAAAAGATAAGAATAAAAGAATTTCAGAATATATTCAATCATTTTCCATGAAAACAAATGAATATGAAGAAAATCAAAATGAGATGAAAATGTCTATGATAAGGGAACGAATTGATGATGGAATTATATTTATAACATCAATAGAGAATACTTATAATGAAAAAAATAATAAATCAAAAATTGGGGATATGTTAACTAATTTAAGAAAATTAATTGAAAGTTTAAAAGAGGAATATTTAGAATTTAGATTATATGCAAGTTTTTCAGATGGAAGAGATCGCTATTTGCCACTTTTTATGTATGTTTGTTCTATTATAAGTCAAGTAAAGTTTGTACATAAAAAAGAAATTTCGAGAAAATAAAAGGTATAAGTAATATATTTTTAGTTTCTAACAATCATTATTTCGTGTACCTTTGATGAAGACAAATCATATTTTTTATAAAACGATGTTATCATATATCGTATTTATATTCAGTTTGTTAACTATACAAGCCAATTCAATCCAAATTCCTGATGTCAAGTTAGATTAATCAGCTTTTGGAAGCACTTATTTTATTATTTACTTTCAAATAATGAAACCGTTAAAACAAATTTATCAGTTCAGCCTTTAATACATTCTATTTCTCATGAACTAAACAAAGTATCGTTAATTAGTACAACTACATACACACCAATAAATACTTTGAAAGCAGATGGTTATTTACTTGGAAGTAAAGCTGATTTTGATCCTCAATATGTATCTATAGATGAAGCCATTGAAGCTTTTAGACAAGAACTGATATTAAAATAACGTAATATAGGTGGAATAATAAATAGTGATTATATGTACTACAGGCATTTTAAATTAGAATATGCTGCTGATAAAGAAATTCATGTCGGATGTGCATATGATAAAAACTGAACTGTTTAATCGATACTGGTTCAGTTACCTCCATCATAAACAAAAACATATTTCCTCAATCCAAAACAAAAAAATAAAAAACGCAATCCAATTGAAAACACTCGTAGGAAACCAAATTATTCAACATGACGACAATTGACAATTATTCAACAAAACTCCGGACGAATTTAATGAAAAATCCATCATGTCTTGGAAATTAATGAATCCTCAGAACAAAAACTTTGACGTTCTATTAGGACAAAATATCATTAAGCCAATAGGAGCAATTATTGATCTTGCTAAGGAGCAATTACAAATTAATAACCAAATTATAAAATTTAATAATTCTTATCCTTTCCAAGAAGTTTATGAAATAGAACTTTTTCAAATAAATCATAACGAATTATTTGAAAAATTAATAAATGAAAAAATGAATTCTGAAGAAATTAAATCGTCAAAATATATTTTAAATTCAAATAAAAATAATTTCTACAACGAGGGCGATCGATTAATTTGTGTCACAATTTAATCGATCGATTAACGGGGTCAAGCACCAAATTATAATATCAACCTCTTAACCTATCTACAGTAAAATCTGTAATTTCCCTAAAATCTACGAGGAAGTGGTAAACAAACAAATTCAGGAAATGCTGGATCAAAATATTATCCAAATATCAAAAAGCCCCTACAATAGCCCTGTATGGGTAGTACCAAAGAAGCTAACCTGCCGGAGCAACCAAAAGTGGCGCATCGTCATCGATTACCGTAAATTGAATGAAATAACGACCTGATTCCGAATATAGACTCTATATTCGATAAGCTGGATAAAGCACAATATTTCTCGACTCTGGACCTTGCAAAAAGATTTCACCAGATTTCAGTGGATGAAAAAGATCGCTCCAAGACCGCGTTTTTTACACCACAAGGTCACTTTGAATTTGTACGGATGCCATTTGGTTTAAAAAATGCTCCGGCAATATTTTAAAGAACGATCAACTATGTTCTAAAAGATTTCATCGGGAAAATTTGTGTGGTTTACTTAGATGATATTCTCATATTTTCCACGTCACTACAAGAACATCTTTCTGCTATAAATAAAATCAACGTAATAAAACAAATCAATCTATCGCAAGTTTACCCAAGATTACGCAAAAGTAGCCCAACCTATGACAAAATTATTTCATTTCAAAAATTAAAAAATCTAATAAAAAGTCATCCTATCTTGTGTTACCCCAATTTCAAAAAGAAGTTCATCTTGACAACAGATGCTTCTAATTTCGCGAACGGAGCGGGCGTTTCATAGGAGGATCACCCTGTCTATTTTGCAAGTAGAACATTAAATACTAATGAATGCAACTACTCTACCATATAGAAAGAATTGCTCGCCATAGTATAGACCACTAAGTAATTTTGGCCATACTTATATGGTACCAAATTCTTAATAAGAACAGACCACCAACCTCTAAAATGGTTAAGCTTAAGCTTCTTAAAAGAACCAAATGCCAAACTACAAAGATGGCGAATTAGGTTAAACGAGTACGATTTTGAAATAGCCTATGTAAAAGGCAAAGAAAATAGAGTGAGTCTTGAGTAGAAAGAATTCTACAATAAATAAAATACTTCACGTCAATCACATACCTGAAACCAACAACAGTGAAGAAGTCAATATCTTAAACGCTACAACAATTATCAACCCTAAAGAATTAAAAATTTTAAAATATTTTAAATAAATTTTACAAAAACCAGTTATAAGTTTCAAAACCTGCAAAAAGAAGAGAATAGCACCTACAAGTAAAGCCTGGAGCGAACCCGAAACTCTATAACGAATGCAAAAGTTCTCCCGCATAAAGCCAAGAAGGAACAATTTGTGTAATCTTGGCGGTGGCAAAACAATGACTAATAACTCCGAACTAGCAACGGACGTAATAATAAATAAATATTTTACGCAATTAAATTTAGTTAAACAAAAAGAAATAGAAATAATTATAAAATATGGTAAATTTAGGCACATCTTTATAAGTGAAAACGAGTTAATTAATGACCATTATTTAAATGATATTTTAGGAAGATTCATCAAGAGAGAAACGACCGCAATTTACTCAGAACTCGAGGACATAAAATACAATATTTTACAAAACAAACTTATCGAATTCTTTTCCAATGATAACAAAATAAAGTTTATAAAGTGTAAAAAAAAAGCTCATGACGTAGAAACCGAAAAAGACGCTTTAGATATTATAGAGAAAACCCATAACGAAACAAATTACCGAGGAATAATAGAAAACTATGCCGAAATTAAAGATAAATATTTTTTCCCTAAGTTCAAAGAAATATTTCACAAGAAGCAATTGTGATACATGTAACCAATCTAAATATGATCGCAAACCAAATAAATACAAATTTGAAATCTCGGAAACACCAGTCGCCCCCCAATAAAATAATTCACGGTGACCTATTCTTTTGTTATAAAGAAGTGTTTTTAACCATAATCGATAAGTTTACCAAACCACCTAACACCTAACATTACAATGTTTAAATGAAAGAAACTCAATAACTGTAATTCTGTAAGAGATTCTCCATCTTTAGAAAACCAGAAAAAATTGTTCTGGATAACGAATTTGACAGCATTAATATTAAAGGTTTTCTCAGAACAGAAAATATTAACGCCCATTTGACATCGACTCCCAGCCAGGCAACTCTACCATCGAGGTAACTCACGGTACATTAATAGAACATCTTCGAATCTTAGACACCCAGAAATCTATCCTAAAAGCATATGAAAAAATATTATTCACGGTCGGAAAATATAATAACACGATCCATTCGGTAACCAAAGTCAAATCATTCGATTTTCTCAATGGCGAAGTAAAAGATATAGAAAAAAATTAGGAAATTAATTGAAGATCAAAAATTTAAAATCTTCGCAAAACTAAACGAAAGTAGAAAAAATGTTGAATCTAAAGATGGACATAATGTCCTTGTAGAAAATCCTAAAGCAATTAGATATAAGCACAAAAAGAAATATACTTATATAAAATCTAAGCTAGTCGACAATAAATTGAAAGATAATAGAAATAAAAATATTCATTCTAAAAGAATTAAAAGATCTTTCAAATATTTCTCAGGTAATAAAAATCCAGAGGAAAGTTCCTCAGAAGCATCACAAGTAAATTAGGTTAATACTCTTAGTACTCTCTCTTGTTTTAAATACGTCTTTTTCAACAATTAATGCTCAAAAATTAGAAAACCAAGGTAGATTTCAAATAAAAAAACAAGAAGAAATTCCTATAATACAAAATTACTCCATTATTCTTCATTTTATGAACATAAGCAAATTAGAAAATACATTATATCAAATAGAAAATAACATCCTCTATACATTTATTTCTCAACCCAAGACAATATCATGACAGAACAACTAAAAAGCCAGATAGAAAAAAATCGACATAACATAAAAATTTTAATACCACATCGACACAAACGAGGACTTGTTTTCACTTGTGGACACAACCGAGGACAAAATTTCGGCGGTAAAATACTTAAATGGCTATTCGGAAATTTAGATGACGACGACAAAACTGAAATCATGAATGACATAAAACTTTTGGAAGAGAACAACTCCATTAAAGCTTATAACAGACAAATTAAAATCTATAACCAAGTTCAAGAAAATTTAAATATCTTACAAAAACGTATTAACGACAATCAAGCAATCTTGAAAGCATCATTTATAATCTTTACAAGAAGTATAAAAACACTACAGTTTCTTCCCATTTGTTTCTCACTATGTCTTTCTCACCAACTCACTTGATTCAGAAATAGACAAAATACAACAAAACATATTATTTGCCAAACATGGCATTATGACTCATTCAATTCTATCCAACGAAGAAATCGATGAATTCGAAATTGACGTCTTTAAATAAACTTAATATAATGAAAACAAAATGTTTAACAATAGGAACAATACAAAAACCAAAAATAGAAATAAATAGCGAAAAAATTGAAAATGGTGATGAAATAAAATATCTAGCAGTAATCATAGATGATAAGCTAAATTTCAAAATGCAGTGTAAATATATATGTAAAAAGAAAGCAAAGAAATAGCTTTTTTAGGTAGAATTAGATCAAAAATTTCCAGAAACTGTGCAATAAATATATATAATTCACTTACACTGCCACATTTAAATTATTGTTCTTCAATTTTATTATTAAGTAACGAGACGCAAGTAAACAGATTTCCAGTTTTGCAAAATCGAGCTATGAGAATCATTTTAAAGTGCGGTATTAGAACTCATACCAAATATATGTTAAGTACAATGAATGGATGTTAGAAGCAAATTAAAGTTCAACATACTGATCCCCATGTAAACTAAAACATAATTTACTACACAGTTATATGCAGAAGCACATTGAATATGTTGTTGGTTATTACTACTTACGGAACAGAGTAGAATTTAGACTACCGCTATACAAAAAATCCAGCACACAAAATTCACTAATGTATAAACGAGTGCAACTTTTCAATGAACTACACCGTAATATAAAAAATGAAACTAGAATTAGTATATTTAAAAAAATATTAGTAGAGCATATATTTAGAATATGATTTTAAATTTAAATTGTAAAATTGTAAAGTTTCTTAGAGACTAACAAAATAAATCTAAATTTAACCATCTCACCATTGCAAAACCTAGTCGAATTCATTAAAAATCATTAAAAACATTTCCCGATTCCAAAGTCAATTCGTCAAATGCAATGATTTATCGGCATGGTGAACTATTATCATAGATTCGTACCAAAATTTATTGAGTTTCTTATGCCAATTTACGCCTATTTAACTGAAATTCTAGCAACCTCTCGCCTTTTTATCTAAGAAACTTTTACTCACTGAAAGAAAGTATTCAAATTAAATTCAAATTAATCACCATAAACCATTGGTCAACGCCATCTTACAGAACGAAACCCAAGGCAAACGTAAAATCTCGAATTCATCACGCAATTCACAACCGACATTCATCACATCTCTGGCAAAGAAAACGTAGTGGCTAGACAGACAGTTTGTCACGTTTTTCGGAAATCTCGCCTATAAGTAGGTAACCCTGCACTTTGGGATGGGAAAAAATCAATTAAAAAACAATTAAAATTGCCCGACATGCTGACCTACATTTTGATTAATGGGTTTAATGTAGGTTATGCTTAATTAGTAGGTTAAGAATTTGTTTAGGTCGGCTCTTAATTAAGAAAATTGTATACTTGATTTAAATACTAGGCGCACATATAAAAGTAGTAAGAAAATTTTCTTATATGAAAATAAAAAACAGAAAAAATTTTTTATTTTTAAATCTACAGAGCATCTTTAAAATTGAAAGAAAAAAAAAATTTTGCATTTAAAAACAAAAAGAAAATAAAAAACTTGGTCTTTATAATAGCATGCTTACATAAAAATGTGGTCTCTTCTGAATAGATACATATTTGTGTTTTTGTAATTTAAGAATTTATAGAAGAAAAAAGAAAACGAAAGTAGTCAATTAATTGACTGCATGTCGTGTAAGATATTTTTTTATTTTTTAATTAATAAATATTAAAAAAAAAAAAAAAAAAAAAAAAAAAAAAAAAATATGAATAAAAAGAAAACAAACAGCAAATCAAAAATATGGAACTGGTTAAACTAAAAATGTACTCTTTACTCTTGATATGCATTTATGTTTATTTTTTTGTTTTTGTATGGAATAAAAAATAATTCAAAGATAGGTTAAGTGATTTTCGTATTTATTTTGAAAATATAAGATAAAAATAAAACACATTTATTTTTATGTTTGAAATCTTTTATTATTATATTTTTATTTAAATCTAAGTTGAAACATTTTTTTACGATGATCATATGTTAAAATTGCAGAAATAGTGAGACCAACTTTTTCTATACGTCTTTGAAATCTTCTTCTATCACGTGCGTATTCTTCCCAATGACCTTCCCGTGCTGATCTGTAAGCATACTCCCATACATGCATAACGTGAATTTCTTGTTTACTGTTGAAGTGAACTTTTTTAGTTTTGTTATTTAAATTCATATCGTGCAAGTATGAAAATTGAAAGTCTTAATCTAACATTTTTTCCTTTAAAAGATACATATATACATTATAACAATTTTTAACAGCACATCTGAAATTGTTGTTTGATAAGTGTATAGGACAATTTGATTTAAAATTATCAATCTTTTGCAATGACGGCAAGTTTCTGCTTAGATCTTCTATTTTAACACTGTCAATGTACTTTTGAAGAAAAAGTTTTTTTTGTTCTCCTTTAACACAAATTTTTTCAGCAGGCTCTAAATAGTGTTTTAATATACATTTTACATCTAAATATTCAACTAAACCGTTATTCCATGTAAGACCGTTTATTTTACTTTCGCAATACTGGTTATTATATTTTATATCGTGATTAAGTTCTTCTGCGGGGTACGGTGCTTTGAAGTGATACACAGTTGGAATTAAACTTCCTTTTTCAAGTATGGCTAACTCTTTTAGGAAATATTGCTTTTCATTTCCTTGTAAAAATTGTAGGTCAACTATGAGAACTTGTTTAACCATGTCGAAGGTTTATTGAAGAATGTTTCATAGAATAACTAAATTTACATTTATATTCCCTTCGGGAGAAGAGCTTTTCATATAAATATAGGTTAGCAGAGTCAGTTTTTAACTAATACAACTATGCTGTTTCACCCGTTTACGATGATGGTGGCGGGTCCATCATGCTGTGGTAAAACCACTTTTATTCATAATTTAATAACACATAAAAAAGAAAATATACAACCACATATTAATAGAATAATTTGGTGTAATCGAGACAAAAATGCCGTTCCAAAATATATTAAAGATGTGGAATATAGTAACACTATTCCAGATTTTAATGATAATCAAAAACCTTTGTTAATTATTATCGATGATATGATGTTAAATTCTCATGATAAGTATGTATGTGATTTATTTACTAGAGGATCTCATCATAGAAATTTATCTGTAATATTTGTAACACAAAATGTTTTTCACCAGGGAAAATTTTCAAGAGATATTTCACTTAACTGTAAATATTTAGTACTTTTCAAAAATCCAAGAGATAAATCGCAGATATTACCTCTAGCTCGCCAAATATATCCCAATCAAATCAAATCATTTGAAAAAGTATATAATGATGTGACGTCAGTCCCATATGGCTATATATTAATAGATCTTACTCAGGACGTTAATGATATATTTCGATTAAGAAGTGATATATTTGGGAAAGGTTTGTGTTATTGTACGAGAGATCAATTAGAACAATTTGCGGAGGAATATGAAACGTTTGAAAACCAATCGTCATATATTGCACCTATTAAAAGCCTCTAAACCAAAATTCCAGAAAGTAATTATAAAACACTGTGACCCTGAAGTAATAAAAACATTTTGCGAAATCTCTTTAAATATTTTAAAAGGTAATTGTAATCTGAGTAAAAAAGCAACAACCCAATTACGAAAGTATAAAAAAGAATTAAGATCACTCATTTGCTCGAAAAAATCTATAAATAGCAAAAGAAAAATCATTATTCAACGTGGTGGATTTTTACCTACACTTCTTGGTGCACTACTATCAGGGATAATCGGAAATTTTATAAAATGAATAATACAACATTTAATAAAATGATAATTTTAAAACCTGAGATTTATGAGAAAATGAAACAAAATGCGGACGTTGAACTTAATGAGTTGGATAAAAATATGAAAAAAATAATGTTAAATAAACATCTCACGGACACTCAAAAATGGTATTTATACAGACAAAATCTATTTAAAATAAGAAACAGAAAACGAGAACTTCCTAGAAATAAAGAGGAGAATGTAAAAATTACGGAAACAAAAGGTACTCAAACTCGTGCAAAACCAATGTATATAGATACGGAAACTCAATCGGATTTTCCTGAATATAAGAATGTTGGAATACAAGTTGTTCCTGAAGAAGAAGAAGTATATGAAAAAGAAGCTGATGACGAAGTATTTGATGATGAAATTCAAGAAAATATTTTAACAAAAGCATTGTCAGCTGCTTCAGTTGGAGAACGTCTTAGAAAAAGAAAATCAATTAGAAATCAAAATGTACAAATTTTTGAAACTGATACAGGAGACATTATAACTGTTCCTTTAGATAGCCCAAGTCCACCAACGAAAAAAGAAAAACCTATAAATAGCAAAGAGTTGAATAATTCATCAAGACGTGTTTTAAGGTCAGAAGCAGCTAATACGCAAACAGAACTTAATTTTCCAATTCGTAAGAATAAATCCGCAAGGTCATGGACAACATACAAGTAAATAATGAAATTTACGTCACTTTACTCAGTGATTCATCTATGAACTATTATCCAGAAAATTCATTATCATCTTTTTCAAATAAAATGAATAAATACATGTGTGATTCAAGGTGGAAAGTCGGTATTTCAGAAATGTATGTTAATGATTTCGTTCCAAATGTGTATGGTGAAGAATGGGAAAAAAGTACTCAAATATTTATTAAAGGTATGCAGAAAGATATGATAGGAGTTGGAACATCATATATTCCATACATAGAAAAACAAATGATATGCGACTGGAAAGTTTTTCTACTACCAACACTAATTCAAAATATACGCCCACTTAATAGATTTACAAGAAAAGAAGTTGAACGACAGTTGATATGGGGAATTTTTAATTTTATAAACGATGAATTTCATTATACACAATCAGAAATAGCTGAGGAGCTGCCTAAAAATATAAGTTACACTACAATATGTGTTACTAGGCCTAAAATAGATATAAAAATAAGAGCAAATTATGCTTATACCCTGGAAGGACTTTTGACAACTTGTTTCAATCAAGTATCTTCGAAAGTTACAGATTTTAAAAAATATAAAACACGTGTAATAGAAGCTTTCAAAACTTTTATAGATAGTGTACAATTGATTCCAATTATTAAACCAGATATGTTTTTTATATACACAGATATAATTGAACCGCAAAAAATAGGTGATAAAGATGTAAGGTGTTTAAGATCTGTTAACATACAAAATGCTTTCACTGATACTGTAAAAGAATTTAAGAATATTCAATATTGCAATGTGGAGAAATCATTTAATAACATTTCATTACTTTTATGTGATAAATATGGATACAAAATAAACTTTTCTAATAGTTCAATTCCAACAAAAATTGTATTACATTTTAAAAAAGTATAAATAAAAGCGATTTTACAAAATTATATATTATTTTATTTTATTCATTATGGAGAGAGTATACTATAAGTATTATTTAATTCAATCTGGTAGGGGACTTGATGATATCGGCCCTTTATTACATTCAACCGTATCTTTTCAAAGAGGTCGTGGATTGGGAAGCTTTTTTGGGAGACTTTTTAGATATTTGAAACCATTATTTACTTCAGGCGCTGATATTTTGAAAAAAGAGGTTATTAACTCTGGTATCAATGCTTTATCTGGTATTGCATCTGGTGCAAATGTAAAAGAAGTTATGCAAGATCGTAGTAAAGAGATTGTAAAAAATGTACGACGTGGCGCCGTACGAAAACTGAATGAAATGTATGGTTCTGGTAAAAGAAAACGAAAAGCTATAAAAAGACCATTCATTAAGAATTTAAATTATTTTACTTCAAAACGACGCAAAGATAATAACAAAAAGAAGCAAAAAGATATTTTTAATTAATTATGATTGAGTGTATGAAATCTGAGTTGGATATTTTTAAAACCCAACCCATTCAGTCTAGCATTTTACGATCTGAAGAAGTTTCCTGCAATCCTATTGCTTCTTTAGACAACCCTTCAACTATTGAATTTGTTTCACTGGGTCATGGCGATACATATAGAGATTTGTCTTCTACATATTTGAGATTAAAAGTACAGATCTTAAAGAAAGATGGAACTCAATGGAATAAAGATAAAGATAAAAAAACTGATGGAACACCTATACCACAACCAAGTGTAGTTAATAACATTTTACATTCTTTAATAAAACAATGTAATGTTCAATTAAATGGCAAGAATATAACACCATCTGATGGAAATTATCACTATAGAGCTTATATTGAATCATTATTGAATTATGGTACAGATGCCGCTGCAACACATTTAGAATGTGCAGGATGGATTCTAGATAAAGCAAATATAGCAAAATCTGATAATAATGGATCAAAAGAGCGCGAAAAATTGTTTCATAATAGCAGTGTAGTGGAACTTATGGGTAAACTACACGTAGATATGTTTAATCAACCTACTCTACTTATAAATAATGTTGACATTCGTATAGTTTTAACACTTGAAAAACCAGATTTTTATCTTTTTGCAGACGATTCTGATGAATCACAATTAAAAATTATAGAAGCCACGCTATTTATGAGGCATGTTACCGTTAATCCAAGCGTGCTGTTAGCACACAATGCTGTTCTTGCGAAATCAAATGCTAAATATAATTATAAACGCGTTGAAGTAAAAAGTTTTACAATTCCAATGAACAGCTCATCAATTTTACTAGACAATGTTTTCATTGGGCAGTTACCAAATACAATAATTTTTTGCATGACAGAAAATGTGGGTTACTCTGGAAAAAGGTCAAAAAACCCATATAATTTTAAGCATTTTGATATTTCACAATTTTTGCTTTATGTAAATGGTGTGCAAATTCCTAACACTGCAATTGAAACTAGTTTCTCAGAGGAGAATAATTGTCATACTCTTGCGTATCACACACTTTTTTCAGGTACTGGAATATATCATAACGATAAAGGTCATCAGATAACAAAATCTATGTTTAGTAATGGATTTTTTATACTAGCTTTTGATTTAACTCCAGATGCATCTGGAAATGAAGTATGTCAAGGTTTACTAAATCAGGGTACAGTTAAAATTGAGGCAAGGCTATCAAAACCACTTACATCTACACTAACTGCTATTGTTTATGGAGAATTTGATGCAAGCATACAAATTGATAAAAATCGAAACATATTTACAAATCTATAAATAGAATACTGAAACATATATTTGAATATTCGACAAGATGTCGTCATCCTGTGCACTTGTGGATGTGAAGTTTTGTTGTGATGATAAAAATACTTTATTTGTAAAAGATCTTTGTTTAGTTGGAATTAAAGAACCTTGTAAAAAATTTGTAAAAGAGTTTACTTACAAATTTCCAACCAAAGAAATTATAAATGAAAATTTTGAAAATTACTCTTTCGGAACTGTACATAATGATCAAATTAATAAAGAATTAAGACAAGTACTAGAAAAATTTGATGTTATTGTAACAAATGAAAAAATAAAAAAGGAGTTCTTAATGAACTACATTAATGAAATTAGTAGAGTGTATGATTTGAGTCAGTTTGAGTCATGAACACTTTAGAAATAACTAGTGTTTTAAAATGTAACAAATTTACAAACAAATATTTTAAGGGAGTTTTTGCTTTAGACAAAATTCCAAATATATTAGAAAAACCAACTTTTTTAATTGTAAACACTGACAACATAAAAGATCCTGGAACACATTGGTTTGCTCTTTATTTTCCAAAGCATGGTTGCACAGAATATTTTGATTCGTATGGTGGAGTTCCAGATAAACCGGAAATTTTGAAATACTTGAAAAATCAGTGCATAGTTTTTAATAATAGGCAGATACAGGGTATTCTTTCGGATGTATGTGGGCAATACTGTTGCGTTTATGGCTGGTATAGATGTTTTGGTTTAAGTATGAAAACTTTTTTGAACGAGTTTCACAAAGATAATCATATAGAAAACGACAATCTGATTATTAATATGTTTTACAACTTATTTGGAAATTTAAATTTTTCATAATCTTGTGTACCTCAGCAATATAATTAATATTTAAAAACTTTCGTTAAAACGTATTAATGGAAGATCAAAGTTCGAACACAAATTTGATGTTGAGCTATACATATTTTCTCAACAGAAATCAGTCATTAAAAGTTCTTGTTGGTTTTGATACAGAATCTCTTGTAGCAACTTGCATTTTTCACCGTATTGGAAAAAAGCCAGCTATTTTAAAATATCATGATTGGTGTAAGTTCTATCAGCAATTTTATGAAAAGTACTCTAAACAAACAATAAAGAATACAAAATTATGTTTACAATATGGGTTAAAAATTGTTATTGGCCGATGTCTTAGTATCAACAAGGAGGAAGCTGGCATATTTTACAACTTAATTGATTTTCTTCAAGCTGTAATGATACACAATAAAAATGCTGAATCAAATGTACGGGAATATATTTTTAAATATATCAAAACGTGTCAAGAAAAACATGTTATGAAATTGCATGAAGAAATATATATTCCAATACAACGTTATAGTGTTCAATGCAATTATTCTAGATTGTTTTTTGAAATACCTGTACTACTAGAAAATAAAATTTGTAATATTTTAGTCAAGAACAACAATAAATGAAAATTTGTAAAATTTATTTAATTTATTTAATTTGTTTTTATTATAAAAATAGGTACTTATAAGATACATTTATACAAGTATTTTTATACATTATTTGAGGTTACAAATTATTTCTAAAAAGTTCTGCAAAATAGTCCGGATCGCCTTCTTGGTTATTTATGTCCCAAATTTGTTGCTCCACTATATCTTCATCTAAATCTTGAAACGGTGGTATAAATTCTTCCGTTTCCATTAATTCTTCCTCATCTACAGTGGATGTAATTTCATCAACTTGAATCTCATTTTGTATACTGACTATTGAAGTTTCCTCAGTATATGTTGACCGTTATAACCGTTATAGATATATTTTCTAAATATGCTTATGCTGAACCAATTAAAACTAAAACTGGTAGTAATGTTTTAAATGCTTTAAAGAAAATTATAAACCGAGCTAAAAACTTACCTAAAAACATTCATTCAGATCAAGGTAAAGAATTTTTCAATTCGATATTCCAAAATTTTGTTGAGAAGAAGGGTATTAATCACTATCATACTTACTCTGAAATGAAAGCATCTATTGTAGAACGCTTTAATCGAACTTTGAAAAATTTAATGTGGAAAACATTTAGTTTACAAGGAAACTACAAATGGATTAATACATTGCAATCTTTATTGAGCACCTATAATTCCACTAAACATAGAACAACTAAATTACCCCCTGAAAAAATTTCTAAGAAAAACGAAAAATTTATTTTAAAAAATGTTTACATGCAACCTAAAATTTCTGTAAAAGCTAAATATAAAGTTGGAGACTATGTTAGAATAAGTAAATACAAAAAAACTTTTGAAAAAGGTTATCAACCGAACTGGTCTACTGAAATTTTTAAAATTATCAAAGTAAACAGTACATATCCGATCACATATCAGTTGATTGATTATAAAAATGATTCAATAATTGGTGGATTTTATGAGAAGGAACTCACATCTGTTAAACACCCACATGTATATCTTGTCGAGAAAATTTTAAAGAAAAAAGGCAAGAAAGTTTTTGTTAAATGGCTTGGGTTTGACGAAAAACATAACACATGGATAAATTCAAAAAATATTGTTTAATATTAAACAGTAAAATAAAAACTTTAATAAAGATCTGAAAAACTTGATAACATCTGAAAATAAAATAAAATCCTAACATCTGAAAAATGAAAATAAATTTAAAACAGTACAAAATTTATTTAAAATAAAATTTTTTATTGAACAAATTCTTTATATAAAATTCTTATTGTATACAAATTCTATAACATAAAAGCTTAAAGTATAATAATTATTATTTTGTGGCGAATTCAAAATCACCACGCTCTTCTTTTAAAACTAATTCATTTTCCTCGTTTATGAAGAAATAATTGTTTTTTTCGATTTCTTCTCGGAAATCATTATCTTCAAATACCGCAACTTTTTGTTGCGGTATAAATATAATATTATTTAGGGTCTCGAAGATCCATTTTTCACCGTAAACGGTGTTAATTTTTTTAATTTTTTGTAATTTATAGAGCCTACTTGGCTCCATATCTTTAACCTTTAAAAATTTTTTTAAAGGTTTTTTTTTTTTTGAATTAAATAATTCCACCAGTTTTCTTTTTTTGGTGGAACTTGATGTTGACTCCTGGTACACAAAATGCTGTGCCAGCAAATGTTCGATTTGTTCTGGTTGCTGATAAAATGCTGAATGCTGATGTTGTTGTTGTTGCTCTTGTTGATGATGTTGCTGTTGTTGTTGTTGTCGTTGGTGCTGGTCATGATAAACTGACATTTTAGTCATCTTCTTCTTTTTTAAAGGAATTTGAGGCTGAATGGTTACATCATCCAACACGTAAACCTTGTCAAATTCCTGTGCCATTCTGCTTGTTTCAAATTAAACTGATATTTTTATAAAAATCTTGATGTATTTATATATAAATTTCGAGTAAAATATTAAAACATAATAAAACTTTAGAACTCTTGCAAATATTTTCTAAGTTGAAAGGGTAAAATCTATAAATATGTCAGTTGATTACAATGTTGCTAATATTTTATGCAGAAAAAGCGTAATTTATTAAATTGCCGTTTGATTACAATGTTGTAATACTGTTTTCTATTTGAAATACGTATAAGATGAGAATCTAATTTTTAATGAAATATAATTTATTATAGTGCCATTTGATTACAATTTATATCTCTATGATAAGTTTTAAATTAAATTGTAGTATGAAAATTACAATGTTGCATAGAATTTTCTATTTAAATCTTAAGATAGGATTTAATTGGGGTTCTAATTAAAACTACTAAAATTTATTAAAGCGTCATTTTAATGGGATAATTTATTAAATAGCCGTTTGATTACAATGTTGTAATACTGTTTTCTATTTGAAATACGTATAAGATGAGAATCTAAGTTTTAGTGAAATATAATTTATTATAGTGCCATTTGATCACAATTTATATCTCTATGATAAGTTTTAAATTAAATTGTAGTTTGGAAATTACAATGTTGCATAGAATTTTCTATTTACATCTTAAGATAGGATTAAATTGGGATTCTAATTAAAACTACTAAAATTTATTAAAGCGTCATTTTAATTTAAAAGAATGACTTTGTATTTGAAAATTTAATATTATTCTGTTATTCAAACATTTAACATCTGAAATTCGTATAAAGAAAATGTCGAAAAAAATTATTTTACAAAGATTTCTTACCGAAACTATAACGCCTTATATAATAGAAAGTGAGAATTCGACATTTGTTAAACGGTTTAATATGAATGGTCGTAAAATAAAATTTGTAATTAAATCCGTACCTGAAAATAGAGAACCAATTAGTTGGATTAAGGATGCTATACATCAAATAATCAGGATTGCAGTCGAAGATGTGAATTCCACTGATAAGATTGGGTTAACATTTTGTGGAGAGAGCTTTGAACATCAAGGTCCTGCGTATCTCAGTTTTAGATCCGCTCACGAACTTAAATTTAGCGACGTTTGGGATGTAATTTCTAATGTTTTTCAAAGTAATTCTGAAGGTAGTTATTTATAATGCATTTTTAGTTTTATTTTTTTATAAAATATTTTTATTTTACATCTATAGGCTTAAGTACAGACACATTTTGTTTAACAGTAACCCGTGTTAGATTACCCACCGGTAGAGGCAGAAATAATAAATATTCAAATTATAAAGAGGAATGCTTAAAAAGGAAAGGAATAATAACAATAAAAAACAGCGATAATTTATGTCTACCACGTGCACTTGTGGTTTCAATAGCTAAAATTGAAAAATTTATTGAATATGAAAAAATTCGAAAAGATATAGGAAAACTTCAAACTTTAACAGCTTTAAAATTATTAAAAACATCAAAAATAACAATTCCATCTGAAGGTTGCGGAATTCATGAATTGAATCAATTTCAAAAATTTTTACATAAACACAAAATTATTGTATATAAATATGGAACAAGGGGTGCAGAAGTAATATTTGAAGGATTTAATAACGGAAAAAAAATTAACTTGCTATTCCATAATAATCATTACAATGTAATAACTTCGCTAACAGCTGCTTTTTGCACAGCATTTTATTGTGAAGAATGTCATATTCCGTATTCTAAGAAAAATGAACATAGGTGTTTGAAAAGTTGTCCTTGCTGTCAAAACTCACCAGCTTGTTCAATTAATGTTAAAAATATTTTATGTTTGCAGTGCAATCGCACATTTCGTGGTCAGTCATGTTTTGAAAATCATAAGGCTTCCAGTTCAAAAAATAGAAGCATCTGTGAAGAAATTAGGAAATGCAAATCTTGTTTTAAAGTTCATAAAAGTTGTAGGACTCATATATGTGGAGAATATTTTTGTAAAATTTGCGATAATCATGTTCCTGAAAACCATAAATGCTTCATTCAGCAAGACAAAAAAAAAGTAAATTTTGAAAATTGCATTTACGTATTTTATGATTTAGAAACAAAACAAGAAGAAATTAACTCTACAAAAATAAAAGAACATGTTCCAAGTTTATGTGTGGCTCAATTGAGATGCTTTAAATGTATAAACATTGACTCTCTATACTTCTGTGGAAAATGTAAATTAAGAGAAAGAATTTTTAAAACGAAAAATGTGATAGACGATTTCATGGAATTTATTTTTAAATTAAGAAAGGAATTCAAAAAGATTGTCATAATTGCTCATAATGGACAAGCGTTTGACCATCAGTTTATTCTGAATTATATTCTCAATAAAACTGTACTTGAACCAAAGTTAATTATGCGAGGTACAAAAATTATTGTTATGATAATTGATAATATTAAATTTATTGATTCTATGAACTACTTTCCTATGGCCTTGGCAAAATTACCAAAAGCTTTCAATTTATCGATCAATTTGAAAAAGGGTTATTTTCCACATCTATTTAATAAATTGGAAAATGAAAATTACATTGGCTCACTTCCAGAAATTAAATACTATAACCCTAATACAATGAAAGCAAATGAGCGTAATGAATTTTTAATGTGGTATGAACAAAATAGAAACTCAGAATTTAATATGGAAAAAGAAATTTTAGAATACTGTAAAAATGATGTTGAAATTCTAACTAAAGCATGTCTGGTTTTTAGAATTTTTTTTTTAGAAGAATGTAATGTGGAACCGTTTTTAGAAGCAACAACAATAGCTTCCGCCTGTAATCTTGTATATAGAAGAAACTTTCTCAAATCGAATACTATAGGCATTATACCAAGAAAAGGACATAGGATGGTAGACAATCAATCAAAAATTGCCTTGCAATGGCTTCTTTGGGAAAAAGATTTGAGAAAAATTGATTTGAAATGTGCATTTAATGGAAAAGAAAAGCAAATTGGAAATGTCAGGGTCGATGGATTTTGCGAATTGACTAAAGAAATATTTGAATTTTATGGTTGCTATTATCATGGACATCCAAAATGTTTAACAAATCAAAGGGATATACCATTACATGATAACTCTGGCGATACTTTGAATCTACGATATGAAAAAACATTAATGAGATCAGAGTTTATAAAATCATGTGGATATAAAGTTATTGAGATGTGGGAATGTGAATTTCGGGAGCTAATGAGGCACAATGAAAATATGAGATATTTAGAAAACCATTCATTAATTAATTTAGTTCCTTTAAATCCACGTGATGCATTTTATGGCGGAAATACTTACACATATTACAAATGTAAACAAGGAGAAAAAATTAAGTACATAGATGTATGTTCCTTATACCCATATATTTGTAAACGAGGGAATTTTCCCATAAACCATCCTAAGATTTATGTTGGAGAAGATGCCTGCTCCAAGATAAACATAATGACTATTGTAAAATCTTACCACCAACAAATCTATTACACCCCGTGTTACCTGTCAAACAAAATAATAAATTGATGTTCTCACTATGTAGCACTTGTAGTGAACACAAATATCAAGGAAAATACTGTGAACATACAGACGATGAAAGAGCATTAGTAGGAACTTGGGTAACTGATGAAATTAAAAAAGCAATTGAAAAAGGGTATAAACTTTTAAATATTTATGAAGTTTGGGAATACGAAACAGTAAAATATGACAATTGCAATGGTATTGATGGCTTATTCACTAAAATGATGAACAAATTTATAAAGATTAAACAAGAAGCTTCTGGATGGCCAATAAAATGTCAAACTCAAAAAGAAAAGGAAGAATATATTGATAGTTTTTTTGAAAAGGAAGATATTAAATTAGAATACGATAAAGTAGTTAATAACCCTGGTTTAAAATCTTTTACTAAGATTATTTTAAACTCATTCTGGAGAAAATTTGGGCAAAGGGAAAATCAACAACAAACCACCATTATAAATCAACCTTTTAAACTTTACGAGTTAATAACAAACCCCTCTGTAGAAGTATGTCACATATTTCCAGTAAATAAAGAAAACATAGTGGTTAGCTGGAAATATAAAGAAGAAGCAGTAATTTCTTTATCTACTGTCAATGTAAGTATCGCTGCTTATACAACAACACATGCTCGTCTTCAACTTTACAGTTATTTAGAGAAGCTGGATAGTAGAGTATTATATTACGACACCGATTCAGTCTTGTATATTAGCCGAGAAGGAGAATATGAACCACAAATAGGCGAATTTATAGGAGACATGACTGATGAGTTAGAAAGTTATGGTATAGGAAGTTATATTACAGAATTTGTAAGTGGTGGTCCCAAGAACTACGCCTACAAAATTTACTGTACAAAAGATAATACAGAAAAAATTGTTTGTAAAGTTAAAGGATTCTCTCTTAGTTATGAAGCTTCTCTAAAAATTAATTTCAATAGCATAAAGGAAGCAGTTTTAAATTCATTGAATAATACAGACACATACGTCATTTCAGAAAATATTCGTCGAAATAAAAATCATGATGTACTTACGATTCCCGAAATAAAAAAATATCAACCAAAATCGGAAAAACGAAAATTTAATGAATATGGTAGTTCTTTACCGTATGGATATAACAGAAAAAAAGCACATATTGATAAGTAAATCAAAATTAGACATTATTTACATATATATACTAAGTATATATAGTTCTATACTTTCGATTTCTTTTATGATCATTAAATTTTTTAAAATCTTAATAAATTCACAATAAATTCTTAACATAAACTCGTTATTATTTGTATATTATAATTTTTTAAAATCAGGAACTATACTATCATAGAATCATTCAACTTTTACATTATATTCTTTTTATATCAATTCCTTGCTTTGACTAGATAACTAGTGATTTGTATACTCGTATATTAATTTAACAAAAACAAGTCTTAATTTTTTTTTTCTTTTTTTAGTTTAAAACTAGAACTCTTTGAATTATTTTTTATTCCATACAAAAACAAAAAAATAAATATAAATGCGTATCAAGAGTAAAGAGTACATTTTTATTAAAAAATAAAAAAATATCTTACACGACATGCAGTCAATTAATTGATTACTTTCGTTTTCTTTTTTCTTCTATAAATTCTTAAATTACAAAAACACAAATATGTATCTATTCAGAAGAGACCACATTTTTATGTAAGCATGCTATTATAAAGACCAAGTTTTTTATTTTCTTTTTGTTTTTAAATGCAAAATTTTTTTTTTCTTTCAATTTTAAAGATGCTCTGTAGATTTAAAAATAAAAATTTTTTTCTGTTTTTTATTTTCATATAAGAAAATTTTCTTACTACTTTTATATGTGCGCCTAGTATTTAAATCAAGTATACAATTTTCTTAATTAAGAGCCGACCTAAACAAACTCTTAACCTACTAATTAAGCATAACCTACATTAAACCCATTAATCAAAATGTAGGTCAGCATGTCGGGCAATTTTAATTGTTTTTTAATTGATTTTTTCCCATCCCAAAGTGCAGGGTTACCTACTCCTATAGATTTTGATAGCTTTGACCTCAAAAAAATTATGCTAGTCGAGAAGGACTACCAAGAACTACAAGAATTGTTAAAAGCAACGGGTTCTTCTTGGAAAATAGAAAAAATTCAATTACAAGATCTCGAACTACTTTGCGAAATTTCAACGATTAATAAGACATCTTATACACCAAACTCTTTACGTCGCTCAATTTTCAGTACCTTGCATAATTTGGCACACCCTGGTATTCGAACAACAAGAAAATTACACAATAAATTAAACGATATAGAATCCCCGCGACGATCACAACTGAAGCAAAATTATTTCAGGAATTAACAAGAGCTGCTTCATACTATCCACAATCTAACAGGCTAGTCGAACGGTTCCATCGGCAATTAAAAGAGGCAATTAAAGCTCGGGGAAGTATCCAAAATTGGAATTTTGAATTACCATTTCTGCTACTTGGCACACACACTGCAGTAAAAGAAGATCTACAGTGCTCCCTAGCAGAACTTGTTTACGGTCAAACTTTAAAACTGCCCGGTGAATTTTTCATTGATCAAAAATCAGACTCATTCTGTACAAAAGTACTCGTGAAAAAACTTCGTGAATTAATGAAAAAATTACTTTCAACTCCAACACGATTTGGGAAGCAAAGTAAAATTTTCATTCTCCAAAATTTATATTCATGTAAGTACGTTTTTGTCAGAAATGACAAAATTAAACAGTTTATGAACAACGTACGAAGGACCTTTTGATGTTGTCAGGCGACTTGGAAAGTTTTTCGTACTGTTGATAAATAACAAAAAATTCTCTATATCGATTAACCGGCCCTCGCAGAAATTTCTTCAATTAATTCATACCAAAAAAGGTTTATTTCAAATTATTTTACAATGTAAGTAACATTAATCCAAATAAATAAATTTGGATTAATGTTACTTACATTTTGGATTAATATAACAAACAAAGTTATTCTATGTACCTTTTTCAGTTTATAAAACTGGTATTGGGGTGTAATTAGTACTATCATTAATATAGAATATACAATTGATTTTTGATGTATAAACATTTATTTTATTTTACTACTGTTGAGTGTTCACTACAGGAAAGTTTTCTCTACGTGCGAGCGATGTCACTTTTCAAATACTTTATAGTAAGCTTCTTAAATGAAGTCAAGTTTGCACTTTCTTTTACCTGTAACGGCAATGAGTTAAAAATACGGGTGGCTGATGGAATAAAGCTTTTATAATCTTTTACTGATTTGCTTACGGAGAGATTGATCGACTTACTGTTCCTAGCGGTTCTTCCTGAGACTTGAGCTCTATTTTGAAGTTTTATGTTGTTTTTTGTTTTATTCTTTACTAGCTTATAAATTAAAACAGCTTTTTCAAGATCGCTGATTTCTTGTAGCATATTAAATTTATTATTTATGCGGTATAATAAAGGCCGTAATCAGAAATGTGAATATGTTATTTTTAAACATAAGCTCATTATACATATAGTATGTACATATTTAAGTGATATTTTTTGGCAAATTTGTTATACCATAGAAAAACGATCTATATCGTTTAATTTATTGTGTAATTTTTTTATTGTTCGAATACCAGGGTGTGCCAAATTATGCAAGGTACTGAAAATTGAGCGACGTAAAGAGTTTGGTGTATAAGATGTCTTATTAATCGTTGAAATTTCGCAAAGTAGTTCGAGATCTTGTAATTGAATTTTTTCTATTTTCCAAGAAGAACCCGTTGCTTTTAACAATTCTTGTAGTTCTTGGTAGTCCTTCTCGACTAGCATAATTTTTTTGAGGTCAAAGCTATCAAAATCTATAGGCGAGATTTCCGAAAAACGGGACAAACTGTCTGTCTAGCCACTACGTTTTCTTTGCCAGAGATGTGATGAATGTCGGTTGTGAATTGCGTGATGAAATCGAGATTTTACGTTTGCCTTGGGTTTCGTTCTGTAAGATGGCGTTGACCAATGGTTTATGGTGATTAATTTGAATTTGAATACTTTCTTTCAGTGAGTAAAAGTTTCTTAGATAAAAAGGCGAGAGGTTGCTAGAATTTCGGTTAAATAGGCGTAAATTGGCATAAGAAACTCAATAAATTTTGGTACGAATCTATGATAATAGTTCACCATGCCGATAAATCATTGCATTTGACGAATTGACTTTGGAATCGGGAAATGTTTTTAATGATTTTTAATGAATTCGACTAGGTTTTCCAATGGTAAGATGGTTAAATTTAGATTTATTTTGTTAGTCTCTAAGAAACTTTACAATTTTACAATTTAAATTTAAAATCATATTCTAAAAATATGCTCTACTAATATTTTTTTAAATATACTAATTCTAGTTTCAATTTTTATATTACGGTGTAGTTCATTGAAAAGTTGCACTCGTTTATACATTAGTGAATTTTGTGTGCTGGATTTTTTGTATAGCGGTAGTCTAAATTCTACTCTGTTCCGTAAGTAGTAATAACCACCAACATATTCAATGTGCTTCTGCATATAACTGTGTAGTAAATTATGTTTTAGTTTACATGGGGATCAGTATGTTGAACTTTAATTTGCTTCTAACATCCATTCATTGTTGTACAGACTATAGAACATAGGATAGATAATAGGATACAGATAGAATAACGATAGAATATAGGATACAGTTGCCTTTGTCAACTCTTAGATACCCGTACGAACCGTTAGTATGTTCACAGCCTGTCACCCTGCTTACAATATTATTTTTTTAATATTTTAGTATTTTAAAATAATTTGGGTGAATTTTATAATTTCTAGAACTGTGGGTTGTACATATATTCAAACTATATTTTTATACATTCTTCATAAGCAGATTTTAACCTTTCACATAACGATTATAAATCCAAAACTTTTTCAAATATTCTATTGTACCATTTAATACTAAGCGGTAAATGTATATTAAATTTAGTACAAAAGTACAAAATAGTAAATATAATTTTAAATATTATATTATATTAATGCGTACATAGTATATTTATATTGATATAAGTATATCGCCATACATTGCAATATTTCTTTAAAAATATTTCCATTTATAGAATAATTTCTTATAAGTACAATAAAATACATATATGTATGTATGTAAATACGGCGCTATATAATATACATCTCTACTCTTATCATTCATTCATCAGTGACATACACGATATGTAAATAAACATGATATTATATAAGTATGTATTTATATCAATATCATATAAATAAAAATTCTTCAAGCAACCGTTATGTTGTTAATTTGTTTAAATTTTTTTGTACTACGTATTGTATCTTCAACAATTTCAAATTATCGAGTAAAACAAAATGCAAAAAATTCGTTAAAGAAATGTGTTAGAAAAGCCTATCTATCTAAATTTCAAGCCTATCTAAAAGCGTGCCGGAGTTATGAAAGTAGAAAAATCATGCAAAATTTAGTTTTCACATAACGGTAAATTTAAATACTAAATTTGAAAAAATTCTATAATTTTGATACTAATTTATAAAGTTAAAATAAATACGTGTCGAATGACGTTTTCCGATTGAAAAAATCTTAAGCAGAACATAAGATATATGATCAAAAATAGGGCTTTTTCAAAGTTTAAGGGGCTGTAGCTCCGTAATAGATGGGGCTACATGAAAAAGTTGTTCCACAAAATTATTTTTTTCATGAGACCTACCCATGGTTAAAATTTTTTTTCTCTATCTTTAACGGTGTAGAAGTTTTGTAAACAGACGGACGGACGGACGGACAGAGTGAAACTAATAAGCACATTTTTTCAAAATTTTTTTGGAAAGGTGCTAAAAATTTTGTAGACGGAGAATAAAATAATATTATAATATTATGTGTATGCATACAATGAATTATTAAGTTCTTTTATTTTTGCCCGTGATATGATATGTATGTTTGTCTCAAATGTTTAACATAGCCAATAATTTACATTTAAATGTACATATAATAAAAATTTAATTTTCAGATATTGGGGTATAGTTTAATCATTCTACCCAAAAGCATTTTATCATAACTTAAAAACTAGGTTAGAGCAGCCAATAACAAAGCAGCCAATGAGGAGGTCTTAGAAAGTGGTGAAAGATTAGAAAAAATGTATTTTGAGAGATTTCAAATTTTTCAATATATTTTTCATAATTATTTGAAGGGACGCTTGTAAGTAGATTAAACTCTACTTCTGGATTAAAAATATTATCTGATAATGTTAAATTTTAGTATTAGAAGAATTATTTAATTTTTTTAATACAAAAAATGATTTAGGAAAATGAAAATCACAAATGAAAGTTTTTCCCTTTTTCGGAAATTCAACGAACTTTGCTTCAGGGTTTTTGAATTTTGTCCTTCGACAACCAACAATAAAACACTTAAAATCCATTTAAAAACTAATTTTATTGGTATAGCTAAAGATTTTAAAATAACTAACAATTAAAACTATTTACAAATATTAAATTTTAACTACCAAAAGAAATATTTTGCAAAAGTAAATGAACTTAATAATTCATATGTATGCATATAATAATATATATAAATTCTCTGTTAAAAATATTAACCAAATATTGACTCTAAATTCTAAACCAAATAAATTTTGATTTTTTTCTTTTTATTTATTTGTATTCAATTAAATGCAATCAAAGTAAAACAAAAACAACACAAATAAATAAAAAAAGAATGACAAATGGATTTAATCGTATAAATAACATTCTTATTATACATATTATTAACATTATTTTTGTTATTACATTTAACAGTGATTTCTTCCCAAGTTATTTTTTCTAAAGTTTTAAAAAATAAGTGTTTAAAAAATTTCCATACGATTTACTTATCTATATGTTATTGTCTATGGTTATACACATCTTATGTAGGATATTATTTCTGTTTTTTAATAACTGCCGAAAATATTATGTTGTTAAAACTTAAACACAGTATTGTTAAGATACTTAATAAGGTTATTTTAATTACTGTTATATATTAGAAATATGCATTGAAAGGACTTTATGCAATATTAAAAACAGTATAGATAAAAGTACAAGTAAAGAGTGTTGGAAATATCTTTTTAATAATAATAACAGTACAAAAAATTAGGCAGAATATTTTTAATAGGTGCTCGTGCGGAAATGGATTAACAAACGCTAACAAACATTTTGTCACAGGCTTTATTTAGAAACATAAATTAATCATGCCAAATTAGACACAAATTAGAAACAAAAATTTTTTTTGACAGTCTATCTTGCCGAAATGTGTTAATGTATCACGACAAAATTGATTGAATGAGTTTGTGGGCCAAAGTGCAATACTTGAGAAAATTTTCAATTGGTCAAATTGTTTAAGCACAACAACAACAAAATGAGAAACTACATGGCCTGAAGCCTGATGCTGAACGGGTTAATGGATCGTAACCAAATAAACTCAGTTAGCTTCTGTGATAAAGAGCTGAACTTTGATCAATTTTCAACGCAATTGGTCAAACCGTTTAAACGCGACAACAAAATAAATTACAAAACTTCACTGACCCCTAATGCCGAAAGGGGTTAATGGATCGTAACCAAATTAACCCAGTGACCCTTTCTGCTAAAAAGCAAGAATTTTGTGAATTTTCAAATCAATTGATTAAATCGTTTAAGCACGAAAACAGAAAAATTTAGTGAACTTCGTTCGGCTCTTGGGCCCAAACGGGTTACCGGAACTTCATGAAAATTTGCCAGAGGATTTTTTCAGACCATAAAACCACCATACAAACTTGGACATAAATTAGAAACAAAAAAATGTTTGGAACTCGCCGGGCTGAATCCGGGTAACATATTGCATCCAAATTGCATCTTTGGTACCTGCTCAAACCTAAGAAGAACATTTGTACAAATTTTCAACTCAATCGAGCAAACCGTTTACGCAGGACAACGAAAAAGCTTTAAATAGCTCTCGGACCGCAATGGGTTAATGAACCGAAACGTGATATAGCCTATAACACTTTCCGGGGTCGTAGAAGTGCTCCTGCAAAATTTGGTTGCTATCAGACTGGTGGTTTTTACGTGAAAAGGGTACAAACAAACAAACAAATAGAATGTCTTCTTTATATATTAGTTTTGATTAATTTAAACAAAAAAAATAAAATTACTGTATTTTAATTGTTAATTTTTATTAATATCCTCAACTAATTAATTTTCTTAAAAGTAAAAATTTGTTTAATATTTAACTTTTAGAATGTTAAATTCTAACTTTTTTATTGTTCATCAAAATATTCGTAGTATGAAGAAAAACGTTGATTCATTTTTAGCGTATTTATTAACTTTAAAGAAATGACGAGATATAATATTTTTAAGTGGAATTTGGATCTTTGATCATGAACTTGCTAATTTTAATATTCTAAATTATAATTTACAGGTGTGTTGTAATAACAATTATATTTCGGGCGCTGTTGCTTGCTTCATTAGAAGTGATTTTGATTTTTGTCGAGTTAATTTTATTTCTGCAGATATTTGTGAACTTATTTGTTTTATTGACAAAATTGAATATTGTTTCTATTGCGTTTATAGATTAGACGAGTATAATTGTAGTATTTTTTTAAATGAACTTAATAACCTGTTAAGTAATACAAAATGTAAATATTGTATTATTATTGGGGATTTAAATATTGATACCCTTGTCTATTGTCTATTGTATATTATATATGTCTATTGTTACATGTTAAATATGTCTATTGTAACATGTTGATGATTATAAACCACTATTATCATCCTTTGGTTTTTATTCTTTAATTAAAGAGGCTACTAGAATATCTGATATAAGTTCTTCTTGCATAGATCATATTAATTTTCGATTTCACAAAAGTAATTTACATATTTTACGTGGTATAAATGAAAATATTGAAGTGTCTCACCATAACATGGTTGGCATAATCTTTGAAAATGCTCATCCGAGTAAAATTAATTATGCTTGTAGACTTTACAAAATTGAGAACTACATTGCTTTATGAAAATTGTACTTTAAAAGAACATATTGATAAATGCACTTTTTGTAAGCCTTATATTGTGAACAAAGTTAAAAAAGTCAAACCTTTGTTGAACGATTCCTCTTTTAACACAATTACAATTACGTAATAAACTAAGAAAATCTGTTTCAAAATATCCAAATAATTCTCGTTTATTAGTTATAACTATAAAAAATCTCGTTTATTAGTTATAACTATAAAAAATTATGTAAAAGAATCAACATTTTTTTCAAAAATTGTAAAGACAATTACTTCAGGGTAAAATTTGTAGGTAATGCTGGTAACTCAAAATGGAATTAGCAATTAGTGAATTCTCTGTTAAATAAATCTTCTTCACATAATGTGATTAAACTAAAAATTAACAATGAACTAGTGTGGGATCCTTGTGTTATCGCTGATCATTTCAATGAATTCTTCTCAAACATCTATAATAAATTTTCGGATAGCTTTAATCTTAGTTCCAATACTATCGGTTACTGATGACTTTAACCAATCTCAAAACTTTGTTTTATTCCTATTTCGTCTTTGTTTTACTCCTATATCTTATTATTCAATATATTAAATCAAATAAAATCTTTAAACAACTCTAAATTCTAAAAAATATTTCATTTCGTATAGTTGATATTCTTAAATATTTGTTTAATAATTGTGTTTCCAATGGAATATTTCCTAGTTGTTTAAAGGAAGCTGTGATCATTCCTTTATTTAAGACGGGAGATTCAATCCTTCAGACCAACAATTTCAGACCTATTTCTATTCTTCCTTCCTTATCAAAAATCTTTGAAAAAATTATGAAAAAGCAGTTCTTATCTTTTTCAAAAAAATTAAGTTTCCTCAGTAATTCTTAGTTCGGATTTTTGCAAAGCAAATCTACTGAGCATCCTTTACATAAATTTTGTTCTGAGGTCTATGAAGCGCTTAATAATAGTTCATACTGTTCAGCTTTATACATAGATATAACGAAGGCTTTTGATCTTGTTGATAATAATAATCTATTATATAAGATTTTTCGAGCTGGTTACAGAGGTTTTATTCATGATTGGTTTAAGTCCTATTTAAGTAGTCGGAAAGACAAAGTTAGAGTGGATGAAGTTTTTGGCAGGATGACTATTTTAAATTTAATCTACCCTTGTTAAATTATTTCAACAAGAGTATACCAACTGCTTTTGCGGATGAAACAGCTTTTAACTATGAAGGTAAAAATGGTTCTGAAATTGTTGATCTTATTAATTATTAGTAGGCAACCCTGCACTTTCGGATTGGAAAAATCAAGCCATATCGCACGACGTGCTGACCTACATTTTAATTGATGGGTTTAATGTACGTCATGCTTGGTTAGTAGGGCAAGAACTTGCTTTGATTGTTTGTTTTCGAAAGAAAAAAAATCAAGACTAATTTTTTGTTATTGTTAAATTATACATGAGTCAGATAATATACATATATATATATATTATCTGACTCATGGCGCAGTGGTTAAGTCACCAACCTTTTAATCGAAGGGTCTTGGGTTCAAACCCCGGTCAGGTCATAAATAAAAAATATGTAGTACTTTTATATCGTAATAATGTATATCGTATAATTAATAGTAGTAATAATAACAATAATAATAGTAATAATAATAATAATAATAATAGTAATAATAAGAATAACAATAACAATAATTATAATAATAATAATAATAATAGTAATAATATAATAGCTATAATATAATAGCTATTAATAATAATAATAATATTAATAAGAATACTAATACCAATAATAGTAACCGCTATAGTGACAGTGGGGGTTGCCTTCAATAATTACCTCATGTAGTACTATATACTACTACTACATGTTGTAACTGTTGTGACGGCTTTAGTTACTGTTAGCTAAATAGTAATAATAATAGGCGGATTCATTGTTTCCTTACAGTCCCACTCCCAATTCAATGTTTCCGTATCCATTTCCTATCCTTTCCTATCCCTACTCCCTAGCCAATATACTGCGTTTGCAGGTAAGGGTTTCATCCTATTATATTGGCTAAAAGGGGGAGGTGGGTTTAGTCAATAAGAATCTGACACTACCAAGGGGGAAATTCTTGGTGGGTTTGGAAGATTCCCACCTCCCTTAGGAAAAAAAAAGTACGAGTATACAAATCACTAGTTATCTAGTAAAAGCAAGGAATTGAAGTAATACCTGTTTAATTTAATGCAAATGCGTATTATAGTTTTTTTTACTAAAGGTAAAAAAAAAAACTCAATTTTGATTTTGGTCGTCAGATATAAAAAAGAATAAAATGTAAAAATTGAATGATACTATACAATATACAAGTAATAACGAGATTACGTTAAGAATTTATTGTGAATTTATTAAGATTTTGCAAAATGTAATGATCATAAAAGAAATCGAAAGTATAGAATTGTATATACTTAGTATGTATATGTAAATTTTTTTTACATGTAGAATTTTTTTTTGTTTAAACTTTTATTACATTCTTAAAAATTTTAAATTAATATAGAAACAAATATTTTACTATAGAAATAAAAATGTACAAGTTTTAATGAATACTATTTTGATTTACTTATCAACATTGGCTTTTACCTGTTATATCCATACGGTAAAGAATTACCATCTTCCTTAAATTTTCGTTTTTCCGATTTTGGTTGATATTTTTTTATTTCGGGAATCGTAAGTTAATCATGATTTTTATTTCGACGAATATTTTCTGACGCATGTGTCTGCACTATTCAATGTATTTAAAACTGCTTCCTTTATGCTAATAAAATTAATTTTTAGAGAAGCTTCACAACTCAGAAGAAAAGAGTCCTTGAACTTTACAAACAATTTTTTCTGTATTATATTTTGTACAGTAAATTTTGTAGGCATAGTTCTTGGGACCACCACTTACAATTTTTGTAATATAACTTCCTATAATGGTCTAATTAATAATATTTCTAGAATGTTATGGTCTAATTCATCAGAAATGTCTCCTATAAATTCGCCTATTTGTGGTTCATATTCTCCTTCTCGGCTAATATACAACACCGAATCGGTGTCATTGTATAATACTCTACTGTCCAGCTTCTCTAGATAACTACAAAGTTGAGGGTGAGCATGTGTTATTGTATAAGCAGCGATACTTACTTTGACAGTAGATAAAGAAGTTACTGCTTCTTCTTTATATTTCCAGCTAACCACTAGAAATTCTTTATTTACTAGAAATACATGTGACATACTTCTACAGAGGGGTGTGTTATTAACTCGTAAAGTTTAAAAGGTTGATTTACAACGGTGATTTGTTGTTGATTTTCCCTTTGCCCAAATTTTCTCCAGAATGAGTTTAAAATAATCTTAGTAAAAGATCTTAAACCAGAGTTATTAACTACTTTATCGTATTCTAATTTAATTTCTTCCTTTTCAAAAAACCTATCAATATATTTTTCATTTTCTTTTTGAGTCTGACATTTTATTGGCCACCCAGAAGCTTCTTGTTTAATCTTATAAATTCGTTCATCATTTAGTGAATAAACCATCAATACCATTGCAATTGTCATATTTTACTGTTTCGTATTCGCAAATTTCATAAATATTTAAAAGTTTATACCCTTTTTCAATTGCTTTTTTAATTTCATCAATTACCCAAGTTCCTACTAATGCTCTTTCATCGTCTGTATGTCTGTATGTATATAGTATTTTCCTTGATATTTTTGTTCACTATAAGTATTACATAGTGAGAACATCAATTTATTATTTTGTTTGGCAGATAACACGGGATGTAATAGATTTGTTGGTATTCTGTTTAATTTAGAGCAGGAATCTTCTCCAACATAAATCTTGGAATGGTTTATGGGAAATTTCCTAGTTTGCAAACATATGGATATAAGGAACTTACATCTATGTATTTAATTTTTTTTCCTTGTTTACATTTATAATATGTGAATAATTTCTGAAAACCAGACGTGCTTTAGTTAGAATTTCAACATCATTTTTACAGTATTCTAAAATATCTTTTTCCATATTAAATTCTGATTTTCTATTTTGTTCATACCATATTAAAAATTCATTACGCTGATCTGCTTTCATTGTATTAGAGTTATAGTATTTAATTGCTGGAAGTCAATGTAATTTTTATTTTCCAATTTATTAAATAAATGTGGTATATGTACAATTTTTTCAAATTGATCGATAAATTAAAAGATTTGTTTTTTTCCCAAGGCCATTGAAAAGTAGTTCATAGAATCAATAAATTTAATATTATCAATTATCATGACAATAATTTTTGTACCTCGCATAATAAACTTTGGTTCAAGTAGAGTTTTATTGAGTATATAATTCAGAATAAACTGATGGTCAAACGCCTGTCGATTATGAGCAATTATGACAATCTTTTTTAATTTTCCAATCCGACAATCCTTTCTTAATTTTAAAATAAATTCCATGAAATCCTCTATAACATTTTTCGTTTTAAAACTCTTTCTCTTAATTTCCATTTTCCACAGAAATATAAAGAATCAATGTTTATACATTTAAAGCATCTCAGTTGAGCCACATATAAACTTGGAACATGTTATTTTATTTTTGTAGAGTTAATTTCTTCTTGTCTTGTTTCTAAATCATATAATACGGAAATTCAATTTTCAAAATTTAATTTTGTTTTGCCTTGCTGAATGAAGCAATTATGGTTTTCAGGAACATGATTGTCGCAAATTTTACAAAAATATTCTCCACATATATGAGTCCTACACTTTTATGAACTTTAAAACAAAATTTGCATTTCCTAATTTCTTTACAGATGCTTCTATTTTTTGAATTGCAAGCCTTATGATTTTCAAAACATGATTGACCACGAAATGCGCGATTGCACTGCATACATAAAATATTTTTAACATTAATTGAACAAGCTGGTGAGTTTTGACAGCAAGGGCAACTTTTCGAACACCTATGTTCATTTTTCTTAGAATACGGAATATGACATTCTTCACAATAAAATGTTATGCAAAAAGCAGCTGTGACCGAAGTTATTACATTGTAAGGATTATTATTGTATATCAAGTTAATTTTTTTTCCATTATTAAATCCTTCAAATAATACTTCTGAACCCCTTGTTCCATATTTATATACAACAATTTTGTGTTTATGTAAATATTTTTGAAATTGATTCAATTCACGAATTCCGCAGCCTTCAGATGGAATTGTTCTTTTTGATGTTTTTAATAATTTTAAAGCTGTTAAAGTTTGAAGTTTTGCTATATATTTTAGAATTTTTTCATATTTAATAAATTTTCCAATTTTAGCTATTGAAACAACAAGTGCACGTGGTAAACATAAATTATCGCTGTTTTTTATTGTTATTAATCCTTTCTTTTTTAAGCATTTCTCTTTATAATTTGAATATTTATTATTTCTACCTCTACCAGTAATCTAACACGGGTAACTGTTAAAGAAAAAGTGCCTGTAGTTAAACCTATAGACGTAAAATAAAAATAGTGTATAACAAATGAAACAAAAAATGTATAATAAAGAACCACCTTCAGAATTGCTTTGAAAAACATTGGAAATTACATCCGAAATGTCGCTAAATTTAAGTTCATGAGCGGATCTAAGACTGAGATACGCAGGACCTTGATCATCAAAGCTCTATCCACAAAATATTAGCCCAATCTTAGCAGTGGAATTCATATCTTTCACAGCAATTCTGATTATTTGATGTATAGCATCCTTAATCCAGCTAATTGGTGCTCTATTTTCAGGTACGGATTTAATTACAAATTTTATGACCGTTCATATTAAACCGTTTAACAAATGTCGAATTTCGATTTCCATTATGTAAGGCGTTATAGTTTCGGTAAGAAACCTTTGTAAAATAATTTTTTCGATATTTTCTTTATAAGAATTTCAGATGTTAAGAAGAACAGATTAATATTAAATTTTCAATACAGATTCATTCTCTTAAATTGAAATGACGCTTTAATAAATTTTAGTTGTTTAACTAGAATCCGATCTTAATCCTATCTTAAGATGTAAATAGAAAATTCTATGCAACATTGAAATTTTCAAACTAGAACTTAATTTAAAACTTATCTTGAAGATATAAATTGTAATCAAATGACAATATAATATATTATATTTCTTTAATAATTAGATTATCATCTTATACGTATTTTAAATAGAAAACAGTATTACAACATTGTAATCAAACGGCAATTTAATAATTATCCCTTTTCTGCATGGAAAATATTAGCAACATTGTAATCAACTGACATTTTTAATAGAAAATATTTGCAAGAGTGTAACTAGTTCTAAAGTTTTTATTTTGTTTTAACATTACTCGAAATTTGTATTTAAATACATCGAGATTTTATAAATATATCAGTTTAATTTGAAACAAACAGATGATAAATGAAATAAACAGATGAATATCATGATCAGCAACAACAACAGCAACATCATCAACAAGACCAACAACAACAACATTCATTTTATCAGCCACTAGAGCAAATCGAACATTTACTGGCCCAGCATTTTGTATATCGCGAAATCACATCAAATTCCACCAAAAATAAAAACTGGTGGAATTATTTAAAAATTTAAAGGTTAAAGATATGGAGCCAAGTAGGCTCTATAAAATTAATAAAATTAAAAAATAAACACCGTTTACGGTGAAAAATATGTCTTCGAGACCTTAAATAATATTATATTTATATCGCAACAAAAAGTGAGGAAATCGAAAAAAATATTTATTTCCTAATAAGTTGACTATAAAAGAAGAACGTGGTGATTTTTAATTCGCCAACAAAACAATAATAAAAGTTATATTATAGAATTTGTTCTATATAAAGAATTATTATATATTAAGAATTCTGTTTTTTATATTAAAAATTTTACATTAAGAATTTGTTCAATAAAAAATTTTATTTCAAATAAATTTTGTACTGTTCTAAATTTATTTTAATTTCATATTGTTCAAATGTTAGGATTTTATCTAATTTTTCAGGTGTTAAGATTTTATTTTATTTTTCAGATGTTATCAAGTTTTTCAGATACGTATTAGAGTTTTATTTTACAGATCTTAAACAATATTAATTGTTGAATTTATCCATGTGTTATGTTTTTCGTCAAACCCAAGCCATTTAACAAAAACTTTATTGCCTTTATTCTTTAAAACTTTCTCGACAAGATATACGTTTGGGTGTTTAACAGATGTGAGCTGCTCCTCATAAAATTCACCAAATATTGAATCATTTTTATACAGTCTCCAACTTTATATTTAGCTTTTAGAGAAATTTTAGGTTGCATGTAGGTAAACATATTTTAAAATAAATTTTACGTTTTTCTTAGAAATTTTTTCAGGAGGTAATTTAGTTCTTCTATGTTTAGTGGAATTATAGGTGTTTAATAAAGATTGCAATGTATTAATCTATTTGTAGTTTCCTTTTAAACTAAATATTTTTCACTTTAAATTTTTCAAAGTTCGATTAAAGCGTTCTACAATAGATGCTTTCATTTCAGAGTAAGTATGATAGTGATTAATACCCTTCTTTACAACAAAATTTTGAAATATGGAATCGAAAAATTCTTTACCTTGATCTGAATGAATGTTTTTAGCTAAGTTTTTAGCTCGTTTTATAATTTTCTTTAAAGCATTTAAAACATTACTACCGGTTTTAGTTTTAATTGGTTCAGCATAAGCATATTTAGAAAATATATCTATAACGGTTAACATATATTTAAAACCTTTGTTGAATTTTCCATAAGGAATCATTTCCACTAGATCAATTTGCCACGTATCTTTTACTCCTTTCTGCGTGACTTTCCTTCTAAGACCTCTTTCTAGTTGGTCTATGTATTTCTTTTACTATCTTGACATGATTTTTACACCATCTAACTAGTTTCAAAAATCCAATTTTACATTTCTTTCTTTATATACTATGAAAACTTTGAATTTTGACTGGGTGCTACAGTATATAACGCTGTTCAATTTTACTAGCAAATCATTTTTAATTCAATTTTGCTAAGATATTTTACAAAAAACAAAAAAAAAAATGGAACCTGATACAACAAAATTTCCATATAGTGAGGGCACTTCTATACAAAATAAGATTCAAGTTGATGAAATTACATCTACTGTAGATGAATTCGGGAGTACGAATTTATCGAGTACGGATCGGAAATTTATTAGTGAATTTTAAAAAAATATATAAAATAGACTATAAAATTGTAGAGGATAACGCAAAAAAATAATAAATAATTAGTGAAAATTCTTTTAAAATTTTATGAAAAGATAAACTTTTACATAATATTTAAAGTAAAAATATTTAAATAAAAGTGTAGGATTGGAAAAAATCATTATAAAAATATAAATTTGCATATGGTTTTGATGCACTCATTAAATTAGAGTTGCTCTCACAAAAATTATTAATTTAACGTTACTGCAAATCAAATGAGTAAATAAAACAAAACCAACAAATTTGGATTGAAAAAAATCATTATAAAAATATAAATTTGCATGTGGTTTGTTGCACTCATTAGTGTAGAGTTGCTCTCACAACAATTATTAATTTAACGTTACTGCAAATCAAATGAGTAAATAAAACAAAAACAACAACATGGCAAGTAGTAGCACGTGTAAAAAATGTAACAGAAGTGTGAGAAGTACATCTTCTATAAAGTGTAATGTCTTTTGTGATGGTATATTTCATACAGCAGTAAATTGCAGTGGAGTAAAAGAATATGAAGAAATAAAAGATTATTTGAACAACAACAATATATTTTTTATGTGTGAGGAATGTAAGGCAAAAATAGAAATGATTAAAATAGGTTTTGAAGGTATTGAAAGTAAATTTGAAAAAATGGATGAAATTAACGAAAAACTTGAGCAGAAAGAGAAGTCATTGAGTATTTTAGAGAAGTCATTGAAAGATATTATTGATAACCTGAGTATTTTAGTTCAAGATAATATTATAAACAATATAGGAAAAATGTCATTGCAAAATGAATCAAATAAGAAGATTCAGACAGTAAATAATAAGAAAACGTTTGCTGATATGATTAAGCAGGACCCACTAGTGGTAATAAAACCAAAAAAATCGCAATCAAGTGTTTTAACTAAAACAGCAGTAAAAAATAATATTTGTCCAGAAAATTTAACAATAAACAAGGTAGCTGAAAAAAGTGGTGGAACAATTGCTATTTACTGTAAAGATGCTAATTCGGTTGGTAAAATAAAAGATAATGTAGAAGAAAAATTGGGAGATGAATATGAAGCTTTTATACCAAAAGAAATTAAACCAAAAATATTAATTAGCGGCATGTCTGAAAGCTATGAGAAGGAAACTATTGTAGAAAAATTAAAAAAGCAGAATACTTGGATCAAAGAGGAGGAATTAAAGTGTGTTAGAGTATATGAAAAAAAAAAAAAGTTAATAAATTTAATGCAATAGTAGAAATGGGTGTTGAAGATTACAACGAAACCATAAAGAATGGAAAAATCTTAATTGGATGGGATGTGTGCAGAGTGTATGAAAATTTTGATGTAATGAAATGCTATAAATGTTTGGGTTATGGACATAAGAAGGAGAAATGCATTGAGAAAAAGAAAATATGCTTAAAATGTGGCGGTGAACACCTGGTAAAAGAATGTACAGCGAATGAAGAAAGATGTGTAAATTGTGTAAGAGCAAATGAAAAATATAAACTTGGGCTAGATGAAAAACATAATTGTGCAGATAGAAACTGTGAAGTATATATGAGAAAAATTGAAATTAGTCGAAAAAGGATTTTTTTATAAATAATCATAGAAAGGAGGATGAGTTGAGTGGAGTATACTTAAATATACAAGGATTAACTACAAATTATAATGAATTCGAAAATCTTATGTTTAGGAACAAATTTAGTTTTGGATGTCTAAGTGAAACACATATTACAGCGGAAATTGATCAATCTGAAATATTACTTGATGGATATGATGTTTACAGATGCAATTCATATTCAAGAAATACAGGTGGAGTTTTAATTTATATTAAAAAAGGATAAAAAATAAAATGATTTGCAGTTTATACTGTGAAAATGTATGGATGTTATGGGTAAATATTTGTTTTAAGGGAGAAAATTGGTTAATAGCGTGCATATATAGAAGTAGGCAATGTACGGTAAGCAGGTTTTTAGAAATCATGGGTGAGTGGTGCGATACATACTGTAATAGATCGAGCAATATAATTATAACTGGAGATTTTAATATAAACTTATTAAATAAAGATAATGATGAAAAAAGAATGCGTGAATTTATTTCGGATTATAGTCTTAAGCAACAAATTAATGAGCCAACCAGGAGAACAATTAGATCACAATCTCTGATTGATTATGTGTTAACTGATCACATAACAGATGTCCAGGTAAAAGTGGTATCGCAGTTTATTATATCAGATCATGAAACGATTTGTATAAAATTAAAACAAGTGCAATATAGGAATACTAATGACAAAATAACATATTTGAAATATAAAAAAGATGAAATGATAAAAACATTAAATAGAAAACTATTTTTAAATTCTTTAGGTATGAGCCCATTAAATGATTGCTGCTTAAAATTTACAAATGACTTAAATGATACACTGCAGAGTATGAAAAAAACAATTATCTTAAGAGAAAATTGTAATAAATGGTACAACAATGAGCTAGAACAAATGAACCAAAGAAAAGTAAGTTTATATAATAGGGCTGTAATGCTAAAAAATATGGAAGCATGGAATGAGTACAAAGCTTGCAGAAATATG
This sequence comes from Poecilobothrus nobilitatus, assembly GCA_947095535.1. NCBI lineage: Eukaryota > Metazoa > Arthropoda > Insecta > Diptera > Dolichopodidae > Poecilobothrus > Poecilobothrus nobilitatus. The sequence continues at coordinate 183,929,832 of OX352772.1, forward strand.
TATAAATATAAATGTAAAGAAGCCAAAAATAGTTATATAGAAAGCCAAATACAGCAAAGGAGTGGAAACCAAAGGGAAATGTGGAAAACTATAAAGAAACATATTTTAAAAAAGGAAAATACGGTATTACAAAAACTAGAAATAAATGGCATAGAAGTAAATAAACAGGATGAAATTGCAAATATTTTGAATGATTTTTTTGTAGATAGCTTATATGAAATCCATAGCAGTATTACTAATTTACCTTATATAAATACGGATACCAACATTAACAGAGGAGGTAACTTCATATTTCAACTAATTAATAGTGAAATGTTGGACAAAACCATAAAAAAGATGAACAATAAAAATGATTATAATGGGTTAAACAAAAAAATAATAATAGAATGTAGTGAGCTATTTTTCCCAGTGTTAGAATATATAATTAATGAATCTTTCAGGGGTGGAGTTTATCCTGAATGCTGGAGAGATACCGTAGTGGTTCCGGTACCAAAAATAAATAATGGAAAGGCACCAATTGATTATAGACCAATTAACATGCTAACAATATACCAGAAGATTTTAGAAAAAATTGTAGCCGAACAACTAAGTAATTTTTTAAAAGAGAATGAAATAATTTGTGAAGAACAGTCAGGATTCAGACAAGGGCACTCTTGTGAAACTGCTATTAGTTGGGTGATAAATGAATGGAAGAAGGAAACGGATGGAAAAAATATAATTGTGGCTGTGTTCATTGATTTGAAACGGGCTTTCGAGACTATTGATAGAGATATTCTGTTAAGAAAATTAGAAAAAATTGGTATATTAGGAGCAGAGTTAAATTGGTTTAAGCAATATTTGAAGGATAGAAAACAAAGAACAAGAGTTGGACCAGTTTTGTCAGCTTTAAAAAATATAGAAATAGGTGTACCTCAAGGGTCCGTGTTGGGTGTTTTACTATTCCTGATATATATAAATGATATGAAATCGGTCATAAAATATGCTAAGCTTGTGCTCTTTGCGGATGATGCATTGTTATATATCAAAGCGAAAACAATAGAAGAATGCAGAGATCTACTAAGTAAAGACCTAGAAAATTTGTACAAATGGTTGTGTATGAATAAATTAAAATTAAATGTCAGTAAAACCAAAAGTATGGTCATAAATGGAGGAAACAGCAACGTAACGCTCTTTCTGGATAATGAAGAGATAGAAGGTGTAGCAGATATTAAATATTTAGGGGTATACATTGATAATAAATTAAAGTTTAACTTACATGCTGATTATGTATGTAAAAATATTTCAAAAAAAATTGGTTTTTTTGCACGCATTAGGGACAAGTTATCTTATGATTGTGCAGTCACTTTATATAATACACTTATCTTGCCATATTATAATTATTGTTCGTCAGTATTATTTATGTGTGCTATGGGAGATATAAATAGACTTCAATTATTACAAAACAAAGCCATGAGGTCAATTCTGAAATGTGACCGATATACAAATATACAAAACATGCTAAGATCATTAAAATGGATGAATGTACAACAATATATAAAGTTTAATGCTATAATTTTTATTTTTAGGATTAAATACAAGATATACCCTGGTTATCTTTGGAGAATCCTTGACTATATATCAGACAGCCAACCGTACAATGTAAGAAATGCTGAGAATTTCAGATTGCCGTTATATAAAAGAGCAAGAACACAAAACAATATAATGTATAGGGGATTAGCTTTATTTAATAGTTTACCGAATGAATTAAAAATTGAAAGAAATTTTACAACTTTTAAAAATAAATTAGAAATTGTAATAATAAATGAATTAATTTGAATTTTCTGGTATAAAATAAAATAAATTATATTTAAAGAGATTTAAAAATAAATTATTAATTTAAAAATAAATTAGAAAAATTATAATAATAAATGAATTGAATTAAATTTGCATAAAAGAGAAAAAAAAAAAAAAAATTAAACTAATATAAACTTAATTTAAATTTACTAATGAAAAAATAAAATAAGAAGAAAATAATTTGTATGAATTTGTAAATATAGTTTTAACTAATAAATAAATAAATAAATAAAAAATAAATAAAAATTAATGGAAACTGAAGAATTCATACCACCGTTTCAAGTCTTAGATGAAGATACAGATGAGCAACAAATTTGGGAAATAAATAACCAAGAAGAAGATCCTTACTATTTTGCAGAATTTTTTAGAAATAATTTATAGCCTAAAATAATATATAAGAATATTTGTGTAAATGTATATGTATCTATAAGTATTTCATAATAAAAACAAATTTCACAAAAAAAAACAATGACCAAAATATTACAAATCTTATTTTCTAGTAGTATACTGTACAGGTACTTCTAAAAACAATCTAGAATAATTGCATTGAACGCTATAACGTTGTATTGGAGTATATATTTCTTCGTGCAATTTCATAACATGTTTTCTTGACAGGTTTTGATATATTTAATAACATATTCCCGTACATTAATTCAGCATTTTTATCGTGTATTTTACAGCTTGAAAAAAATCAGTTAAGTTTTAAAATATGTCAGCTTCCTCCTTGTTAATACTAAGACATCGGCCTATAGCAATTCTTAATCCATATTGCAAAAATAATTTTGTATTTTTTATTGATTGTTTCGAGTACCTTTCATAAAATTGCTGATAGAACTTACACCAATCATGATATTTTAAAATAGCTGATTCTGTATCAAGATTGATAAGGTTAAATCAAATTGCATACACTTATCAAACAACAATTTCAGATGTGCTGTTAACAATTGTTATAATGTACTTATATATGTATATCTCTTTTAAAGGAAAAAATGTTAGATTAAGACATTAAATTTCCATACTTGCACGATATGAATTTAAATAACAAAACTAAAAAAATTTACGTCAACATTAAACAAGAAATTCACGTTATGCATGTATGGGAGTATGCTTACAGATAAGCAAGGAAAGTTCATTGGGAAGAATACGTTTAGTTCTATTTCATAAAGCTTCCAAGAAGTTTATGAAATAGAACTTTTTCAAATAAATCATAACGAATTATTTGAAAAATTAATAAATGAAAAAATGAATTCTGAAGAAATTAAATCGTCAAAATATATTTTAAATTCAAATAAAAATCATTTCTACAACGAGGGGATCGATTAATTTGTGTCACAATTTAATCGATCGATTAACGGAGTCAAGCACCAAATTATAATATCAACCTCTTAACCTATCTACAGTAAAATCTATAATTTCCCTAAAATCTACGAGGAAGTGGTAAACAAACAAATTCAGGAAATGCTGGATCAAAATATTATCCAAATATCAAAAAGCCCCCTACAATAGCCCTGTATGGGTAGTACCAAAGAAGCTGACCTGCCGGAGCAACCAAAAGTGGCGCATCGTCATCGATTACCGTAAATTGAATGAAATAACGACCTGATTCCGAATATAGACTCTATATTCGATAAGCTGGATAAAGCACAATATTTCTCGACTCTGGACCTTGCAAAAAGATTTCACCAGATTTCAGTGGATGAAAAAGATCGCTCCAAGACCGCGTTTTTTACACCACAAGGTCACTTTGAATTTGTACGGATGCCATTTGGTTTAAAAAATGCTCCGGCAATATTTTAAAGAACGATCAACTATGTTCTAAAAGATTTCATCGGGAAAATTTGTGTGGTTTACTTAGATGATATTCTCATATTTTCCACGTCACTACAAGAACATTTTTCTGCTATAAATAAAATCAACGTAATAAAACAAATCAATCTATCGCAAGTTTACCCAAGATTACGCAAAAGTAGCCCAACCTATGACAAAATTATTTCATTTCAAAAATTAAAAAATCTAATAAAAAGTCATCCTATCTTGTGTTACCCCAATTTCAAAAAGAAGTTCATCTTGACAACAGATGCTTCTAATTTCGCGAACGGAGCGGGCGTTTCATAGGAGGATCACCCTGTCTATTTTGCAAGTAGAACATTAAATACTAATGAATGCAACTACTCTACCATATAGAAAGAATTGCTCGCCATAGTATAGACCACTAAGTAATTTTGGCCATACTTATATGGTACCAAATTCTTAATAAGAACAGACCACCAACCTCTAAAATGGTTAAGCTTAAGCTTCTTAAAAGAACCAAACGCCAAACTACAAAGATGGCGAATTAGGTTAAACGAGTACGATTTTGAAATAGCCTATGTAAAAGGCAAAGAAAATAGAGTGAGTCTTGAGTAGAAAGAATTCTACAATCAATAAAATACTTCACGTCAATCACCTACCTGAAACCAACAACAGTGAAGAAGTCAATATCTTAAACGCTACAACAATTATCAACCCTAAAGAATTAAAAATTTTAAAATATTTTAAATAAATTTTACAAAAACCAGTTATAAGTTTCAAAACCTGCAAAAAGAAGAGAATAGCACCTACAAGTAAAGCCTGGAGCGAACCCGAAACTCTACAACGAATGCAAAAGTTCTCCCGCATAAAGCCAAGAAGGAACAATTTGTGTAATCTTGGCGGTGGCAAAACAATGACTAATAACTCCGAACTAGCAACGGACGTAATAATAAATAAATATTTTACGCAATTATATTTAGTTTAGTTAGTTTTAGTTATTTAGTTATAATAGAAATAATTATAAAATATGGTAAATTTAGGCACATCTTTATAAGTGAAAACGAGTTAATTAATGACCATTATTTAAATGATATTTTAGGAAGATTCATCAAGAGAGAAACGACCGCAATTTACTCAGAACTCGAGGACATAAAATACAATATTTTACAAAACAAACTTATCGAATTCTTTTCCAATGATAACAAAATAAAGTTTATAAAGTGTAAAAAAAAAGCTCATGACGTAGAAACCGAAAAAGACGCTTTAGATATTATAGAGAAAACCCATAACGAAACAAATTACCGAGGAATAATAGAAAACTATGCCGAAATTAAAGATAAATATTTTTTCCCCAAGTTCGAAGAAATATTTCACAAGAAGCAATTGTGATACATGTAACCAATCTAAATATGATCGCAAACCAAATAAATACAAATTTGAAATCTCGGAAACACCAGTCGCCCCCCAATAAAATAAAGTTTACCAAACCACCTAACACCTAACATTACAATGTTTAAATGAAAGAAACTCAATAACTGTAATTCTGTAAGAGATTCTCCATCTTTAGAAAACCAGAAAAAATTGTTCTGGATAACGAATTTGACAGCATTAATATTAAAGGTTTTCTCAGAACATAAAATATTAACGCCCATTTGACATCGACTCCCAGCCAGGCAACTCTACCATCGAGGCGACTCACGGTACATTAATAGAACGTCTTCGAATCTTAGACACCCAGAAATCTATCCTAAAAGCATATGAAAAAATATTATTCACGGTCGGAAAATATAATAACACGATCCATTCGGTAACCAAAGTCAAACCATTCGATTTTCTCAATGGCGAAGTAAAAGATATAGAAAAAAATTAGGAAATTAATTGAAGATCAAAAATTTAAAATCTTCGCAAAACTAAACGAAAGTAGAAAAAATGTTGAATCTAAAGATGGACATAATGTCCTTGTAGAAAATCCTAAAGCAATTAGATATAAGCACAAAAAGAAATATACTTATATAAAATCTAAGCTAGTCGACAATAAATTGAAAGATAATAGAAATAAAAATATTCATTCTAATAGAATTAAAAGATCTTTCAAATATTTCTCAGGTAATAAAAATCCAGAGGGAAGTTCCTCAGAAACATCACAAGTAAATTAGGTTAATACTCTTAGTACTCTCTCTTGTTTTAAATACGTCTTTTTCAACAATTAATGCTCAAAAATTAGAAAACCAAGGTAGATTTCAATTAAAAAAACAAGAAGAAATTCCTATAATACAAAATTACTCCAAAATTCTTCATTTTATGAACATAAGCAAATTAGAAAATACATTATATCAAATAGAAAATAACATCCTCTATACATTTATCTCAACCCAAGACAATATCATGACAGAACAACTAAAAAGCCAGATAGAAAAAAATCGACATAACATAAAAATTTTAATACCACATCGACGCAAACGAGGACTTGTTTTCACTTGTGGAGACAACCGAGGACAAAATTTCGGCGGTAAAATACTTAAATGGCTATTCGGAAATTTAGATGACGACGACAAAACTGAAATCATGAATGACATAAAACTCTTGGAAGAGAACAACTCCATTAAAGCTTATAACAGACAAATTAAAATCTATAACCAAGTTCAAGAAAATTTAAATATCTTACAAAAACGTATTAACGACAATCAAGCAATCTTGAAAGCATCATTAATAATCTTTACAAGAAGTATAAAAACACTACAGTTTCTTACCATTTGTTTCTCACTATTTCTTTCTCACCAACTCACTTGATTCAGAAATAGACAAAATACAACAAAACATATTATTTGCCAAACATGGCATTATGACTCATTCAATTCTATCCAACGAAGAAATCGATGAATTCGAAATTGACGTCTTTAAATAAACTTAATATAATGAAAACAAAATGTTTAACAATAGGAACAATACAAAAACCAAAAATAGAAATAAATAGCGAAAAAATTGAAAATGGTGATGAAATAAAATATCTAGCAGTAATCATAGATGATAAGCTAAATTTCAAAATGCAGTGTAAATATATATGTAAAAAGAAAGCAAAGAAATAGCTTTTTTAGGTAGAATTAGATCAAAAATTTCCAGAAACTGTGCAATAAATATATATAATTCACTTACACTGCCACATTTAAATTATTGTTCTTCAATTTTATTATTAAGTAACGAGACGCAAGTAAACAGATTTCCAGTTTTGCAAAATCGAGCTATGAGAATCATTTTAAAGTGCGGTATTAGAACTCATACCAAAGATATGTTAAGTACAATGAATGGATGTTAGAAGCAAATTAAAGTTCAACATACTGATCCCCATGTAAACTAAAACATAATTTACTACACAGTTATATGCAGAAGCACATTGAATATGTTGGTGGTTATTACTACTTACGGAACAGAGTAGAATTTAGACTACCGCTATACAAAAAATCCAGCACACAAAATTCACTAATGTATAAACGAGTGCAACTTTTCAATGAACTACACCGTAATATAAAAAATGAAACTAGAATTAGTATATTTAAAAAAATATTAGTAGAGCATATATTTAGAATATGATTTTAAATTTAAATTGTAAAATTGTAAAGTTTCTTAGAGACTAACAAAATAAATCTAAATTTAACCATCTTACCATTGGAAAACCTAGTCGAATTCATTAAAAATCATTAAAAACATTTCCCGATTCCAAAGTCAATTCGTCAAATGCAATGATTTATCGGCATGGTGAACTATTATCATAGATTCGTACCAAAATTTATTGAGTTTCTTATGCCAATTTACGCCTATTTAACCGAAATTCTAGCAACCTCTCGCCTTTTTATCTAAGAAACTTTTACTCACTGAAAGAAAGTATTCAAATTCAAATTAATCACCATAAACCATTGGTCAACGCCATCTTACAGAACGAAACCCAAGGCAAACGTAAAATCTCGATTTCATCACGCAATTCACAACCGACATTCATCACATCTCTGGCAAAGAAAAAATTCAATTACTTTCATTCATTTCATAAAATTCAAATTAATTAAAATTCAAAATTCAATATAGAAAAAATTCAATTACAAGATCTCGAACTACTTTGCGAAATTTCAACGATTAATAAGACATCTTATACACCAAACTCTTTACGTCGCTCAATTTTCAGTACCTTGCATAATTTGGCACACCCTGGTATTCGAACAACAAGAAAATTACACAATAAATTAAACGATATAGAATCCCCGCGACGATCACAACTGAAGCAAAATTATTTCAGGAATTAACAAGAGCTGCTTCATACTATCCACAATCTAACAGGCTAGTCGAACGGTTCCATCGGCAATTAAAAGAGGCAATTAAAGCTCGGGGAAGTATCCAAAATTGGAATTTTGAATTACCATTTCTGCTACTTGGTACACACGCTGCAGTAAAAGAGGATCTACAGCTCCCTAGCAGAACTTGTTTACGGTCAAACTTTAAAACTGCCCGGTGAATTTTTCATTGATCAAAAATCAGACTCATTCTGTACAAAAGTACTCGTGAAAAAACTTCGTGAATTAATGAAAAAATTACTTTCAACTCCAACACGATTTGGGAAGCAAAGTAAAATTTTCATTCTCCAAAATTTATATTCATGTAAGTACGTTTTTGTCAGAAATAACAAAATTAAACAGTTTATGAACAACGTACGAAGGACCTTTTGACGTTGTCAGGCGACTTGGAAAGTTTTTCGTACTGTTGATAAATAACAAAAAAGTCTCTATATCGATTAACCGGCACTGGCAGAAATTTCTTCAATTAATTCATAATAAAAAAGGTTTATTTCAAATAATTTTACAATGTAAGTAACATTAATCCAAATAAATAAATTTGGATTAATGTTACTTACATTTTGGATTAATATAACAAACAAAGTTATTCTATGTACCTTTTTCAGTTTATAAAACTGGTATTGGGGTGTAATTAGTACTGTCATTAATATAGAATATACAATTGATTTTTGATGTATAAACATTTATTTTATTTTACTACTGTTGAGTGTTCACTACAGGAAAGTTTTCTCTACGTGCGAGCGATGTCACTTTTCAAATACTTTATAGTAAGCTTCTTAAATGAAGTCAAGTTTGCACTTTCTTTTACCTGTAACGGCAATGAGTTAAAAATACGGGTGGCTGATGGAATAAAGCCACCCGTATTTTAAATATAATAAAATATATAAAATTTTATTATATATTTTCCACCAATATATAATAATATAATATATAAATAAATTTTATTATATATTTTCCAAAAAGCCACCCGTATAATAAAATTTTATAATCTTTTACTGATTTGCTTACGGAGAGATTGATCGACTTACTGTTCCTAGCGGTTCTTCCTGAGACTTGAGCTCTATTTTGAAGTTTTATGTTGTTTTTTGTTTTATTCTTTACTAGCTTATAAATTAAAACAGCTTTTTCAAGATCGCTGATTTCTTGTAGCATATTAAATTTATTATTTATGCGGTATAATAAAGGCCGTAATCAGAAATGTGAATATGTTATTTTTAAACATAAGCTCATTATACATATAGTATGTACATATTTAAGTGATATTTTTTGGCAAATTTGCTATACCATAGAAAAACGAGGAATATAGTTGTACAGACTATAGAACATAGGATAGATAATAGGATACAGATAGAATAACGATATAATATAGGATACAGTTGCCTTTGTCAACTCTTAGATACCCGTACGAACCGTTAGTATGTTCACAGCCTGTCACCCTGCTTACAATATTATTTTTTTAATATTTTAGTATTTTAAAATAATTTGGGTGAATTTTATAATTTCTAGAACTGTGGGTTGTACATATATTCAAACTATATTTTTATACATTCTTCATAAGCAGATTTTAACCTTTCACATAACGATTATAAATCCAAAACTTTTTCAAATAGTCTATAGTACCATTTAATACTAAGCGGTAAATGTATATTAAATTTAGTACAAAAGTACAAAATAGTAAATATAATTTTAAATATTATATTATATTAATGCGTACATAGTATATTTATATTGATATAAGTATATCGCCATACATTGCAATATTTCTTTAAAAATATTTCCATTTATAGAATAATTTCTTATAAGTACAATAAAATACATATATGTATGTATGTAAATACGGCGCTATATAATATACATCTCTACTCTTATCATTCATTCATCAGTGACATACACGATATGTAAATAAACATGATATTATATAAGTATGTATTTATATCAATATCATATAAATAAAAATTCTTCAAGCAACCGTTATGTTGTTAAGTTGTTTAAATTTTTTTGTACTACGCATTGTATCTTCAACAATTTCAAATTATCGAGTAAAACAAAATGCAAAAAATTCGTTAAAGAAATGTGTTAGAAAAGCCTATCTATCTAAATTTCAAGCCTATCTAAAAGCGTGCCGGAGTTATGAAAGTAGAAAAATCATGCAAAATTTAGTTTTCACATAACGGTAAATTTAAATACTAAATTTGAAAAAATTCTATAATTTTGATACTAATTTATAAAGTTAAAATAAATACGTGTCGAATGACGTTTTCCGATTGAAAAAATCTTAAGCAGAACATAAGATATATGATCAAAAATAGGGCTTTTTCAAAGTTTGAGGGGCTGTAGCTCCGTAATAGATGGGGCTACATGAAAAAGTTGTTCCACAAAATTATTTTTTTCATGAGACCTACCCATGGTTAAAATTTTTTTTCTCTATCTTTAACGGTGTAGAAGTTTTGTAAACAGACGAACGGACGGACGGACAGAGTGAAACTAATAAGCACATTTTTTCAAAATTTTTTTGGAAAGGTGCTAAAAATTTTGTAGACGGAGAATAAAATAATATTATAATATTATGTGTATGCATACAATGAATTATTAAGTTCTTTTATTTTTGCCCGTGATATGATATGTATGTTTGTCTCAAATGTTTAACATAGCCAATAATTTACATTTAAATGTACATATAATAAAAATTTAATTTTCAGATATTGGGGTATAGTTTAATCATTCTACCCAAAAGCATTTTATCATAACTTAAAAACTAGGTTAGAGCAGCCAATAACAAAGCAGCCAATGAGGAGGTCTTAGAAAGTGGTGAAAGATTAGAAAAAATGTATTTTGAGAGATTTCAAATTTTTCAATATATTTTTCATAATTATTTGAAGGGACGCTTGTAAGTAGATTAAACTCTACTTCTGGATTAAAAATATTATCTGATAATGTTAAATTTTAGTATTAGAAGAATTATTTAATTTTTTTAATACAAAAAATGATTTAGGAAAATGAAAATCACAAATGAAAGTTTTTCCCTTTTTCGGAAATTCAACGAACTTTGCTTCAGGGTTTTTGAATTTTGTCCTTCGACAACCAACAATAAAACACTTAAAATCCATTTAAAAACTAATTTTATTGGTATAGCTAAAGATTTTAAAATAACTAACAATTAAAACTATTTACAAATATTAAATTTTAACTACCAAAAGAAATATTTTGCAAAAGTAAATGAACTTAATAATTCATATGTATGCATATAATAATATATATAAATTCTCTGTTAAAAATATTAACCAAATATTGACTCTAAATTCTAAACCAAATAAATTTTGATTTTTTTCTTTTTATTTATTTGTATTCAATTAAATGCAATCAAAGTAAAACAAAAACAACACAAATAAATAAAAAAAGAATGACAAATGGATTTAATCGTATAAATAACATTCTTATTATACATATTATTAACATTATTTTTGTTATTACATTTAACAGTGATTTCTTCCCAAGTTATTTTTTCTAAAGTTTTAAAAAATAAGTGTTTAAAAAATTTCCATACGATTTACTTATCTATATGTTATTGTCTATGGTTATACACATCTTATGGAGGATATTATTTCTGTTTTTTAATAACTGCCGAAAATATTATGTTGTTAAAACTTAAACACAGTATTGTTAAGATACTTAATAAGGTTATTTTAATTACTGTTATATATTAGAAATATGCATTGAAAGGACTTTATGCAATATTAAAAACAGTATAGATAAAAGTACAAGTAAAGAGTGTTGGAAATATCTTTTTAATAATAATAACAGTACAAAAAATTAGGCAGAATATTTTTAATAGGTGCTCGTGCGGAAATGGATTAACAAACGCTAACAAACATTTTGTCACAGGCTTTATTTAGAAACATAAATTAATCATGCCAAATTAGACACAAATTAGAAACAAAAATTTTTTTTGACAGTCTATCTTGCCGAAATGTGTTAATGTATCACGACAAAATTGATTGAATGAGTTTGTGGGCCAAAGTGCAATACTTGAGAAAATTTTCAATTGGTCAAATTGTTTAAGCACAACAACAACAAAATGAGAAACTACATGGCCTGAAGCCTGATGCTGAACGGGTTAATGGATCGTAACCAAATAAACTCAGTTAGCTTCTGTGATAAAGAGCTGAACTTTGATCAATTTTCAACGCAATTGGTCAAACCGTTTAAACGCGACAACAAAATAAATTACAAAACTTCACTGACCCCTAATGCCGAAAGGGGTTAATGGATCGTAACCAAATTAACCCAGTGACCCTTTCTGCTAAAAAGCAAGAATTTTGTGAATTTTCAAATCAATTGATTAAATCGTTTAAGCACGAAAACAGAAAAATTTAGTGAACTTCGTTCGGCTCTTGGGCCCAAACGGGTTACCGGAACTTCATGAAAATTTGCCAGAGGATTTTTTTCAGACCATAAAACTACCATACAAACTTGGACATAAATTAGAAACAAAAAAATGTTTGGAACTCGCCGGGCTGAATCCGGGTAACATATTGCATCTAAATTGCATCTTTGGTACCTGCCCAAACCTAAGAAGAACATTTGTACAAATTTTCAACTCAATCGAGCAAACCGTTTACGCAGGACAACGAAAAAGCTTTAAATAGCTCTCGGACCGCAATGGGTTAATGAACCGAAACGTGATATAGCCTATAACACTTTCCGGGGTCGTAGAAGTGCTCCTGCAAAATTTGGTTGCTATCAGACTGGTGGTTTTTACGTGAAAAGGGTACAAACAAACAAACAAATAGAATGTCTTCTTTATATATTAGTTTTGATTAATTTAAACAAAAAAAATAAAATTACTGTATTTTAATTGTTAATTTTTATTAATATCCTCAACTAATTAATTTTCTTAAAAGTAAAAATTTGTTTAATATTTAACTTTTAGAATGTTAAATTCTAACTTTTTTATTGTTCATCAAAATATTCGTAGTATGAAGAAAAACGTTGATTCATTTTTAGCGTATTTATTAACTTTAAAAAAATGACGAGATATAATATTTTTAAGTGGAATTTGGATCTTTGATCATGAACTTGCTAATTTTAATATTCTAAATTATAATTTACAGGTGTGTTGTAATAACAATTATATTTCGGGCGCTGTTGCTTGCTTCATTAGAAGTGATTTTGATTTTTGTCGAGTTAATTTTATTTCTGCAGATATTTGTGAACTTATTTGTTTTATTGACAAAATTGAATATTGTTTCTATTGCGTTTATAGATTAGACGAGTATAATTGTAGTATTTTTTAAATGAACTTAATAACCTGTTAAGTAATACAAAATGTAAATATTGTATTATTATTGGGGATTTAAATATTGATACCCTTGTCTATTGTCTATTGTATATTATATATGTCTATTGTTACATGTTAAATATGTCTATTGTAACATGTTGATGATTATAAACCACTATTATCATCCTTTGGTTTTTATTCTTTAATTAAAGAGGCTACTAGAATATCTGATATAAGTTCTTCTTGCATAGATCATATTTTCGATTTCACAAAAGTAATTTACATATTTTACGTGGTATAAATGAAAATATTGAAGTGTCTAACCATAACATGGTTGGCATAATCTTTGAAAATGCTCATCCGAGTAAAATTAATTATGCTTGTAGACTTTACAAAATTGAGAACTACATTGCTTTATGAAAATTGGTTAAATGTTTCTGATAATCCTGACATAGTTTTTACTCTATTTATTAGTACTTTAAAAGAACATATTGATAAATGCACTTTTTGTAAGCCTTATATTGTGAACAAAGTTAAAAAAGTCAAACCTTTGTTGAACGATTCCTCTTTTAACACAATTACAATTACGTAATAAACTAAGAAAATCTGTTTCAAAATATCCAAATAATTCTCGTTTATTAGTTATAACTATAAAAAATCTCGTTTATTAGTTATAACTATAAAAAATTATGTAAAAGAATCAACATTTTTTTCAAAAATTGTAAAGACAATTACTTCAGGGTAAAATTTGTAGGTAATGCTGGTAACTCAAAATGGAATTAGCAATTAGTGAATTCTCTGTTAAATAAATCTTCTTCACATAATGTGATTAAACTAAAAATTAACAATGAACTAGTGTGGGATCCTTGTGTTATCGCTGATCATTTCAATGAATTCTTCTCAAACATCTATAATAAATTTTCGGATAGCTTTAATCTTAGTTCCAATACTATCGGTTACTGATGACTTTAACCAATCTCAAAACTTTGTTTTATTCCTATTTCGTCTTTGTTTTACTCCTATATCTTATTATTCAATATATTAAATCAAATAAAATCTTTAAACAACTCTAAATTCTAAAAAATATTTCATTTCGTATAGTTGATATTCTTAAATATTTGTTTAATAATTGTGTTTCCAATGGAATATTTCCTAGTTGTTTAAAGGAAGCTGTGATCATTCCTTTATTTAAGACGGGAGATTCAATCCTTCAGACCAACAATTTCAGACCTATTTCTATTCTTCCTTCCTTATCAAAAATCTTTGAAAAAATTATGAAAAAGCAGTTCTTATCTTTTTCAAAAAAATTAAGTTTCCTCAGTAATTCTTAGTTCGGATTTTTGCAAAGCAAATCTACTGAGCATCCTTTACATAAATTTTGTTCTGAGGTCTATGAAGCGCTTAATAATAGTTCATGCTGTTCAGCTTTATACATAGATATAACGAAGGCTTTTGATCTTGTTGATAATAATAATCTATTATATAAGATTTTTCGAGCTGGTTACAGAGGTTTTATTCATGATTGGTTTAAGTCCTATTTAAGTAGTCGGAAAGACAAAGTTAGAGTGGATGAAGTTTTTGGCAGGATGACTATTTTAAATTTAATCTACCCTTGTTAAATTATTTCAACAAGAGTATACCAACTGCTTTTGCGGATGAAACAGCTTTTAACTATGAAGGTAAAAATGGTTCTGAAATTGTTGATCTTATTAATTATTAGTAGGCAACCCTGCACTTTCGGATTGGAAAAATCAAGCCATATCGCACGACGTGCTGACCTACATTTTGATTGATGGGTTTAATGTACGTCATGCTTGGTTAGTAGGGCAAGAGCTTGTTTTGATTGTTTGTTTTCGAAAGAAAAAAAATCAAGACTAATTTTTTGTTATTGTTAAATTATACATGAGTCAGATAATATACATATATATATATATTATCTGACTCATGGCGCAGTGGTTAAGTCACCAACCTTTTAATCGAAGGGTCTTGGGTTCAAACCCCGGTCAGGTCATAAATAAAAAATATGTAGTACTTTTATATCGTAATAATGTATATCGTATAATTAATAGTAGTAATAATAACAATAATAATAGTAATAATAATAATAATAATAATAGTAATAATAAGAATAACAATAACAATAATTATAATAATAATAATAATAGTAATAATATAATAGCTATAATATAATAGCTATTAATAATAATAATAATATTAATAAGAATACTAATACCAATAATAGTAACCGCTATAGTGACAGTGGGGGTTGCCTTCAATAATTACCTCATGTAGTACTATATACTACTACTACATGTTGTAACTGTTGTGACGGCTTTAGTTACTGTTAGCTAAATAGTAATAATAATAGGCGGATTCATTGTTTCCTTACAGTCCCACTCCCAATTCAATGTTTCCGTATCCATTTCCTATCCTTTCCTATCCCTACTCCCTAGCCAATATACTGCGTTTGCAGGTAAGGGTTTCATCCTATTATATTGGCTAAAAGGGGGAGGTGGGTTTAGTCAATAAGAATCTGACACTACCAAGGGGGAAATTCTTGGTGTGTTTGGAAGATTCCCACCTCCCTTAGGAAAAAAAAAGTACGAGTATACAAATCACTAGTTATCTAGTAAAAGCAAGGAATTGAAGTAATACCTGTTTAATTTAATGCAAATGCGTATTATAGTTTTTTTTACTAAAGGTAAAAAAAAAAAAACTCAATTTTGATTTTGGTCGTCAGATATAAAAAAGAATAAAATGTAAAAATTGAATGATACTATACAATATACAAGTAATAACGAGATTACGTTAAGAATTTATTGTGAATTTATTAAGATTTTGCAAAATGTAATGATCATAAAAGAAATCGAAAGTATAGAATTGTATATACTTAGTATGTATATGTAAATTTTTTTTACATGTAGAATTTTTTTTTGTTTAAACTTTTATTACATTCTTAAAAATTTTAAATTAATATAGAAACAAATATTTTACAATAGAAATAAAAATGTACAAGTTTTAATGAATACTATTTTGATTTACTTATCAACATTGGCTTTTACCTGTTATATCCATACGGTAAAGAATTACCATCTTCCTTAAATTTTCGTTTTTCCGATTTTGGTTGATATTTTTTTATTTCGGGAATCGTAAGTTCATCATGATTTTTATTTCGACGAATATTTTCTGACGCATGTGTCTGCACTATTCAATGTATTTAAAACTGCTTCCTTTATGCTAATAAAATTAATTTTTAGAGAAGCTTCACAACTCAGAAGAAAAGAGTCCTTGAACTTTACAAACAATTTTTTCTGTATTATATTTTGTACAGTAAATTTTGTAGGCATAGTTCTTGGGACCACCACTTACAATTTTTGTAATATAACTTCCTATAATGGTCTAATTAATAATATTTCTAGAATGTTATGGTCTAATTCATCAGAAATGTCTCCTATAAATTCGCCTATTTGTGGTTCATATTCTCCTTCTCGGCTAATATACAACACCGAATCGGTGTCATTGTATAATACTCTACTGTCCAGCTTCTCTAGATAACTACAAAGTTGAGGGTGAGCATGTGTTATTGTATAAGCAGCGATATTTACTTTGACAGTAGATAAAGAAGTTACTGCTTCTTCTTTATATTTCCAGCTAACCACTAGAAATTCTTTATTTACTAGAAATACATGTGACATACTTCTACAGAGGGGTGTGTTATTAACTCGTAAAGTTTAAAAGGTTGATTTACAACGGTGATTTGTTGTTGATTTTCCCTTTGCCCAAATTTTCTCCAGAATGAGTTTAAAATAATCTTAGTAAAAGATCTTAAACCAGAGTTATTAACTACTTTATCGTATTCTAATTTAATTTCTTCCTTTTCAAAAAACCTATCAATATATTTTTCATTTTCTTTTTGAGTCTGACATTTTATTGGCCACCCAGAAGCTTCTTGTTTAATCTTATAAATTCGTTCATCATTTAGTGAATAAACCATCAATACCATTGCAATTGTCATATTTTACTGTTTCGTATTCGCAAATTTCATAAATATTTAAAAGTTTATACCCTTTTTCAATTGCTTTTTTAATTTCATCAATTACCCAAGTTCCTACTAATGCTCTTTCATCGTCTGTATGTCTGTATGTATATAGTATTTTCCTTGATATTTTTGTTCACTATAAGTATTACATAGTGAGAACATCAATTTATTATTTTGTTTGGCAGATAACACGGGATGTAATAGATTTGTTGGTATTCTGTTTAATTTAGAGCAGGAATCTTCTCCAACATAAATCTTAGAATGGTTTATGGGAAATTTCCTAGTTTGCAAACATATGGATATAAGGAACTTACATCTATGTATTTAATTTTTTTTCCTTGTTTACATTTATAATATGTGAATAATTTCTGAAAACCAGACGTGCTTTAGTTAGAATTTCAACATCATTTTTACAGTATTCTAAAATATCTTTTTCCATATTAAATTCTGATTTTCTATTTTGTTCATACCATATTAAAAATTCATTACGCTGATCTGCTTTCATTGTATTAGAGTTATAGTATTTAATTGCTGGAAGTCAATGTAATTTTTATTTTCCAATTTATTAAATAAATGTGGTATATGTACAATTTTTTCAAATTGATTGATAAATTAAAAGATTTGTTTTTTTGCCAAGGCCATTGGAAAGTAGTTCATAGAATCAATAAATTTAATATTATCAATTATCATGACAATAATTTTTGTACCTCGCATAATAAACTTTGGTTCAAGTAGAGTTTTATTGAGTATATAATTCAGAATAAACTGATGGTCAAACGCCTGTCGATTATGAGCAATTATGACAATCTTTTTTAATTTTCCAATCCGACAATCCTTTCTTAATTTTAAAATAAATTCCATGAAATCCTCTATAACATTTTTCGTTTTAAAACTCTTTCTCTTAATTTCCATTTTCCACAGAAATATAAAGAATCAATGTTTATACATTTAAAGCATCTCAGTTGAGCCACACATAAACTTGGAACATGTTATTTTATTTTTGTAGAGTTAATTTCTTCTTGTCTTGTTTCTAAATCATATAATACGGAAATTCAATTTTCAAAATTTAATTTTGTTTTGTCTTGCTGAATGAAGCATTTATGGTTTTCAGGAACATGATTGTCGCAAATTTTACAAAAATATTCTCCACATATATGAGTCCTACACTTTTATGAACTTTAAAACAAGATTTGCATTTCCTAATTTCTTTACAGATGCTTCTATTTTTTGAATTGCAAGCCTTATGATTTTCAAAACATGATTGACCACGAAATGCGCGATTGCACTGCATACATAAAATATTTTAAACATTAATTGAACAAGCTGGTGAGCTTTGACAGCAAGGGCAACTTTTCGAACACCTATGTTCATTTTTCTTAGAATACGGAATATGACATTCTTCACAATAAAATGTTATGCAAAAAGCAGCTGTGACCGAAGTTATTACATTGTAAGGATTATTATTGTATATCAAGTTAATTTTTTTTCCATTATTAAATCCATCAAATAATACTTCTGAACCCCTTGTTCCATATTTATATACAACAATTTTGTGTTTATGTAAATATTTTTGAAATTGATTCAATTCACGAATTCCGCAGCCTTCAGATGGAATTGTTCTTTTTGATGTTTTTAATAATTTTAAAGCTGTTAAAGTTTGAAGTTTTGCTATATATTTTCGAATTTTTTCATATTCAATAAATTTTCCAATTTTAGCTATTGAAACAACAAGTGCACGTGGTAAACATAAATTATCGCTGTTTTTTATTGTTATTAATCCTTTCTTTTTTAAGCATTTCTCTTTATAATTTGAATATTTATTATTTCTACCTCTACCAGTAATCTAACACGGGTAACTGTTAAAGAAAAAGCGCCTGTAGTTAAACCTATAGACGTAAAATAAAAATAGTGTATAACAAATGAAACAAAAAATATATAATAAATAACCACCTTCAGAATTGCTTTGAAAAACATTGGAAATTACATCCGAAATGTCGCTAAATTTAAGTTCATGAGCGGATCTAAAATTGAGATACGCAGGACCTTGATCATCAAAGCTCTATCCACAAAATATTAGCCCAATCTTAGCAGTGGAATTCATATCTTTCACAGCTATTCTGATTATTTGATGTATAGCATCCTTAATCCAGCTAATTGGTTCTCTATTTTCAGGTACGGATTTAATAACAAATTTTATGACCGTTCATATTAAACCGTTTAACAAATGTCGAATTTCGATTTCCATTATGTAAGGCGTTATAGTTTCGGTAAGAAACCTTTGTAAAATAATTTTTTCGATATTTTCTTTATAAGAATTTCAGATGTTAAGAAGAACAGATTAATATTAAATTTTCAATACAGATTCATTCTCTTAAATTGAAATGACGCTTTAATAAATTTTAGTTGTTTAGCTAGAATCCGATCTTAATCCTATCTTAAGATGTAAATAGAAAATTCTATGCAACATTGAAATTTTCAAACTAGAACTTAATTTAAAACTTATCTTGAAGATATAAATTGTAATCAAATGACAATATAATATATTATATTTCTTTAATAATTAGATTATCATCTTATACGTATTTTAAATAGAAAACAGTATTACAACATTGTAATCAAACGGCAATTTAATAATTATCCCTTTTCTGCATGGAAAATATTAGCAACATTGTAATCAACTGACATTTTTAATAGAAAATATTTGCAAGAGTGTAACTAGTTCTAAAGTTTTTATTTTGTTTTAACATTACTCGAAATTTGTATTTAAATACATCGAGATTTTATAAATATATCAGTTTAATTTGAAACAAACAGATGATAAATGAAATAAACAGATGAATATCATGATCAGCAACAACAACAGCAACATCATCAACAAGACCAACAACAACAACATTCATTTTATCAGCCACTAGAGCAAATCGAACACTTACTGGCCCAGCATTTTGTATATCGCGAAATCACATCAAATTCCACCAAAAATAAAAACTGGTGGAATTATTTAAAAATTTAAAGGTTAAAGATATGGAGCCAAGTAGGCTCTATAAAATTAATAAAATTAAAAAATAAACACCGTTTACGGTGAAAAATATGTCTTCGAGACCTTAAATAATATTATATTTATATCGCAACAAAAAGTGAGGAAATCGAAAAAAATATTTATTTCCTCGTAAACGAGGAAAATAAGTTGACTATAAAAGAAGAACGTGGTGATTTTCAATTCGCCACAAAACAATAATAAAAGTTATATTATAGAATTTGTTCTATATAAAGAATTATTATATATTAAGGATTCTGTTTTTTATATTAAAAATTTTACATTAAGAATTTGTTCAATAAAAAATTTTATTTCAAATAAATTTTGTACTGTTCTAAATTTATTTTAATTTCATATTGTTCAAAACTTAGGATTTTATCTAATTTTTCAGGTGTTAAGATTTTATTTTATTTTTCAGATGTTATCAAGTTTTTCAGATACGTATTAGAGTTTTATTTTACAGATCTTAAACAATATTAATTGTTGAATTTATCCATGTGTTATGTTTTTCGTCAAACCCAAGCCATTTAACAAAAACTTTATTGCCTTTATTCTTTAAAACTTTCTCGACAAGATATACGTTTGGGTGTTTAACAGATGTGAGCTGCTCCTCATAAAATTCACCAAATATTGAATCATTTTTATACAGTCTCCAACTTTATATTTAGCTTTTAGAGAAATTTTAGGTTGCATGTAGGTAAACATATTTTAAAATAAATTTTACGTTTTTCTTAGAAATTTTTTCAGGAGGTAATTTAGTTCTTCTATGTTTAGTGGAATTATAGGTGTTTAATAAAGATTGCAATGTATTAATCTATTTGTAGTTTCCTTTTAAACTAAATATTTTTCACTTTAAATTTTTCAAAGTTCGATTAAAGCGTTCTACAATAGATGCTTTCATTTCAGAGTAAGTATGATAGTGATTAATACCCTTCTTTACAACAAAATTTTGAAATATGGAATCGAAAAATTCTTTACCTTGATCTGAATGAATGTTTTTAGCTAAGTTTTTAGCTCGTTTTATAATTTTCTTTAAAGCATTTAAAACATTACTACCGGTTTTAGTTTTAATTGGTTCAGCATAAGCATATTTAGAAAATATATCTATAACGGTTAACATATATTTAAAACCTTTGTTGAATTTTCCATAAGGAATCATTTCCACTAGATCAATTTGCCACGTATCTTTTACTCCTTTCTGCGTGACTTTCCTTCTAAGACCTCTTTCTAGTTGGTCTATGTATTTCTTTTACTATCTTGACATGATTTTTACACCATCTAACTAGTTTCAAAAATCCAATTTTACATTTCTTTCTTTATATACTATGAAAACTTTGAATTTTGACTGGGTGCTACAGTATATAACGCTGTTCAATTTTACTAGCAAATCATTTTTAATTCAATTTTGCTAAGATATTTTACAAAAAACAAAAAAAAAAATGGAACCTGATACAACAAAATTTCCATATAGTGAGGGCACTGCTATACAAAATAAGATTCAAGTTGATGAAATTACATCTACTGTAGATGAGGAGGAATTAATGGAAACTGAAGAATTCATACCACCGTTTCAAGTCTTAGATGAAGATACAGATGAGCAACAAATTTGGGAAATGAATAACCAAGAAGAAGATCCTTACTATTTTGCAGAATTTTTTAGAAATAATTTATAGCCTAAAATAATATATAAGAATATTTGTGTAAATGTATATGTATCTATAAGTATTTCATAATAAAAACAAATTTCACAAAAAAAAAACAATGACCAAAATATTACAAATCTTATTTTCTAGTAGTATACTGTACAGGTACTTCAAAAAACAATCTAGAATAATTGCATTGAACGCTATAACGTTGTATTGGAATATATATTTCTTCGTGCAATTTCATAACATGTTTTCTTGACAGGTTTTGATATATTTAATAACATATTCCCGTACATTAATTCAGCATTTTAACGTGTATTTTACAGCTTGAAAAAAATCAGTTAAGTTTTAAAATATGTCAGCTTCCTCCTTGTTAATACTAAGACATCGGCCTATAGCAATTCTTAATCCATATTGCAAAAATAATTTTGTATTTTTTAAATGATTGATTAAAAATTTAACTGGTCTGCTCACTGTCGGTATTTAAAAGATTACTGTAATGCTGTGATCAGACAGCTTTACCATGTTAGTTTGCACAGTTCAAGCAATATTGTATCTATGGTGTATTTTGCACTTCTACATTCTAAACTTGAATATGGAATTATACGTTGGGGCGGTTTTTACATTAATAAATTGCTTCCGCTTTTAGTAAGCCAAAAACATGCAGTTAGGTTAATTTGTAAAAAACATCGGTTAACTCAAAGCTTAGATTTATTTAAGTAGAGACGGATACTTCCTTTAAGAAGTCTTTATATATATAAAACATTAAAGGTTTTTTTTTATTAGATCTGGGAATCTTAATATAAGATATTCAAGTGCCTATAATTTGAGAGGTAATTCTAGTTTATTATCATTAGTTTGTTATCATTCCTAGGGCTAATAAATCTCATTCTTGCAACTTTTGTAATGTAACAGCACCAAGAATTTATAATAAACTGCAAGAATCTTTTAGGAACGTTAATTCATTATCTAAGTTTCTTAAAATTACTAAATTACTACCTGTTACTTCAGCTAAACTATCGAACTCAGAAATCGAAAATTTGCTGAAGGTGATTTGCTAATTTGAATTACAAGTAATAGTGAATCATGCTCTTTTCTCTACTATTTAAATCTAGTAATATATCGCTATTTTGTTTTTGTTTAATTTTTTAATTTAATTTGAAATGCATTTATTCTTAATACTTTTTTTTGTAATGAAATTATAATAAATTTTTTGAATTCTTCTTATTCTTCCCAACACTATTCTTGAATTTTTAAATTACTTAAAAAAATTGTAACTAATCGTTCGCCACTGGTTTTTTTTTCAACAAAAGAACGATTATAACTATTTCTTTTCTTGTATTCATTTTTGTTTTTTAAATTAATTTAATTGTTAGCCTTAAGCTTATACTTTATATAAGAATTGAAATAAAGAATAAATTATTAAAATAAAAAAAAATAAAGAGAAAACATGACAGATGATTAAGAGTCTGGCAGTGGTTGGTGAAATTCCGAGATATGATCTTCTTATAACTATAGGGTATAATTTTGTGGATTATGCTGCCGACATGTGAGCGATCGAGAAAGTTTAAGGAAAAGGATGAGGCGCCAGCGAAAATATGTGAATTATATTCCATCATGTGTCGTACATACGTTTTATAGATTTGGGACAGGTCGCTTGAAGAGAAATATTATTTACACCTAAAAAGAAAACCCAAGCATTTGGCATCACTTTTCGCTATATCGAAAAAGTGATAATTTCATATATTTTTTTGATTTACCTGCATGCCTAATATGTTCAGATTTTCCGATCGGTGCACGATTTTTCCGAGAAAGCTCAGATTAGGATTATAATTAGTTTTTTTTAATGTTATCTGACAGCATTGGGTTTTGGAAGAATTAAACTCCACTAGCAAAAATTTACGAGATTGTTGTTAATATCTATTTCCAGTTCGATTAAATTGCGACCTTTGTACAACAGGCAAGTGCCATCAGCAAATATATTGTAAGTGGCCTCTAGGCCTGCGAAATAAATGTTGTGAATATAAAGCAAGTACAACGTCGGTCCAAGGTTAGAGCCCCGTGGAACACCAAATTTGAGCAGTTGTTCATTACTGTACATATTGCTAACTTTGGTAATTACTCTACGATTGGAGGGGTAAGATTTGATTTTGTTTCACTCACATACTTTACATCTTTTGCAGTAATTCCATCTACAGCCGGAGCTGCGTGATTTTTTAGCTGATCAATGGTTTTCTTAATTTCATTCACATCTGTAGGCTGTAAGAACATAGTTTTTTTATTTGGTTCATTAGTTTTTTTCACCGAGATTAGTAGGTGGAATTGCAGGATGAAAATTTATGATCTGAGGAAGCCCCGATTAACTTGATGTAGTTATTGAACTGATTTGCTAAAAGTTGGTCATCCTGTATCTCATTTCTATTAGCATTAGTTAGTACCAAATGTTGCTTGCCAATGCAAGGAATTTGTGTGTTTAAAATCTCCCACATTTTTTTGGAATTACCACTAATATTTTGGATACTTTTATTGAAATGATCTTGCTTCACCATTCTTAGAGTAGTTTTAGCTCTATTTCTTGACTCTTTATATTTCGCGGCAATTTCAGAATTGCTAAGATTTTTGTCAGTTCCTTGAGACAGTAATCTCTTTCTTTCATTGCTTTTATGATATCCGAATTTATCCAAAGGTTACCCTGGGTTTTATAGCTTATTTCATATGTAGATTTTCTTTTGACCTTCGAGATAATATTACTTAATTCTTCAACCTCTGAAATTAAGTTGTTAGTTAAAGCTACTTTTGCAAGAGTGTTCATTTTACCATAGTTAACAACTCTGATTTTACTTTTTACAATAGGCTTTAGCGGTTTCTCAATTTTTCTAATTTTTATAACTTTATGGTAGTGTAACACTGGTACACTGGTTAATTTCAATTCTATGTTATTTTTGCTCGCGCATAAGTTAGAGATGGCATGGTCAATGAAAGCGGCGGTGGAGTCATTGATCCTAGTGGAAATTTGAGGATTAGTTGATTTAATTAATCGCGGAGGTGAGCAATTAATACAATTCAGATAGTTCCTTGCCATATTGCACTTCTTAAGTATATTAACATTAGTATCACCCATAAATATTAGGTTCTTATATTTTTCCATTATTCGATCAATGAATGATAGAAATATTATGTGCAACCTCCTACAACTTAAAATGGTGGAACAACCTCCCAAATTTTCATTTCGACTGTTAAAGACTGAATGTAAACATCCAATACCATGGTATTTCTCGTCCATTTCATAGAGCCAAGTTTCGTTGCATATCAAAATTGCGACATCAGGATGCTGCTTTAAGAAAATAGATATTTCGTCCATTTTATTTCTTATGCTCCTGCCGTTGATGCAAGCGACGTTAAATGTTGAGTTGGAGCAAGTCATTATGAAATGAAGTAGAATTAGATGAAACTCCTAGACAGACAAGATATTAGAACTCACAGTATCAAGTTGTTTTATATAGACCGGGCATTTCTAACTGATGGCTCTATGATCACTTCCTTCTAGTTGTCTGCTACAGAATTTAGAGCATTCCAATACTTAGTTTTCACAAGAAGCAGTAGCATGATTACCAATGCATTTTCCACATGTAACCACTCTCGAGCAATCTGCTTTGTAATGGCCAAAGCCATTACAATTACTACATTTAGGCGCATATAAATGTTCAACCACGTAACGAAAGTGCTTTGGCTGCATTCAATTATGTAATTAAACTGATTTTCAATTGCCTTAGTGTGGATTATTTTCAATTCATCAGTATCGTCGATCTTGGCATTTTGTGAAATAAGTGTTTTCAAAAGATGTGAATCATTTTCATATTTTTTGTCTACTCTATTTAGCCTAATTCTAGGCTTCCTGTTTCTGGTGTCGCCTATAATATAATCAGTATCTAGTCTTTTATTTAGCTCGTTTTTAAGAATAATAGCATCCTTATTTCCTGGTTTATTTAAGACACCGCCGCTTCTTGTTCCCTTCATGTCATGTATTGCAACCTTTAAGTTAGCCGGGTTATTAAGCTCCTTCATTTTAGCAATGATTGTGGATGACGACACAATGCCATTTCTTGGCTTGATAATTATATTTTGCAGCTTATGTTTATCCTCATCTTTGTTGAGATTTTTGCTGCCTCTGCATAAGATAGACTGCGACTATTAATCTGCTGTTTATCGATGCTTGATGCTAATTCCTCTAGCTCGCATTCAATATTATAATTTGTTTATACATATTTCTCTGCGTAGAGGATTGTAGTATAGCTTTGCATCCCGCACACCACCACGTAAAATAGCTAGAATTTTGCTCTAATTTCTTATGAGTTTTTGCTGTAATTTGACGCAAGCAGCATGAAACATTTTATTGCTCCTATATAAGACCCAGCTTTTACTCCTTTTTTGATATGCTTGACGTGCAGTCTAATTTACTACTTATCAGTTGTGCACAACATACACACTAATTTATTATTCTTGTGTGATGCGCATTAATGTATTTTTGTGTACTACTACTATAGAAACCATATGTAGAATTAAAGCAGTTAGTAGTAGTCAGTATTGGTCAATTGTCAGTATAATTTCAATGTCGGCTGGAACAACTCTGCTATCCACTCTCGCGATTACCATAAATTAGCAAAACAACCAAATAACAACTTATTACTTAATTTTAGTTAATCCACTTTATAAATTAAATTTAAATATCTCGGAATTTAACAATTTCAAGTTTCCAATCCAATTGGAAACAGATTAAATTTATACAAAGCGATAAAAGCAAATCTGTACCAAAGTAAACTTTACAAATTATTCTTATTTACTTCCAATCACGGATCAAAGTGTCACCGGACACGTCCGCACCGTTCAACATTGAACCAAACATTCAAGTTCAAGTTCAGTTTTATATTACAAATTAAAGCTTAACTTTTGTTATATGTAGCGTTTCACTTGTAGGGGGTGATACAGTGATCCAGTTCACTGCATTAAATATTCGTTTATTAAAATTTTAAAATTGCATTTCATCCTGCACATAACTTTATGATAATAAATTAATGTTAATACCTCATAAAATTGGCCACCTGAAATTACAGGTTGAGAAATTCAAGTCTTCTCAGATCAACAAAAAGGAAGAAGTTTTTATTTAATATTTTATGTAAAAATAGTTCAGTTGATTAGTTGACTTAAAACTAAAAAGGCCCACATAATAAAACTTAATATAAGAAATTAAAAATAATTAATAATTGTAAACTAAATTAATAAATAACATAGACATTGTGACAATCAGAAGTTTTAATTCTCTTAAGTGTTAGTAAAAGTAATCCATTGATTGTAACATACATAAGCCAGCGATTTATTTTATTTACACACATTCCAAAAAAGAAAAGTTTTTAGTTATCATTTTAATTTGTACTGAAATTCAACTTGTTTAGAACTAAGTATGCCTTATAAGTTGGTGTATAAAATAGTCTTTGATTTTAGACAAGTATTTCTTATATTTAGTTTTAATCTATCGTTACAAAAAATGTTTATTAAGGTAAACTTTCTTTTTGTATTTCATAACTTACTTTTAGTGACACATTTCTTATTTCGTATCATATTAGTAATTTAATTTTTATTAACTTAATTTTTAGTTATTTCGTTAAAATGAAATTTATTAAATTCAAATACAAAACAAGATATATTTTAAAGCAGATAGATATATATAGGTATAGATATATATATATATTCGCCGATATATATTCTGTAAAAAGCGTAAAACCCTGATTTTGAATCCAACTCTATAATCTCTTCTAATATTGGATATATATATACATACATATAAATATTCTACAAAAAGCGCATAATTCTGATTTTGTAGACAACTCTACGATTCGTCCTCATTCAGAATCTCACATTTACATAAATATAAATATTCTGGAAAAAAGGGCAATCCTGATTTTGAGTCCAAATCTAAAATTCCTCCTAATTCAGAATCTTACATATATATATAAATATTCTGTAAAAGGCGTAAAACCCTGATTTTAAATCCAATTTTAAAATCCCTCCTTATCTCTTATTTACATATATATTAATATTCTGGAAAAAGCGTATAACTCTGCTTTTGAATTTAATTCTAAAATCTTTCCTGATTAAGAATCAATAAAATAAAAAAAATAAATGCGCACATTGAACAATGAAAGAAAATGCTTTTTTTTATTAAAATTGTAGTTTTAGTTTCGCATTTGTGCCCTCTGTGGGACTATTTGCCAATATATACCATACTTATTATATACCATTGAAAAGGGTGTGACGATATGTTTCTAACGGTATTATAATAAATATAGGGTATCCTTGAAAATTTCGCATGTATAGTGATCTTTTTGAAAGTTTAATTTCAAAAACGGTAATACCGATTCAGATGAAACAAGAAGTATATTTAGGACAGTATAACGCTCTACAAAATTTTAGAAAATGGTTCCAGTTTATTGTCTTACGGGAAAAATATAACTGTTTAATTAAAATTGTACAAAATGTTAAGAAAATTTTTTAATGCATTTTTCGACCACTAGATGGCGGCATAGCCACTAATGATTTATATTATATGTCATATTGCTCTCTCGTAACTCCTTAGCGGAAATTTATCCTACAACTGTTTTAAATATTTATTTATTTTCACTTTTTATTAAATGCTTCGCAGGAAACTGATAACTAATAACTGAACTTTTATTCATCGTTACTATTATTTTTATCATTATTAAGAATAAACATTGTTTGCGTTCCTTTTACACGAAAAGAGTAGTTGAGAGCAGTCGGTAAATGGAGCGCTAATTTTTCATTTTACTTCTATCATCTATACTCTTTCTCAAAGGCTGGTGTAGTTGGTACTTTACTATGTAAAAAGAACGCAAACATTAAGAGTTATTCAAAGAAAAGCCGCTTATGTTGGACCAAGAAAGAATTTGATTGTAATTGATGTAGAATTTTAGTTAATTATACATTGTGTGTGAACGAAAGTTTATAAAACTATCTTTAATAGTTTATTATTTAATCTAATGTTACTTTAATTATAATTTGTTTAAAGTAGAATTCGTAAAATTCTGTAAATTATTTATTGTGTAAGAAGGAAAGTTTATAAAGTCTCTTGAATATGTTACTATTTTAATCAAATGCTACTTTAATTAAATTTTTATGTGTAACATTTAACTTTAAATAAAAAACAAATTATTAAGTAAAAACATACTTACTTAAAAAAGTAAATTGTTTATTAGAGCATTTTTAAAGCATTTCCACTTATTATACCCGTACGATAGGATCGGGTATAATAAAATTACTCCTCCGTTTGTAACACCTCGAAATAAGCGAACTAGATATACCTTCAAAGGTATGGATCGGATCAGAAAAAAATTCTAAGACGTTTGAGCCATGTCCGCCCGTTCGTCCGTCCGTCCGTCAGCACGCTAACTCAAAAACTAAGAAAGGTAGAATCTTGAAATTTACACAAAATATTCCGGAAGTAATTTGTAGGTACCCTATTTTTTTTGGTTGAGTTTGGACTAAAACTTAGGGTAGCTCTTGAACACCTAACTTTTAGATTACCCAATTTTTTTTGAAATAGAGCTATGAAATTTTAACTGCTGATAGATCTCACAAAAATATTAATTTTATTTTTAAAAACTTTTTTTTGTAGCCCCACCCGTTACGAAGCTACAGCTCCCCAAAGGTTCAAAAAAGCTCTATATTTAAATTATTATAGCACAAGTTGTATAAGGTATATCTTCATTTTGAAAACGCCAAACGATCACTACTTTTATTAGCTTTAAAAGTATATATACAATAAATATATATTTGTGGCATACGGTGTCTTAATTTACCAGTATGCGAAACTAAAATTTTGCAAAATCCTTTAACCCTTCTATCTTCTAAACGGTTTAAGTTGGAAACTTGAAATTTTGACAGAAGTTAGATCTTTAAAAATAAGTATTTTCAGAAAATATTTCAGAAATTTTTTTTGTATCACGCCCCGTTTAGGAGCTGTAAGGGGTCAAAAACTGAAAATTTTTATTTTTAAACACCTGTAACTTGAACTCCTGTTAAAATTTTTTTGAAGTAATACACAAAAATTAAAGCTTCAACATTATACTCTTATTTCTGTTAACAACTTTTTTTATTAAATAGGGTTACTTTATAATTGACGAAAGTGTTACTTGATTTTTTCAATTTTTCTAACAAATTTCTTCAACAAATTCTTTGCATTTGTTTTACTCGATAATTTGAAATTGTTGAGGATATAATGCGTAGTACAAAAAAATGTAAATAAATAAACAACATAACGGTTGCTTGAAGAATTTTTATTTATATGATATTGATATATATACATAGTTATATAATATCATATCATTCACTAGTGACATATCGCATATGTCACTAGTGAATGAATGATAAGAGTATATATGTATATCATATAGCGCCGTATTTACATACATATATGTATTTTATTGTACTTGTAAGAAATTATTCTGTTAATGGAATATTTAAATATAATATAATATAATATTTAAAATTATATTTATTATTTTCTACTAAGTAAATTTAATATAGATTTACCGCTTAGTATTAAATGGTACTATAAAATATTTGAAAAAGTTTTGGATTGATAATCGTTATGTGGAAGGTTAGAATTTGCTTTTGAAGAATGTACATATAAACATATAGTTTGACTATATGTACAACCCATAGTTCTAGAAATTATAAAATTCACCCAAATTATTTTAAAGTACTAAAATATTAAAAAATTAAAATTGTAAGCAGAGTGACAGGCTGTGAACATACTAACGGTTCGTACGGGTATCTAAGAGTTGACAAAGGCAACTGTATTCTTCCTCGTTTTTTATAGATATACATACATGCATAAATTACAAAAAGTATTTTATCTCAAGTCAACGAAGTTTTGGTTGTTGGAAAACTTGAACAGTGCAAATGTTAACTTAATGATGGAAGCAATATTTATTTTTTACTGAATTTATTTTTAGAATGCAGGGGGAGTTTTTAAATATTAGAATTTTGATTGAAGAACTATTTCTTTAAAAATGTTTCCTAAATCATTTGAACATAATATGCAGAAAAGTTGTTCTTTACGTAGAAATTCATTTTACTTGGTTAAAACTTAAAACTAATCAAAAGGAAATTCCTCATGTGTCTAACGAAGTACTAGATTCCCAAAGTTCAACCTATCCAACTAATGAAAATGTAAATTGTACTAATAAGATGCCATCAAAAACTGAATAGCAGAACGAAATAGAGACTATTTCCCAGTCGAAAGAATTTAATGAGACATATTTAAACGGTACTTTATGATATTACGATTCAGATTATATGTATACTACATAAAATTTTTTTATGAAATCAGGTTTGTGAATATAAAAATATGTCTATACCTACATATTTACAGAAAATAATAATCTGTTCAATAGACGGAGAATTCAATCCTTTTAAAACGAGGAAGAATACAGCTGCCTTTATCAATACTTAGATACCCGTACGAACCGTAAGTATGTTCACAGCCTGTCACTCTGCTTACAATATTATTTTTTTAATATTTAAGTATTTTAAAATAATTTGGGTGAATTTTATAATTTTTAGAACTATGGGTTGTACATATATTAAAACTATATGTTTATACATTCTTCAAAAGCAGATTTCAACCTTCCACATAACGATTATTAATCCAAAACTTTTTCAAATATTCTATAGTACCATTTAATACTAAGTGGTAAATATATATTAAATTTACTAAGTACAAAATAGTAAATATAATTTTAAATATTATATTATATTAATGCGTTCATAGTATATTTATATTATTATAAGTATATCGCCATACATTGCAATATTTCTTTAAAAATATTTCCATTCATAGAATAATTTCTTATAAGTACAATAAAATATATACATGTATGTATGTAAATACGGCGCTATATAATATACATCTATACTCTTATCATTCATTCATCAGGGACATATACGATATGTAAATAAACATGATATTATATAAGTATGTATGTATATCAATATCATATAAATAAAAATTCTTCAAGCAACCGTTATGTTGTTTATTTATTTACATTTTTTTGTACTACGTATTGTATCTTCAACAATTTCAAATTATCAAGTAAAACAAAATGCAAAAAATTCGTTAAAGAAATTTGTTAGAAAATTTGAACAATTAAGTAACACTTACGTCAATTATAAAGTAACCCTATATTATTAAAAAAAGTTGTTAACAGAAATAAGAGTATAATGTTGAAGCTTTAATTTTTATGTATTACTTCAAAAAAATTTTAACAGGTGTTGAAAAATAGGAAATTTTCAGTTTTTGACCCCTTACAGCTCCTAAACGGGGAGTGATACAAAAAAAATTTCTAAAATGACTCAAACTTTTCAAAGATCTAACTTCTATCAAAATTTCAAGCTTCCAACTTAAACCGTTTAGAAGATAGAAGGGTTAAAGGATTTTGCAAAATTTTAGTTTCGCATAACGGTAAATTAAGACACCGTATGCCACAACTATATATTTATTGTATATATACTTTTAAAGCTAATAAAAACAGGAATCGTATACCGTTTTCAAAATTAAGATATATCTTATACAACTTGTGCTATAACAATTTAAATATAGAGCTTTTTTGAACCTTTGGGGAGATGTTGCTCCGTAACGGGAGGGCCTACAAAAAATTTTTTATTAAAAATAAAATTAATATTTTTGTGATATTTATCAGCAGTTAAAATTTCATAGCTCTATTTCAAAAAAAATGTGGGGATCTAAAAGTTAGGTGTTTGAGAGATACCCGAAGTTTTGGTCGGAACTCAACCAAAAAAAATAGGGAACCTACAAATTGCTCCTAGAATATTTTTTGTAAATTTCAAGATTCTAGCTTTTTTAGTTTTTGAGTTAGCGTGCTGACGGACGGACATGACTCAATTGAATATATTGTTATTTATATAATATTTATATATATAAATATTCTGTAAAAGGCGTAAAACCCTGATTTTAAATCCAATTTTAAAATCCCTCCTTATCTCTTATTTACATATATATTAATATTCTGGAAAAAGCGTATAACTCTGCTTTTGAATTTAATTCTAAAATCTTTCCTGATTAAGAATCAATAAAATAAAAAAAATAAATGCGCACATAATAAATGTGAACAATGAAAGAAAATGCTTTTTTTTATTAAAATTGTAGTTTTAGTTTCGCATTTGTGCCCTCTGTGGGACTATTTGCAAATATATACCATACTTATTATATACCATTGAAAAGGGTGTGATGATATGTTTCTAACGGTATTATAATAAATATAGGGTATCCTTGAAAATTTCGCATGTATAGTGATCTTTTTGAAAGTTTAATTTCAAAAACGGTAATACCGATTCAGATGAAACAAGAAGTATATTTAGGACAGTATAACGCTCTACAAAATTTTAGAAAATGGTTCCAGTTTATTGTCTTACGGGAAAAATATAACTGTTTAATTAAAATTGTACAAAATGTTAAGAAAATTTTTTAATGCATTTTTGGACCACTAGATGGCGGCATAGCCACTAATGATTTATATTATATGTCATATTGCTCTCTCGTAACTCCTTAGCGGAAATTTATCCTACAACTGTTTTAAATATTTATTTATTTTCACTTTTTATTAAACTGATAACTAATAACTGAACTTTTATTCATCGGAAATTTGAGGATTAGTTGATTTAATTAATCGCGGAGGTGAGCAATTAATACAATTCAGATAGTTCCTTGCCATATTGCAGTTCTTAAGTATATTAACATTAGTATCACCCATAAATATTAGGTTCTTATATTTTTCCATTATTCGATCAATGAATGATAGAAATATTATGTGCAACCTCCTACAACTTAAAATGGTGGTACAACCTCCCAAATTTTCATTTCGACTGTTAAAGACTGAATGTAAACATCCAATACCATGGTATTTCTCGTCCATTTCATAGAGCCAAGTTTCGTTGCATATCAAAATTGCGACATCAGGATGCTGCTTTAAGAAAATAGATATTTCGTCCATTTTATTTCTTATGCTCCTGACGTTGATGCAAGCGACGTTAAATGTTGAGTTGGAGCAAGTCATTATGAAATGAAGTAGAATTAGATGAAACTCCTAGACAGACAAGATATTAGAACTCACAGTATCAAGTTGTTTTATATAGACCGGGCATTTCTAACTGATGGCTCTATGATCACTTCCTTCTAGTTGTCTGCTACAGAATTTAGAGCATTCCAATACTTAGTTTTCACAAGAAGCAGTAGCATGATTACCAATGCATTTTCCACATGTAACCACTCTCGAGCAATCTGCTTTGTAATGGCCAAAGCCATTACAATTACTACATTTAGGCGCATATAAATGTTCAACCACGTAACGAAAGTGCTTTGGCTGCATTCAATTATGTAATTAAACTGATTTTCAATTGCCTTAGTGTGGATTATTTTCAATTCATCAGTATCGTCGATCTTGGCATTTTGTGAAATAAGTGCTTTCAAAAGATGTGAATCATTTTCATATTTTTTGTCTACTCTATTTAGCCTAATTCTAGGCTTCCTGTTTCTGGTGTCGCCTATAATATAATCAGTATCTAGTCTTTTATTTAGCTCGTTTTTAAGAATAATAGCATCCTTATTTCCTGGTTTATTTAAGACACCGCCGCTTCTTGTTCCCTTCATGTCATGTATTGCAACCTTTAAGTTAGCCGGGTTATTAAGCTCCTTCATTTTAGCAATGATTGTGGATGACGACACAATGCCATTTCTTGGCTTGATAATTATATTTTGCAGCTTATGTTTATCCTCATCTTTGTTGAGATTTTTGCTGCCTCTGCATAAGATAGACTGCGACTATTAATCTGCTGTTTATCGATGCTTGATGCTAATTCCTCTAGCTCGCATTCAATATTATAATTTGTTTATACATATTTCTCTGCGTAGAGGATTGTAGTATAGCTTTGCATCCCGCACACCACCACGTAAAATAGCTAGAATTTTGCTCTAATTTCTTATGAGTTTTTGCTGTAATTTGACGCAAGCAGCATGAAACATTTTATTGCTCCTATATAAGACCCAGCTTTTACTCCTTTTTTGATATGCTTGACGTGCAGTCTAATTTACTACTTATCAGTTGTGCACAACATACACACTAATTTATTATTCTTGTGTGATGCGCATTAATGTATTTTTGTGTACTACTACTATAGAAACCATATGTAGAATTAAAGCAGTTAGTAGTAGTCAGTATTGGTCAATGGTCAGTATAATTTCAATGTCGGCTGGAACAACTCTGCTATCCACTCTCGCGATTACCATAAATTAGCAAAACAACCAAATAACAACTTATTACTTAATTTTAGTTAATCCACTTTATAAATTAAATTTAAATATCTCGGAATTTAACAATTTCAAGTTTCCAATCCAATTGGAAACAGATTAAATTTATACAAAGCGATAAAAGCAAATCTGTACCAAAGTACACTTTACAAATTATTCTTATTTACTTCCAATCACGGATCAAAGTGTCACCGGACACGTCCGCACCGTTCAACATTGAACCAAACATTCAAGTTCAAGTTCAGTTTTATATTACAAATTAAAGCTTAACTTTTGTTATATGTAGCGTTTCACTTGTAGGGGGTGATACAGTGATCCAGTTCACTGCATTAAATATTCGTTTATTAAAATTTTAAAATTGCATTTCACCCTGCACATAACTTTATGATAATAAATTAATGTTAATACCACATAAAATTGGCCACCTGAAATTACAGGTTGAGAAATTCAAGTCTTCTCAGATCAACAAAAAGGAAGAAGTTTTTATTTAATATTTTATGTAAAAATAGTTCAGTTGATTAGTTGACTTAAAACTAAAAAGGCCCACATAATAAAACTTAATATAAGAAATTAAAAATAATTAATAATTGTAAACTAAATTAATAAATAACATAGACATTGTGACAATCAGAAGTTTTAATTCTCTTAAGTGTTAGTAAAAGTAATCCATTGATTGTAACATACATAAGCCAGCGATTTATTTTATTTACACACATTCCAAAAAAGAAAAGTTTTTAGTTATCATTTTAATTTGTACTGAAATTCAACTTGTTTAGAACTAAGTATGCCTTATAAGTAGGTGTATAAAATAGTCTTTGATTTTAGACAAGTATTTCTTATATTTAGTTTTAATCTATCGTTACAAAAAATGTTTATTAAGGTAAACTTTCTTTTTGTATTTCATAACTTACTTTTAGTGACACATTTCTTATTTCGTATCATATTAGTAATTTAATTTTTATTAACTTAATTTTTAGTTATTTCGTTAAAATGAAATTTATTAAATTCAAATATAAAACAAGATATATTTTAAAGTAGATAGATATATATAGGTATAGATATATATATATATATTCGCCGATATATATTCTGTAAAAAGCGTAAAACCCTGATTTTGAATCCAACTCTATAATCTCTTCTAATATTGGATATATATATACATACATATAAATATTCTACAAAAAGCGCATAATTCTGATTTTGTAGACAACTCTACGATTCGTCCTCATTCAGAATCTCACATTTACATAAATATAAATATTCTGGAAAAAAGGGCAATCCTGATTTTGAGTCCAAATCTAAAATTCCTCCTAATTCAGAATCTTACATATATATATAAATATTCTGTAAAAGGCGTAAAACCCTGATTTTAAATCCAATTTTAAAATCCCTCCTTATCTCTTATTTACATATATATTAATATTCTGGAAAAAGCGTATAACTCTGCTTTTGAATTTAATTCTAAAATCTTTCCTGATTAAGAATCAATAAAATAAAAAAAATAAATGCGCACATTGAACAATGAAAGAAAATGCTTTTTTTTATTAAAATTGTAGTTTTAGTTTCGCATTTGTGCCCTCTGTGGGACTATTTGCCAATATATACCATACTTATTATATACCATTGAAAAAGGTGTGATGATATGTTTCTAACGGTATTATAATAAATATAGGGTATCCTTGAAAATTTCGCATGTATAGTGATCTTTTTGAAAGTTTAATTTCAAAAACGGTAATACCGATTCAGATGAAACAAGAAGTATATTTAGGACAGTATAACGCTCTACAAAATTTTAGAAAATGGTTCCAGTTTATTGTCTTACGGGAAAAATATAACTGTTTAATTAAAATTGTACAAAATGTTAAGAAAATTTTTAATGCATTTTTCGACCACTAGATGGCGGCATAGCCACTAATGATTTATATTATATGTCATATTGCTCTCTCGTAACTCCTTAGCGGAAATTTATCCTACAACTGTTTTAAATATTTATTTATTTTCACTTTTTATTAAACTGATAACTAATAACTGAACTTTTATTCATCGGAAATTTGAGGATTAGTTGATTTAATTAATCGCGGAGGTGAGCAATTAATACAATTCAGATAGTTCCTTGCCATATTGCAGTTCTTAAGTATATTAACATTAGTATCACCCATAAATATTAGGTTCTTATATTTTTCCATTATTCGATCAATGAATGATAGAAATATTATGTGCAACCTCCTACAACTTAAAATGGTGGTACAACCTCCCAAATTTTCATTTCGACTGTTAAAGACTGAATGTAAACATCCAATACCATGGTATTTCTCGTCCATTTCATAGAGCCAAGTTTCGTTGCATATCAAAATTGCGACATCAGGATGCTGCTTTAAGAAAATAGATATTTCGTCCATTTTATTTCTTATGCTCCTGACGTTGATGCAAGCGACGTTAAATGTTGAGTTGGAGCAAGTCATTATGAAATGAAGTAGAATTAGATGAAACTCCTAGACAGACAAGATATTAGAACTCACAGTATCAAGTTGTTTTATATAGACCGGGCATTTCTAACTGATGGCTCTATGATCACTTCCTTCTAGTTGTCTGCTACAGAATTTAGAGCATTCCAATACTTAGTTTTCACAAGAAGCAGTAGCATGATTACCAATGCATTTTCCACATGTAACCACTCTCGAGCAATCTGCTTTGTAATGGCCAAAGCCATTACAATTACTACATTTAGGCGCATATAAATGTTCAACCACGTAACGAAAGTGCTTTGGCTGCATTCAATTATGTAATTAAACTGATTTTCAATTGCCTTAGTGTGGATTATTTTCAATTCATCAGTATCGTCGATCTTGGCATTTTGTGAAATAAGTGCTTTCAAAAGATGTGAATCATTTTCATATTTTTTGTCTACTCTATTTAGCCTAATTCTAGGCTTCCTGTTTCTGGTGTCGCCTATAATATAATCAGTATCTAGTCTTTTATTTAGCTCGTTTTTAAGAATAATAGCATCCTTATTTCCTGGTTTATTTAAGACACCGCCGCTTCTTGTTCCCTTCATGTCATGTATTGCAACCTTTAAGTTAGCCGGGTTATTAAGCTCCTTCATTTTAGCAATGATTGTGGATGACGACACAATGCCATTTCTTGGCTTGATAATTATATTTTGCAGCTTATGTTTATCCTCATCTTTGTTGAGATTTTTGCTGCCTCTGCATAAGATAGACTGCGACTATTAATCTGCTGTTTATCGATGCTTGATGCTAATTCCTCTAGCTCGCATTCAATATTATAATTTGTTTATACATATTTCTCTGCGTAGAGGATTGTAGTATAGCTTTGCATCCCGCACACCACCACGTAAAATAGCTAGAATTTTGCTCTAATTTCTTATGAGTTTTTGCTGTAATTTGACGCAAGCAGCATGAAACATTTTATTGCTCCTATATAAGACCCAGCTTTTACTCCTTTTTTGATATGCTTGACGTGCAGTCTAATTTACTACTTATCAGTTGTGCACAACATACACACTAATTTATTATTCTTGTGTGATGCGCATTAATGTATTTTTGTGTACTACTACTATAGAAACCATATGTAGAATTAAAGCAGTTAGTAGTAGTCAGTATTGGTCAATGGTCAGTATAATTTCAATGTCGGCTGGAACAACTCTGCTATCCACTCTCGCGATTACCATAAATTAGCAAAACAACCAAATAACAACTTATTACTTAATTTTAGTTAATCCACTTTATAAATTAAATTTAAATATCTCGGAATTTAACAATTTCAAGTTTCCAATCCAATTGGAAACAGATTAAATTTATACAAAGCGATAAAAGCAAATCTGTACCAAAGTACACTTTACAAATTATTCTTATTTACTTCCAATCACGGATCAAAGTGTCACCGGACACGTCCGCACCGTTCAACATTGAACCAAACATTCAAGTTCAAGTTCAGTTTTATATTACAAATTAAAGCTTAACTTTTGTTATATGTAGCGTTTCACTTGTAGGGGGTGATACAGTGATCCAGTTCACTGCATTAAATATTCGTTTATTAAAATTTTAAAATTGCATTTCACCCTGCACATAACTTTATGATAATAAATTAATGTTAATACCACATAAAATTGGCCACCTGAAATTACAGGTTGAGAAATTCAAGTCTTCTCAGATCAACAAAAAGGAAGAAGTTTTTATTTAATATTTTATGTAAAAATAGTTCAGTTGATTAGTTGACTTAAAACTAAAAAGGCCCACATAATAAAACTTAATATAAGAAATTAAAAATAATTAATAATTGTAAACTAAATTAATAAATAACATAGACATTGTGACAATCAGAAGTTTTAATTCTCTTAAGTGTTAGTAAAAGTAATCCATTGATTGTAACATACATAAGCCAGCGATTTATTTTATTTACACACATTCCAAAAAAGAAAAGTTTTTAGTTATCATTTTAATTTGTACTGAAATTCAACTTGTTTAGAACTAAGTATGCCTTATAAGTAGGTGTATAAAATAGTCTTTGATTTTAGACAAGTATTTCTTATATTTAGTTTTAATCTATCGTTACAAAAAATGTTTATTAAGGTAAACTTTCTTTTTGTATTTCATAACTTACTTTTAGTGACACATTTCTTATTTCGTATCATATTAGTAATTTAATTTTTATTAACTTAATTTTTAGTTATTTCGTTAAAATGAAATTTATTAAATTCAAATATAAAACAAGATATATTTTAAAGTAGATAGATATATATAGGTATAGATATATATATATATATTCGCCGATATATATTCTGTAAAAAGCGTAAAACCCTGATTTTGAATCCAACTCTATAATCTCTTCTAATATTGGATATATATATACATACATATAAATATTCTACAAAAAGCGCATAATTCTGATTTTGTAGACAACTCTACGATTCGTCCTCATTCAGAATCTCACATTTACATAAATATAAATATTCTGGAAAAAAGGGCAATCCTGATTTTGAGTCCAAATCTAAAATTCCTCCTAATTCAGAATCTTACATATATATATAAATATTCTGTAAAAGGCGTAAAACCCTGATTTTAAATCCAATTTTAAAATCCCTCCTTATCTCTTATTTACATATATATTAATATTCTGGAAAAAGCGTATAACTCTGCTTTTGAATTTAATTCTAAAATCTTTCCTGATTAAGAATCAATAAAATAAAAAAAATAAATGCGCACATTGAACAATGAAAGAAAATGCTTTTTTTTATTAAAATTGTAGTTTTAGTTTCGCATTTGTGCCCTCTGTGGGACTATTTGCCAATATATACCATACTTATTATATACCATTGAAAAAGGTGTGATGATATGTTTCTAACGGTATTATAATAAATATAGGGTATCCTTGAAAATTTCGCATGTATAGTGATCTTTTTGAAAGTTTAATTTCAAAAACGGTAATACCGATTCAGATGAAACAAGAAGTATATTTAGGACAGTATAACGCTCTACAAAATTTTAGAAAATGGTTCCAGTTTATTGTCTTACGGGAAAAATATAACTGTTTAATTAAAATTGTACAAAATGTTAAGAAAATTTTTAATGCATTTTTCGACCACTAGATGGCGGCATAGCCACTAATGATTTATATTATATGTCATATTGCTCTCTCGTAACTCCTTAGCGGAAATTTATCCTACAACTGTTTTAAATATTTATTTATTTTCACTTTTTATTAAATGCTTCGCAGGAAACTGATAACTAATAACTGAACTTTTATTCATCGTTACTATTATTTTTATCATTATTAAGAATAAACATTGTTTGCGTTCCTTTTACACGAAAAGAGTAGTTGAGAGCAGTCGGTAAATGGAGCGCTAATTTTTCATTTTACTTCTATCATCTATACTCTTTCTCAAAGGCTGGTGTAGTTGGTACTTTACTATGTAAAAAGAACGCAAACATTAAGAGTTATTCAAAGAAAAGCCGCTTATGTTGGACCAAGAAAGAATTTGATTGTAATTGATGTAGAATTTTAGTTAATTATACAAATGGTTCCAGTTTATTGTCTTACGGGAAAAATATAACTGTTTAATTAAAATTGTACAAAATGTTAAGAAAATTTTGTAATGCTATTTTCGACCACTAGATGGCGGCATAGCCACTAATGATTTATATTATATGTCATATTGCTCTCTCGTACCTCCTTAGCGGAAATTTATCCTACAACTGTTTTAAATATTTATTTATTTTCACTTTTTATTAAATGCTTCGCAGGAAACTGATAACTAATAACTGAACTTTTATTTATCGTTACTATTATTTTTATCATTATTAAGAATAAACATTGTTTGCGTTCCTTTTACACGAAAATAGTAGTTGAGAGCAGTCGGTAAATGGAGCGCTAATTTTTCATTTTACTTCTATCATCTATACTCTTTCTCAAAGGCTGGTGTAGTTGGTACTTTACTATGTAAAAAGAACGCAAACATTAAGAGTTATTCAAAGAAAGGCCGCTTATGTTGGACCAAGAAAGAATTTGATTGTAATTGATGTAGAATTTTAGTTAATTATACATTGTGTGTGAACGAAAGTTTATAAAACTATCTTTAATAGTTTATTATTTAATCTAATGTTACTTTAATTATAATTTGTTTAAAGTAGAATACGTAAAATTCTGTAAATTATTTATTGTGTGAGAAGGAAAGTTTATAAAGTCTCTTGAATATATTATTATTTTAATCAAATGCTACTTTAATTAAATTTTTATGTGTAACATTTAACTTTAAATAAAAAACAAATTATTAAGTAAAAACATACTTACTTAAACAAGTAAATTGTTTATTAGAGCATTTTTAAAGCATTTCCACTTATTATACCCGTACGATAGGATCGGGTATAATAAAATTACTCCTCCGTTTGTAACACCTCGAAATAAGCGAGCTAGATATACCTTCAAAGGTATGGATCGGATCAGAAAAAAATTCTAATACTTTTGAGCCATGTCTGTCCGTCCGTCAGCACGCTAACTCAAAAACTAAGAAAGCTAGAATCTTGAAATTTACACAAAATATTTTGGGAGTAATTTTTAGGTTTCTTATTTTTTTGGTTGAGTTTGGACCAAGCCTAAGGGTAGCTCTCGAACACCTAACTTTTAGATCTCCACATTTTTTTTGCAATAGAGCTATGAAATTTTAACTATTGATAGATCTCACAAAAATATTAATTTTATTTTTAAAAACTTTTTTTTGTAGCCCCACCCGTTACGGAGCTACAGCTCCCCAAATGTTCAAAAAAGCTCTATATTTAAATTGTTATAGCACAAGTTGTATAAAGTATATTTTCATTTTGAAAACGCCAAACGATTACTACTTTTATTAGCTTTAAAAGTATATATACAATAAATATATAGTTGTGGCATACGGTGTCTTAATTTACCGTTATGCGAAACTCAAATTTTGCAAAATCCTTTAACCCTTCTATCTTCTAAACGGTTTAAGTTGGAAACTTGAAATTTTGACAGAAAAATCTTTAAAAATAAGTATGAGTCATTTCAGAAATTTTTTTTGTATCACGCCCCGTTTAGGAGCTGTAAGGGGTCAAAAACTTAAAATTTCCTATTTTTAAACACCTGTAACTTGAACACCTGTTAAAATTTTTTTGAAGTAATACACAAAAATTACAGCTTCAACATTATACTCTTATTTCTGTTAACAACTTTTTTTAATAATATAGGGTTACTTTATAATTGACGTAAGTGTTACTTAATTGTTCAAATTTTCTAACAAATTTCTTTAACGAATTTTTTGCATTTTGTTTTACTTGATAATTTGAAATTGTTGAAGATACAATACGTAGTACAAAAAAATGTAAATAAATAAACAACATAATGGTTGCTTGAAGAATTTTTATTTATATGATATTGATATACATACATACTTATATAATATCATGTTTATTTACATATCGTATATGTCCCTGATGAATGAATGATAAGAGTATAGATGTATATTATATAGTACCGTATTTACATACATACATGTATGTATTTTATTGTACTTATAAGAACATATTCTATGAATGGAAATATTTTTAAAGAAATATTGCAATGCATGGCGATATACTTATAACAAGATAAATATACTATGTGCGCATTAATATAATATAATATTTAAAATTATATTTACTATTTTGTACTTAGTAAATTTAATATATATTTACCGCTTAGTATTAAATGGTACTATGGAATATTTGAAAAAGTTTTGGATTGATAATCGTTATGTGGAAGGTTAGAATTTGCTTTTGAAGAATGTATAAACATATAGTTTTAATATATGTACAACCCATAGTTCTAAAAATTATAAAATTCACCCAAATTATTTTAAAATACTAAAATATTAAAAAATTAAAATTGTAAGCAGAGTGACAGGCTGT
Source organism: Poecilobothrus nobilitatus (assembly GCA_947095535.1). Lineage (NCBI taxonomy): Eukaryota > Metazoa > Arthropoda > Insecta > Diptera > Dolichopodidae > Poecilobothrus > Poecilobothrus nobilitatus. The sequence continues at coordinate 183,973,615 of OX352772.1, forward strand.
GAACATACTAACGGTTCGTACGGGTATCTAAGAGTTGACAAAGGCAACTGTATTCTTCCTCGTTTTTTATAGATATACATACATGCATAAATTACAAAAAGTATTTTATCTCAAGTCAACGAAGTTTTGGTTGTTGGAAAACTTGAACAGTGCAAATGTTTTCTTAATGATGGAAGCAATATTTATTTTTTACTGAATTTATTTTTAGAATGCAGGGGGAGTTTTTAAATATTAGAATTTTGATTGAAGAACTATTTCTTTAAAAATGTTTCCTAAATCATTTGAACATAATATGCAGAAAAGTTGTTCTTTACGTAGAAATTCATTTTACTTGGTTAAAACTTAAAACTAATCAAAAGGAAATTCCTCATGGTCTAACAAAGTACTAGATTCCCAAAGTTCAACCTATCCAACTAATGAAAACGTAAATTGTACTAATTAGATGCCATCAAAAACTGAATAGCAGAACGAAATAGAGACTATTTCCCAGTCGAAAGAATTTAATGAGACATATTTAAACGGTACTTTATGATATTACGATTCAGATTATATGTATACTACAATACATTTTTTTATGAAATCAGGTTTGTGAATATAAAAATATGTCTATACCTACATATTTACAGAAAATAATAATCTGTTCAATAGACGGAGAATTCAATCCTTTTAAAACGAGGAAGAATACAGCTGCCTTTATCAATACTTAGATACCCGTACGAACCGTTAGTATGTTCACAGCCTGTCACTCTGCTTACAATATTATTCTTTTAATATTTAAGTATTTTAAAATAATTTGGGTGAATTTTATAATTTTTAGAACTATGGGTTGTACATATATTAAAACTATATGTTTATACATTCTTCAAAAGCAGATTTCAACCTTCCACATAACGATTATCAATCCAAAACTTTTTCAAATATTCTATAGTACCATTTAATACTAAGCGGTAAATATATATTAAATTTACTAAGTACAAAATAGTAAATATAATTTTAAATATTATATTATATTAATGCGTTCATAGTATATTTATATTATTATAAGTATATCGCCATACATTGCAATATTTCTTTAAAAATATTTCCATTCATTGAATAATTTCTTATAAGTACAATAAAATACATACATGTATGTATGTAAATACGGCACTATATAATATACATCTATACTCTTATCATTCATTCATCAGGGACATATACGATATGTAAATAAACATGATATGTATATCAATATCATGATATATAAGTATGTATGTATATCAATATCATATAAATAAAAATTCTTCAAGCAACCGTTATGTTGTTTATTTATTTACATTTTTTTGTACTACGTATTGTATCTTCAACAATTTCAAATTATCAAGTAAAACAAAATGCAAAAAATTCGTTAAAGAAATTTGTGAGAAAATTTGAACAATTAAGTAACACTTACGTCAATTATAAAGTAACCCTATATTATTAAAAAAAGTTGTTAAATGGTCTTTAATTTTTTAATTTTTATGTATTACTTCAAAAAAATTTTAACAGGTGTTCCAGTTACAGGTGTTTAAAAATAGGAAATTTTCAGTTTTTGACCCCTTACAGCTCCTAAACGGGGAGCGAAAAAAAATTTCTAAAATGACTCAAACTTTTCAAAGATCTAACTTCTATCAAAATTTCAAGCTTCCAACTTAAACCGTTTAGAAGATAGAAGGGTTAAAGGATTTTGCAAAATTTTAGTTTCGCATAACGGTAAATTAAGGCACCGTATGCCACAACTATATATTTATTGTATATATACTTTTAAAGCTAATAAAAACAGGAATCGTATACCGTTTTCAAAATGAAGATATATCTTATACAACTTGTGCTATAACAATTTAAATATAGAGCTTTTTTGAACCTTTGGGAAGATGTTGCTCCGTAACGGGAGGGGCTACAAAAAAATTTTTATTAAAAATAAAATTAATATTTTTGTGACATTTATCAGCAGTTAAAATTTCATAGCTCTATTTCAAAAAAAATGTGGGGATCTAAAAGTTAGGTGTTTGAGAGATACCCGAAGTTTTGGTCGGAACTCAACCAAAAAAAATAGGGAACCTACAAATTGCTCCTAGAATATTTTTTGTAAATTTCAAGACTCTAGCTTTCTTAGTTTTTGAGTTAGCGTGCTGACGGACGGACATGACTCAATTGAATATATTGATATTTATATAATATTTATATATATAAATATTCTGTAAAAGGCGTAAAACCCTGATTTTAAATCCAATTTTAAAATCCCTCCTTATCTCTTATTTACATATATATTAATATTCTGGAAAAAGCGCATAACTCTGCTTTTGAATTTAATTCTAGAATCTTTCCTGATTAAGAATCAATAAAATAAAAAAATAAATGCGCACATTGAACAATGAAAGAAAATGCTTTTTTTTATTAAAATTGTAGTTTTAGTTTCGCATTCGTGCCCTCTGTGGGACTATTTGCCAATATATACCATACTTATTATATACCATTGAAAAGGGTGTGATGATATGTTTCTAACGGTATTATAATAAATATAGGGTATCCTTGAAAATTTCGCATGTATAGTGATCTTTTTGAAAGTTTAATTTCAAAAACGGTAATACCGATTCAGATGAAACAAGAAGTATATTTAGGACAGTATAACGCTCTACAAAATTTTAGAAAATGGTTCCAGTTTATTGTCTTACGGGAAAAATATAACTGTTTAATTAAAATTGTACAAAATGTTAAGAAAATTTTTTAATGCATTTTTCGACCACTAGATGGCGGCATAGCCACTAATGATTTATATTATATGTCATATTGCTCTCTCGTAACTCCTTAGCGGAAATTTATCCTACAACTGTTTTAAATATTTATTTATTTTCACTTTTTATTAAATGCTTCGCAGGAAACTGATAACTAATAACTGAACTTTTATTCATCGTTACTATTATTTTTATCATTATTAAGAATAAACATTGTTTGCGTTCCTTTTACACGAAAAGAGTAGTTGAGAGCAGTCGGTAAATGCAGCGCTAATTTTTCATTTTACTTCTATCATCTATACTCTTTCTCAAAGGCTGGTGTAGTTGGTACTTTTCTATGTAAAAAGAACGCAAACATTAAGAGTTATTCAAAGAAAGGCCGCTTATGTTGGACCAAGAAAGAATTTGATTGTAATTGATGTAGAATTTTAGTTAATTATACATTGTGTGTGAACGAAAGTTTATAAAACTATCTTTAAAAGTTTATTATTTAATCTAATGTTACTTTAATTATAATTTGTTTAAAGTAGAATACGTAAAATTCTGTAAATTATTTATTGTGTGAGAAGGAAAGTTTATAAAGTCTCTTGAATATGCTACTATTTTAATCAAATGCTACTTTAATTAAATTTTTATGTATAACATTTAACTTTAAATAAAAAACAAATTATTAAGTAAAAACATACTTACTTAAAAAAGTAAATTGTTTATTAGAGCATTTTTAAAGCATTTCCTCTTATTATACCCGTACGATAGGATCGGGTATAATAAAATTACTCCTCCGTTTGTAACACCTCGAAATAAGCGAGCTAGATATACCTTCAAAGGCATGGATGTGATCAGAAAACAATTCTAAGTCGATTGAGCCATGTCCGTCCGTCAGCACGCTAACTCAAAAACTAAGAAAGGTAGAATCTTGAAATTTACACAAAATATTTTGGGAGTAATTTGTAGGTTCCTTATTTTTTTTGGTTGAGTTTGGACCAAGCCTAAGGGTAGCTCTCAAACACCTAACTTTTAGATCTCCACATTTTTTTTGCAATAGAGCTATGATATTTTAACTACTGATAGATCTCACAAAAATATTAATTTTATTTTTAATAACTTTTTTTTGTAGCCCCACCCGTTACGGAGCTACAGCTCCCCAAATGTTCAAAAAAGCTCTATATTTAAATTGCTATAGCACAAGTTGTATAAAATATATCTTCATTTTGAACACGCCAAACGATTGATACTTTTATTAGCTTTAAAACTTTTTCAAATAATCTATAGTACCATTTAATACTAAGCGGTAAATATATATTAAATTTACTAAGTACAAAATAGTAAATATAATTTTAAATATTATATTATATTAATGCGTACATGGTATATTTATATTATTATATAAATAAACAGTATATCGCCATACATTGCAATATTTCTTTAAAAATATTTCCATTCATAGAATAATTTCTTATAAGTACAATAAAATACATACATGTATGTATGTATTTTTACATGTATGTATGTATGTATCTAAATACGGCGCTATATAATATACATCTATACTCTTATCATTCATTTATCAGGGACATATACGATATGTAAATAAACATGATATTATATAAGTATGTATGTATATCAATATCATATAAATAAAAATTCTTCAAGCAACCGTTATGTTGTTTATTTATTTACATTTTTTTGTACTACGTATTGTATCTTCAACTATTTCAAATTATCAAGTAAAACAAAATGCAAAAAATTCGTTAAAGAAATTTGTTAGAAAATTTGAACAATTAAGTAACACTTACGTCAATTATAAAGTAACCCTATATTATTAAAAAAAAGTTGTTGACAGAAATAAGAGTATAATGTTGAAGCTTTAATTTTTATGTATTACTTCAAAAAAATTTTAACAGGTGTTCCAGTTACAGGTGTTTAAAAATAGGAAATTTTCAGTTTTTGACCCCTTACAGCTCCTAAACGGGGAGCGAAAAAAAATTTCTAAAATGACTCAAACTTTTCAAAGATCTAACTTCTATCAAAATTTCAAGCTTCCAACTTAAACCGTTTAGAAGATAGAAGGGTTAAAGGATTTTGCAAAATTTTAGTTTCGCATAACGGTAAATTAAGGCACCGTATGCCACAACTATATATTTATTGTATATATACTTTTAAAGCTAATAAAAACAGGAATCGTATACCGTTTTCAAAATGAAGATATATCTTATACAACTTGTGCTATAACAATTTAAATATAGAGCTTTTTTGAACCTTTGGGAAGATGTTGCTCCGTAACGGGAGGGGCTACAAAAAAATTTTTATTAAAAATAAAATTAATATTTTTGTGACATTTATCAGCAGTTAAAATTTCATAGCTCTATTTCAAAAAAAATGTGGGGATCTAAAAGTTAGGTGTTTGAGAGATACCCGAAGTTTTGGTCGGAACTCAACCAAAAAAAATAGGGAACCTACAAATTGCTCCTAGAATATTTTTTGTAAATTTCAAGACTCTAGCTTTCTTAGTTTTTGAGTTAGCGTGCTGACGGACGGACATGACTCAATTGAATATATTGATATTTATATAATATTTATATATATAAATATTCTGTAAAAGGCGTAAAACCCTGATTTTAAATCCAATTTTAAAATCCCTCCTTATCTCTTATTTACATATATATTAATATTCTGGAAAAAGCGCATAACTCTGCTTTTGAATTTAATTCTAGAATCTTTCCTGATTAAGAATCAATAAAATAAAAAAATAAATGCGCACATTGAACAATGAAAGAAAATGCTTTTTTTTATTAAAATTGTAGTTTTAGTTTCGCATTCGTGCCCTCTGTGGGACTATTTGCCAATATATACCATACTTATTATATACCATTGAAAAGGGTGTGATGATATGTTTCTAACGGTATTATAATAAATATAGGGTATCCTTGAAAATTTCGCATGTATAGTGATCTTTTTGAAAGTTTAATTTCAAAAACGGTAATACCGATTCAGATGAAACAAGAAGTATATTTAGGACAGTATAACGCTCTACAAAATTTTAGAAAATGGTTCCAGTTTATTGTCTTACGGGAAAAATATAACTGTTTAATTAAAATTGTACAAAATGTTAAGAAAATTTTTTAATGCATTTTTCGACCACTAGATGGCGGCATAGCCACTAATGATTTATATTATATGTCATATTGCTCTCTCGTAACTCCTTAGCGGAAATTTATCCTACAACTGTTTTAAATATTTATTTATTTTCACTTTTTATTAAATGCTTCGCAGGAAACTGATAACTAATAACTGAACTTTTATTCATCGTTACTATTATTTTTATCATTATTAAGAATAAACATTGTTTGCGTTCCTTTTACACGAAAAGAGTAGTTGAGAGCAGTCGGTAAATGCAGCGCTAATTTTTCATTTTACTTCTATCATCTATACTCTTTCTCAAAGGCTGGTGTAGTTGGTACTTTTCTATGTAAAAAGAACGCAAACATTAAGAGTTATTCAAAGAAAGGCCGCTTATGTTGGACCAAGAAAGAATTTGATTGTAATTGATGTAGAATTTTAGTTAATTATACATTGTGTGTGAACGAAAGTTTATAAAACTATCTTTAAAAGTTTATTATTTAATCTAATGTTACTTTAATTATAATTTGTTTAAAGTAGAATACGTAAAATTCTGTAAATTATTTATTGTGTGAGAAGGAAAGTTTATAAAGTCTCTTGAATATGCTACTATTTTAATCAAATGCTACTTTAATTAAATTTTTATGTATAACATTTAACTTTAAATAAAAAACAAATTATTAAGTAAAAACATACTTACTTAAAAAAGTAAATTGTTTATTAGAGCATTTTTAAAGCATTTCCTCTTATTATACCCGTACGATAGGATCGGGTATAATAAAATTACTCCTCCGTTTGTAACACCTCGAAATAAGCGAGCTAGATATACCTTCAAAGGCATGGATGTGATCAGAAAACAATTCTAAGTCGATTGAGCCATGTCCGTCCGTCAGCACGCTAACTCAAAAACTAAGAAAGGTAGAATCTTGAAATTTACACAAAATATTTTGGGAGTAATTTGTAGGTTCCTTATTTTTTTTGGTTGAGTTTGGACCAAGCCTAAGGGTAGCTCTCAAACACCTAACTTTTAGATCTCCACATTTTTTTTGCAATAGAGCTATGATATTTTAACTACTGATAGATCTCACAAAAATATTAATTTTATTTTTAATAACTTTTTTTTGTAGCCCCACCCGTTACGGAGCTACAGCTCCCCAAATGTTCAAAAAAGCTCTATATTTAAATTGCTATAGCACAAGTTGTATAAAATATATCTTCATTTTGAAAACGCCAAACGATTGATACTTTTATTAGCTTTAAAACTTTTTCAAATAATCTATAGTACCATTTAATACTAAGCGGTAAATATATATTAAATTTACTAAGTACAAAATAGTAAATATAATTTTAAATATTATATTATATTAATGCGTACATGGTATATTTATATTATTATATAAATAAACAGTATATCGCCATACATTGCAATATTTCTTTAAAAATATTTCCATTCATAGAATAATTTCTTATAAGTACAATAAAATACATACATGTATGTATGTATTTTTACATGTATGTATGTATGTATCTAAATACGGCGCTATATAATATACATCTATACTCTTATCATTCATTTATCAGGGACATATACGATATGTAAATAAACATGATATTATATAAGTATGTATGTATATCAATATCATATAAATAAAAATTCTTCAAGCAACCGTTATGTTGTTTATTTATTTACATTTTTTTGTACTACGTATTGTATCTTCAACTATTTCAAATTATCAAGTAAAACAAAATGCAAAAAATTCGTTAAAGAAATTTGTTAGAAAATTTGAACAATTAAGTAACACTTACGTCAATTATAAAGTAACCCTATATTATTAAAAAAAAGTTGTTGACAGAAATAAGAGTATAATGTTGAAGCTTTAATTTTTATGTATTACTTCAAAAAAATTTTAACAGGTGTTCCAGTTACAGGTGTTTAAAAATAGGAAATTTTCAGTTTTTGACCCCTTACAGCTCCTAAACGGGGCGTGATACAAAAAAAATTTCTGAAATGACTCAAACTTTTCAAAGATCTAACTTCTATCAAAATTTTAAGCTTCCAACTTAAACCGTTTAGAAGATAGAAGGGTTAAAGGATTTTGCAAAATTTTAGTTTCGCATAACGGTAAATTAAGACACCCTATGCCACAACTATATATTTATTGTATATATACTTTTAAAGCTAATAAAAACAGGAATCGTATACCGTTTTCAAAATGAAGATATATCTTATACAACTTGTGCTATAACAATTTAAATATAGAGCTTTTTTGAACCTTTGGGGAGCTGTAGCTCCGTAACGGGAGGGGCTACAAAAAAAATTTTATTAAAAATAAAATTAATATTTTTGTGACATTTATCAGCAGTTAAAATTTCATAGCTCTATTTCAAAAAAAATGTGGGGATCTAAAAGTTAGGTGTTTGAGAGATACCCGAAGTTTTGGTCGGAACTCAACCAAAAAAAATAGGGAACCTACAAATTGCTCCTAGTATTTTTTTTTGTAAATTTCAAGATTCTAGCTTTCTTAGTTTTTGAGTTAGCGTGCTGACGGACGGTCATGGCTCAATTGACTTAGAATTGTTTTCTGATCGCATCCATACCTTTGAAGGTATATCTAGCTCGCTTATTTCGAGGTGTTACAAACGGAGAAGTAATTTTATTATACCCGATCCTATCGTACGGGTATAAAAATTTAATGTGTTTTAATTGTTTTACCATTATTTATATAACGCTATGCGCAAATTGCAAACAAAAATATTTTATTTTGCTGAGGAAATGACCTACAATTTAAATCAACTTGGCTAAGCAAAAATTAAAATGAACGAGAAAGAATACAGGTGCCTTTGTCAACTCTTAGATACCCGTACGAACCGTTAGCATGTTTACAGCCTGTCACTCTGCTTACAATATAATTTTTTTAATATTTTAGTATTTTAAAATAATTTGGGTGAATTTTATAATTTCTAGAACTATGGGTTGTACATATATTCAAACTATATGTTTATATGCACATTCTTCAAAAGCAGATTCTAACCTTCCACATAACCATTATCAATCCAAAACTTTTTCAAATATTCTATAGTACCATTTAATACTAAGCGGTAAATGTATATTAAATTTTAGTACTTAGTACAAAATAGTAAATACAATTTTAAATATTATATTATATTATATTTGAATATTCCATTGATAGAATAATGTCTTATATGTACAATAAAATACATATATGTATGTAAATACGGCGCTATATAATATACATCTATACTCTTATCAATCATTCACTAGTGACATATACGATATGTAAATAAACATGATATTATATAAATATGTATGTATATCAATATCATATAAATAAAAATTCTTCAAGACACCGTTATGTTGTTTATTTATTTACATTTCTTTGTACTACACATTATATGCTCAACAATTTCAAATTATCGAGTAAAACAAAATGCAAAAAATTCGTTAAATAAATTTGTTAGAAAATTTGAGAAAATCAAGTAATACTTTCGTGATTATAAAGTAGCCTTATATTATTAAAAAAAATTGTTAATTGAAATAAGAGTATAATGTTGAAGCTTTAATTTTTGTGTATTACTTCAAAAAAATGTTAACAGGTGTTCAAGTTACAGGTGTTTAAAAATAGGAAATTTTAAGTTTTTAACCCCTTACAGCTCCTAAACGGGGGTGATAGGAAAAGAATTCTGAAATGACTCATACTTATTTTTAAAGATCTAACTTCTGTCAAAATTTCAAGTTTCCAACTTAAACCGTTTAGAAGATAGAAGGATTAAAGGATTTTGCAAAATTTTAGTTTCACATAACGGTAAATTAAGACAGCGTATGCCACACTATATAATTATTGTATATATAGTTTTAAAGCTAATAAAAGCAGTAATCGTTTGGCGTTTTCAAAATGAAGATATACCTTATACAACTTGTGCTATAACAATTTAAACATAGAGCTTTTTTGAACCTTTGGAGAGCTGTAGCTCCGTAACGGGTGGGGCTACAATAAAAAGTTATTAAAAATAAAATTAATATTTTCGTGAGATCTATCTGTATTTAAAATTTCATAGCTCTATTTCAAAAATGTGGGGATCTAAAAGTTAGGTGTTCGGTAGCTCTCGAACACCTAAGTTTTGGTCCAAACTCAACCAAAAAATATAGGGAACCTGCAAATTACTCCCAGAATATTTTGTGTAAATTTCAAGATTCTACCTTTCTTAGTTTTTGAGTTAGCGTGCTGACGGACGGACATGGCTCAATCGACTTAGAATTGTTTTCTGATCACATCCATACCTTTGAAGGTATATCTAGCTCGCTTATTTCGAGGTGTTACAAACGGAGGAGTAATTTTATTATACCCGATCCTATCGTACGGGTATAAAACTTTAATGTGTTTTAATTGTTTTACCATTATTTATATAACGCTATGCGCAAATTGCAAACAAAAATAGTTTGTTTTGCTGAGGAAATGTCCCACAATTTAAATCAACTTGTCTAAACAAAAATTAAAATGAAAAAGGTGAAAATTTAGGAATTTAATGAAAAATCTTTTAAAACTTTTCTACAACATATACATAGGTACAACAAATTATTTGGTTTTCTAAAATATTTTTGTAAAAAAATAAATTGCGGCGTTTTTTTTTTTGGTTTTATAAATTGTAAAACAACAGAAGCCTTTTAAAATGAAAACTAGTCTTTCTGTTCAATTGGTTATTATTTTTTCGAAAGTTCCTCTTTGCCGAATGGAGAATTGTTTTATCTACAATTTAAAATAAAAACAAGTAAATGTAACAGTAAGTCGATGCAACCGACTTATTAATACCCTACACCTGAATAATTCGAATTAAATTAAAAATCCATAAGTTTTTTTGGCAGTTGCTTGAACTTCTTCCCTTTTCTGTCTTATTCAACTCGAATTTCAGGAACGTAAAAGAGGCATCCTCTTGGGATATGCTTGACACCTTTGTAAAAAATTTTAAGTTTCTATTTTTATTAAATTCGAAGATTGTTAGTCCTTGGGAGGTGTGTGTCAGGTACCCGAATTGCCACTCCAATTCATCGAATCCATCTCAGGAACATAAAAAAAACATGCCAGAACATCATTGTACTAAATTTAAAGGTTCTACTTTTGTTGGTTTTGGAAATGTGCTCGTTGCTCTTGTGCTCGTCCGGAAGTATCCAAAATACGAACCCATGGTTCAAATTCTTTCAAATGTCAGTTTCCAATTTTACAGAAAAGGAAACATAACAGAACACCTTTTTACTAAACATAAAAGTTCTATCTTTGTTGGTTGTGGAGATATACTCGTTTGCTCTGGGGCTCGTCCGGAAGCTACCAAGATTTGAACCCATGGACTAAATCCTCGCAAATTTCAGAAACATAAATCAAACATGAAGGAACTCCATTCTGCTTAATTTAAAGGTTATATCTTTACTGCTTTTGGAGATAATATCATTTGCTCTGAGGCTTGGTCGGAAGCTTCCAAAATCCGAACCCGACGACCAAATCCTCTCAATTTTCAGAGACCTAAATCAAACATGAAAGAACACCATTCTGCCAAATTTAAAATATTTTTAGCCAATCAATTTGAAAACATAATTAGAAAAACTAAACGTTAAAAATTCTGGTTGATTTATAAAGGTAAAAAACAATCATGAATTTTTTATATTGAAAATATGTTAAACAGAAACTGAAATGTACGCATTTAAAAAAAAAATTTTTCAAAATTTGAAGAGCTGTCGGTGCTGTAGGATTTCCAACGGTGAAGGTACATAAAAAAGTTTTTCTACAACATTACACTTTTAAGAGACCTATGCATAGTTAATATTTCATTGTTCTTTATTAAACAGTATATAAGTTTTAACAGACGGAGGTACAGAGCGTACCTAATAACAAATTTTCCAAAATGTGCTTAAAAGGATAATTCACCAAAACATGAAGTGACATTACTTACATAAAAAAATTGATTACATTATGGCCTCTTATAATTTAAATACGATTTTATGTTTCGGTATTAATGAATATATTGTGAAAACTCTCTTCGCCGTAATTGTGTACTCAATAGATTATTGATTCCTTTAAAGATTTTTTGTAGACAAATTATCTCTAAATCTTTGCTCTTTTTATTCAATTTAACTAAATGTAATAAAAAATAGAATATTAACTACCAGTATCTGAAAATGCATAGTAATACGTCAACTATATTAATTAAATTATATTAACTCAAAAGCAAAAGTTAATAATTTTTATTTCATAAAGCCGATCAAATATTCCGGGCAACGCCGGGTACTCTGCTAGTAAAATAAATAAAAAGAATATGAAAAGTCAGTTTAACTTAATAAAAATTATATGCTTAAAACTATAAGATTATTATAAAAATTAAAACTATAAGACTATAAGAAATTCTTGACTAAAAATAAATAATATTAAATACATATGCATACATACATATATATATTTTATTCATTTTTCTAAAGACTCACAGTTTTAATTTGTATGTCATATTCAGAGCTATCTATTTTAGCGGTAAAAATAAAATTTATAATAACATTAAAAAAAACTAAAACACTTAAAATTTTTTATTCAAATATGTAGTTAAACAATTAACAAAAACCGTTTGAAGAAAGAGTTTTTGTGGAAATTACACCTTGTACACAATTTATGAAAGTTTTCATATTTACGAACATAAAAAATTGAAAGTTTGTCATTCTAAAAAATTCATTTTTTTTAATAATATTTTAAAGAGCCTCTGTGGTCTAATTGTTAAGCACGTGGCTTATTAAACAGCGGAGATTTAAATTACATTAGGCAGTAAGGATTCCTGTAATCCTGTAAATTTAATGATAATTAGGTATTTAATTTATAAATAATTTATAAAGACATTTGCATGAGTAATAAATTTTATTTAGTGAATAAGATTAAAACAATATTTTAAATTTAAATTTCTTTGGAGATCAAAACTCATTATTGTATAAGCTAAAATTTCAGCAGATTAAAGGTATTTGATTTTATATAATAAAATAAATTTTTATACGTAAGGTAATATAAAATAATAATAAGATAAATTAACATACGTAACACAATAGTAACATACACTTAAACTTAAACAGCTTTTTCTAAATTTATCAATTGTGCCATCCCTGTCAAGCTTTTACTGACATACGTCAATCTACCCGGTATGGTTTAAAAATATTAGAAAATTAAATCCAACAAGAACTTGTTCTTATTATTTTTAAAATTAATATTTCAAAATTAAGAATGATTAAATTTGTTCATTTTGATTAATAATAAATTGATTATCAAAATGCACTTGCAATATTATTGATATTGAAGAAGTTTCAAATTTATTCTTTATAAATAATTTTATTTTTTTTTTACATAGTTTTGTAACTTATTTAATGCAAATCATTTTCAAATCAAGTTTTAAAAATAATCAATATTATTAATTTTTTTGCTATTCAATATAAATTAATTTAAATCATTTATTTATTTATTTATTTTATTAAATAAAACTAAAACAAGGTCGTTGCAAAAAAAATTCTTAAATTAATGCTTTTAATTAAAATTAAACAAAACAATGATTTAAAACTAAATTTATAATAACTTAAATCTTAAAAAAGGTTAATTTATTATTATTGTTATCATTCTTTTTTTATTTAAACTACATCCACAACTTTATTCTAACAAAAAAGTGAAATATGATATCTGTACAGATATGTTCATACATATAATGACAATCAATTTAACATTTTATATATTAACTTTTATAGCAAATTAAACGTAAATAAATATCTTATTATTACGTAGAAGTAAAATTTAAAAAAAATTAATTTTTTTTATTATCAATACGTAAAAAAGCATTAAATTACGATTTATAAAATATACAAAAACAAGGTAGAATGTAAACCAATGGTTTTCAAAAGCGCACATTTCCAAAACACAATACAAACTGTTTAGAAATTGTGACTTGCACAAAAATTTGAAAATTTAAAAATTAAATTTAAGAAATTTTTTGTAATAAGAAAATATGTGAAAATAGGACTTTTCTGGAATTTTGAAGGGCTGTAAATCCGGAACCCTTTATAACTAAGAAAAATCGTTAACACACGTAAAAATATATTATTGAACCTTTAATTTTCATGTCTTGCCGAAGAAAAATTTTTACAGGTGCCTAAGTTACAGGTGTCTAAAAATAGCAAATTTTCAATTTTTGAGGCGTAATAACTCTTAAAGAAAAGGCGCTACCAAAAAATTTTCTGAGGAAACTTATACTAATTCAAAAATTTCTTTTCTGTCTCAAAATTTCAGGTTCCTATCTAAAAGCGTACCGGAGTTATGAAAAAAGAAATTTCATGCAAAATGTGGTTTTAAGATAACGGTAAATTTAAATAGTAAATTACAAAATATTACATAATTTTGATACTGTTTTATATAGATAATAAAATTTTCGATCTTCTGGCGGTTTTAGATTGCAAAACTATTACGCAGAGCCTGAGATATATACATTTGAAAATGTGGCTTTTTCGAAATTTTGAAGAGCTGCAACTTTGGAACCCTCTATAACTAAAATAAACCTTTAACACACGTAAAAATATATAACTGAAGCTTTAATTTTTATATCTTGCAGAAATAAAATGTTTACAGGTTCCTAAGTTACAGGTGTTTAAAAATAGCAAATTTCCAATTTTTAAGCCCTAATAGCTCATAAACAGGGGGTGGTCCAAAAAAATTTTCTGAGCAAACTTATACTAATTCTAAAAGTTCTTTCTTGCCTCAAAATTTCAAGCCTTTATCTAGAAGCGTGCCGGAGTTATGAAAGTAGAAAAATAATGCAAAATTTGGTTTTCACATAACGGTAAATTTAAATACTAAATTTAAAAAAATTGTATAATTTTGATATGAATTTACAAAGTTAAAAAAAATACCTGCCGAATGGCGTTTTCAGATTGAAAAAATCTTAAGCAGAACATAAGATATATGCATTTAAAAATAGGGCTTCTTCAAAGTTTGAAAGGCTGTAGCTCCGTAATGGATGGGGCTACATGAAAAAGTTGTTCCACAAAATTATTTAGACCTACCCATGGTTAAAATTTTTTTTCTCTATCTTTAACGGTGTAGAAGTTTTGTAAACAGACGGACGGACGGACGGACAGAGTGAAACTAATTGGCACATTTTTTCAAAATTTTTTTGGAAATGTGCTAAAAATGATCTAAATAAAAACGAGAAAGAATACAGTTGCCTTTGTCAACTCTTAGATACCCGTACGAACCGTTAGTATGTTCACAGCCTGTCACTCTGCATACAATATTATTTTTTTAATATATAAGTATTTTAAAATAATTTGGGTGAATTTTATAATTTCTAGAACTATGGGTTGTATTTATATATTCAAACTATATGTTTATATGTACATTCTTCAAAAGCAGATTCTAACCTTCCACAGAACGATTATCAATCCAAACCTTTTTCAAATATTATATAGTACCATTTAATACTAAGCGGTAAATGTATATTAAATTTACTTAATACAAAATAGTAAATATAAATTTAAATATTATATTATATTATATTTAAATATTCCATTGACAGAATAATTTCTTATAAGTACAATAAAATACATATATGTATGTAAATACGGCGCTATATAATATACGTCTATACTCTTATCATTCATTCACTAGTGACATATACGATATGTAAATAAACATGATATTATATAAGTATGTATGTATATCAATATCATATAAATAAAAATTCTTCAAGCAACCGTTATGTTGTTTATTTATTTACATTGTTTTGTACTAAGCATTATATCCTCAACAATTTCAAATTATCGAGTAAACCAAATGCAAAAAATTCGTTAAATAAATTTGTTAGAAAATTTGAAAAAATCAAGTAACACTTTTGTCAATTATAAAGTAACCCTATATTATTAAAAAAAATTGTTAACAGAAATAAGAGTATAATGTTGAAGATTTAATTTTTGTGTTTTACTTCAAAAAAATTTTAACAGGTGTTCAAGTTACAGGTGTTTAAAAATAGGAGATTTTCAGTTTTTGACCCCTTACAGCTCCTAAACAGGGGGTGATACAAAAAAAATTTCTGAAATGACTAATACTTATTTTCAAAGATCTAACTTCAACTTAAACCGTTTAGAAGATAGAAGGGTTAAAGGATTTTGCAAAATTTTAGTTTCGCATAACGGTAAATTAAGACACCGTATGCCACAACTATATATTTATTGTATATATACTTTTAAAGCTAATGAAAGCAGTAATCGTTTGCCGTTTTTAAAATGAAGATATACCTTATACAACTTGTGCTATAACAATTTAAATATAGAGCTTTTTTGAACCTTTGGAGAGCTGTAGGTCCGTAACGGGTGGGGCTACAAAAAAAGGTTATTAAAAATAAAATTAATATTTTTGTGAGATCTATCAGCAGTTAAAATTTCATAGCTCTATTTCAAAAAAAATGTGGGGATCTAAAAGTTAGGTGTTCGAGAGCTACCCTAAGGTTTGGTCCAAACTCAACCAAAAAAAATAGGGAACCTAAAAATTACTCCCAGAATATTCTTTGTAAATTTCAAGGTTCTAGCTTTCTTAGTTTTTGAGTTAGCGTGCTGATGGACGGACGGACGGACGAACGGACATGGCTCAATCGTCTTAGAATTTTTTTCTGATCCGATCCATACCTTTGAAGGTATATCTAGCTCGCTTATTTCGAGGTGTTACAAACGGAGGAGTCATTTTATTGTACCCGATAGATATATAAAGGCTAATAGATATATGCCAAGAATTTGGCCTAATAATTGGAGGCACACTATTCCCACATAAGGAAATACACATGTACACTAGGACATCACCTGATGAAAGAACGAAAAACCAAATTGAGCATATATGCATCAGCAGAAACTGGCGATCATCGTTACTAGATGTAAGAAAAGAAAAATACTAAATATAGCCAAACTCAATATAGATAATAAGAAAAATGAAGTAATAGACAAAATTAGAAATAATATAGAAGAGGAACTCCAAATAAGCGAGGAAAAATGGGAAAAGATATATAGAAATGCTGGTGAAGAAATCTTGGGAACCAAAGAAAACAATAGGAAAGAATGGATCTCAAATGAAACATGGAACAAAATACTTCTAAGAAGAAACATTAAAATTTCACTACTAACAAATAATAGTAACGAAATAAAAGAACATCATAAGACCATATGCAGAGAGACAAAGAAGCTTGCAAGAAGGGATAAAAGAAAATGCATAAGCAATATCGCTTTAAAAGCCCAACAAGCAGCTGACCAACAACACTCAAAACAACTATTCACTAAAATAAAAATCCTATCCAACCAGAATTCAAGTAGGGATCACCCAATCAAAGACAAGAACGGTAAACTACTAACATCCACTAAAGAACAATTGGATAAATGGAAAGAGCATTTCAGCACAAATAAATTTTATACATGGCGCCCTAGCCCGTGGGGCACACTGGGAGTACAAGTATAAATATCAACATCAGTACTCCAACAGTACGGGAGCTAGACAAACTTAAAAATAATAAGGCTGAAGGTACAGGTGACATAGAAGCTGAGCTGGTCAAAGTAGACACTCTACAATGTGCAAGGTCCCTGCAACCCATAATAGAAAAAATATGGCGAAATGAAGAAATGAGTTCCCAATGGAAAAAAGGTATCATTGTAAAGATCCTCAAGAAAGGCAACCTAAGTAACTGTAATAACTGGAGAGGAATAACATTACTCAATACTGTAGACAAGATACTGGCCCTAGTTGTTCTTAGTAGAATTGAGGAAAATATTGAAAGTGTCTTAAGGAAAGAACAAGCCGGTTTTCGTAAAGAACGAAGTTGTATAGAGCATGCAAACACTTTGAGAATAATCCTGGAACAATCAAAAGAATTCAATGCACCCATTTATATAGCATTTGTCGGAAGCACTTAAAAGGAAGAACATTCCAGAAAAAATCATCAGGATAATTAGAGTAATGTATAGCAACACAGAAGCCCAAATTCTCCATAAGAGTATTCTAAGCGGCCCTGTAATAATTAGAAATGGAATAAGACAAGGTTGCCCGCTATCTCCTCTACTATTCAATATAACAATTGACGAAATAATGAGAAAGACCAATAACAACTCATCCAGAGGTATATACTGGTACCTCACACAAAACCTGGAAGATTTGGACTACGCTGATGACATTAAGCTACTTACACAAACACACGAAGATATGCAACTTAAATAAATAAGCTAGCAGAATGTGCTGCGGAAGTTGGCTGGAAATAAACATTAGCAAAACAAAAATTATAAATTGGAGCTATTAGGTAAAGAACTAGCAGAGATATCAAATTGTTCTTTTGGACGATAAACTTTTTGAAAACTGTCAGAAAAAAGTTACAAATTGTTTTCGGGCAAGAGGAAAAAGTATTGTCCTTGGACATTGAATTAGGGTAGTCGAATATTTTTCGTTTAATGTTGACAAATTCGAAAAATTTTTTGGGATCACTAATTAATTTGTTACCTATACTAATGACATAGTTTTCACAGGCAGTTTGTACGAATTCAATAAGTTATCGTTAGGTACTATTGTGTTTTTAATTTTCTTGTATATTTTATTGCGCTGGTTACGCAAAGTCCTAAGTTTTCTATCTAACCATGGTTCCGTTGTTTTGTTTTTCTTACGGATTTTTGGTACAAAAACATTTATAATTTCAAAAATTTTTAAATAAAAGATAGAGATTATTGAGTTGATATCCTGTTGTTCTAACAGTTCGTCCCAGTTAGTAGATGATAAAGCATTATTAATGCTTTGGTAGTCAGCATTACGGAAATCATAAACAATTTCATTATTGTAAGTTTTGCTCGAGAGTGGAATGAAAGTAGAGAACTCAAAGATGATTGCGTTATGATGATTAGTGTTAGTAAAAAGATTATCTGCATTATCAGCGAGCTATCATACCACCACTCTATCATATGCATTTGAAAATGCAAGATCTAACCATTTATTATTGTTGTTGGGATAACTAATAATCTGCTGTAAATCATTGCCATAAAACTCACTAATAAGACCGAAATCAATCTCATCCTGGAAGCTAATTGGTAATAGCAAATCATCAGAATCATCAACAACAAAAGAAAGAGCCGGGCGATTGAAATCGGCAAAGACGAAAATTGAGTCCTCCTCATGCATATTTAACATGATATTATGATATACACTATAAAGTTCAGAATAAGAGGAATTGTCAGAGTTCGGAGGGAAATAAACAATACCTAGGTATAAGTTACTCGTATCTAAATTAATTTTAATAAATTGGTGTTCAAATGATTGAAAAGTATTAGTAATTACAGGTACACTAGGTAAATTATTACCTACGGCAAATAATACACCACCACCTCGCGAACTATTAGTAAACTGATAATT
This sequence comes from Poecilobothrus nobilitatus, assembly GCA_947095535.1. Taxonomy (NCBI): domain Eukaryota; kingdom Metazoa; phylum Arthropoda; class Insecta; order Diptera; family Dolichopodidae; genus Poecilobothrus; species Poecilobothrus nobilitatus. The sequence continues at coordinate 183,992,936 of OX352772.1, forward strand.
ACGATCGCTCCTGTAAATGGGCCAATTACTATCAAGAATTTCTTCGTTTCTTAACGATTCATTAAGCCATGTTTCAGTTAGAGGTAGTACATTAAAATTGCATGACTTAGCATCAATATAAAGTTTTTTAAGCTTTCCTCTCATACCACTACAGTTATGATAAATAATTTTAATGTTATTTATCTGGTTAGTATTTTGACAGGTTTTTATTTTATTTATCGAGTTAGATAAGGAGATGAGATTTGCATATTTACTTGGAGTTCGAACGAAAAAACTGGTGGTAGTTCTCACGAGATTGATTTAGGTGATTATAGTAATTACTGTCGCAATGACTACGATAAGCCTTAAGGTCCTCTTCAACCTCTTTTGTTGTGAAGCCTATATCTTTGTGGTATCTAAGGTAAAGATTATACAAATCTTTGAAGTTAGATGGTAGCCCCTCATTGTGGATGAGAACAGATAAATAAGTTCTTGTTTTACCCTCTATAACGCGATTATATGAATCGTTATGTAAATAAGCAAGGAAAAGTCAAACATTATGAAGAATTTTCTCATCTCTAAACTTTGATAAAGCGTATTGGCAGTCCTCTGTTAGTGATTGTTTTGTCATTCTAACAATAGGGGGTATTAGCGGATTTATTGATAATGAATCATTTATATTAATTTTATTATTACCATTGTTATTAATATTATTATTATTGTCATTGTTATTATTGTTATTAATGATATTATTATTATTATTATTATTATTATTATTATTATTATTATTATTATTATTATCATTACTAGTATTATTGTTATCGTTGTTATCAATGTTATTATCAATGTTGTTAATAGCAAGATTATCATTATTGATATGATTATTATTATTATTGTTATTATTATTATTATTAATATTATTATTGTTATTATTGTTATTATTAATATTATTATTATTATTCTGATTAATATTATTATTAAAAATCTTTTTTTTTTACTTTTATTATTGTTATTATTATTGTTAATCTTATTAATAGCATTTTTTTATTACTTTTATTATTATTATTATTAATATTCTTATTATTATTATTATAATTCTTATTTCATTTCTATATTTATTATTTTTATTATTATTGTTAATGCTATTATAATTAATATAATTTTCATTATTATTATTAATTCGATTGGCCGAGCAAGCGGCTCCTGGTTTTAAAATTCCCCCTTGAACAAAGTTGGAATATTTAGAACCTCTAGTTGATGTTGTACTATTAATAGCAAGTTTTTTATTGTTGTTTGTGCTACAAAACGGAATAGCAAAAGGATTTAATAATACTTTATTTATGTCAGTGTTAAACTTCGTGTTGGTGTTAGTAGGTGAAGTCTCTAGATTAGTATTGGATACAAATTTTTTTATTATTGTACCTTTTTTCCATAGCTTGTAATTAATTATATCGCAAACTTTGGATATGAGTGCAACAACTTTGAAAGATTTGTATTTTGGTTTATATCTAAGATTCTTAGGAGTAAGATTGACTACTTTAACACTATTTAAATTAAAAGTTTTTTTTAAAAACTTACTAAGATAACTAGAAGTTGTTGACGCTGCAAAATTGGAATAGTATAGGATAGTTACAGGTTCATTATGTTCCTTAGTTAATTCCTGATCGATAACAGTATTGGTATCTTTAATATTTGGAAGAATAAACTGAACTTTCTTTGCAGTAGAACTGTGTTGAACTTCTTCTGTTGATGCTAAAGCTGAGGATGAAGGTGGTAAGATAGCCAAATTGTTACTGCATTGAAGAATTTCACTAAGTAATGAATTGTCATTGGTGTTACACTGAGTAATGAATTGTTATTGGTATTAGTAGATGTTGCATTTGATTTTGAATCCAAAGCATTATTAGTCACTTTATTAATGAATTCCACCGTTTAAGAGGTTATTGGCTTAAACAAAAAGGAATTATGAAATGAACTGTAGCTGAACGGTTCGTCAGTTTGAGTCCAAATGTCCTTTGAATTTTGACTTAGATACATTTGCTTGTATCTAAACGTGTCGAAAGATGTATCCAAACTAGCATCTAACTTAATCCCCATATTCACTATTTCCTTTTTAAGTGAACCTATTTGATCAGCAAGTTTGGTTGACTATTTAGCTTTGAATCAACAAGTTACTGTGGCTGTAAGTTAATAAATGACGTTAACTCACTAGTCAACGTATTTAAAGATTCATTTAGTCTATTTAGTGCGGAGAGAAACTCGACATTTTTAGAAACCAAATTCTGCTTCAGTTGATCTTTTTGTATGTCAGATGTACTGCTCAGTGTCATATTCAGTGACTCGTAGTCTTTTGCCATTTAATTAAAAGATGCTGAATTATATTTTATAGTGTCATGATATTTATCTGCAAGTCCTGTGTATTCATCTTTAATGTTATTGAAGGATGTTTTGACTTATTCATACTGGCATGATAATCCAAGCATGATTCACAGACAAAATACTGAGCCAAGAACGTGGCATACCACCCTCTAGGAGCATTTAGGCAGACTCCGTGGAAGCGTTTCTTGCAAAAACCATTACATGTTACAAATTCAGTTTTTGCATCGAAAACTGTAAAGATAGAGCTGTCACATTTATTTGTATTCATATTTATTTATTTATTTTTTTTTTAAATTGAGTCAAAAAGATAAAAAATTTTATTTTTAATTATAAAAATTTAAAATTTAACACAAAAACACAGCACAGTTTTCTAGTTTTATTTTTAAAGAAAAAAAAAAAATGAGTTCAAGTTCTTTTAAATTCTTTTATTTTCGATGTAATTAACTTTTTTTTTTTTTGTTAGTTTGTTTATATTTTATTTTATTTTTTTTTAAATTTTTTTTTTATTATTCTTATACTTAAGTTATGACTATAGGTAAAGAATTAAAGAAATTAAAAGAATATAAAATTAGCACGTCTACTTAATTCAGCATCAGAAATATGAATAAAAAATATATATAAATAAATATAATAAAAATATATATAAAAAAATAAATAAAATATAAAATAATAAAAATAAATTAATGATAATAATAATAATAATAATAATAATAATTATAATATTACAAATAATAATAATAATAACTATAATAAAAATAATAATAATAATAAAAATAATAATAATAATAATAAAATTAATAATAATAATTACAATGATAATAATAATAATGAGACTAATAACAATAATAATAATAATAATAATAATAATAATACTAATAATAATAATAATAATGATAATAGTAATAATAATAATAATAATAATAATAATAATAATAATAATAATAATAATAATAATAATAATAATAATAATAATAATAATAATAATAATAATATTAATAATAATAATAATAATAATAATTTTTTTTTATTTCTCCTAAGGGGAAATGCATTTACGCACAATGTGCCGGACTCCCATCTGGATTCAGGTGGACTACCGGCTAGAACCCCCCCTAACACTAAGGACACCGGCCCGATACCGTTTTTAACATTGCTTCAGACTGGGCCTTAACCGATAGGCACAGGGCTCACATTCGTCGCTGCGGATCTACCGCCTCAGCCTCTTGGCTCTTGGTGCGAAGCGTATTTTGCTCGAATTCCGCCACTAGGCGCCAGTTTTCTTCTGTTTCAAGCATATACTCTAATATATTGTCTGGTGACAATGGTCCGATTATCTGTTCAACTGCAGCTCTGCCATGTGTCCACCGATCGCAGTGGAAGATCAAGTGTTCTGCATTATCTCTGCCTCTCCCACAATAGAAACATTCAGGTGTCTCGACTCGTCCCATCCTGTGAAGATATGACTGAAAGCATCCGTTTACATCTTAGGAATTCCGTGAGGTAGTAGTTTACCTCCCCATGTTTCCACTAACCCACTTCTTTATCTGCGGCAGAAGCCGAGCGGTCCATCGTCCCTTAGGTTCGACGTCCCAGAGCTTTTGCCATTTGTTCATGGTACGGCTTCTCTCTTCCGTGGCCGGTCTCTCTCGCCCGATTTCCGTCCTTCTCCTGTAGATATTTTTTCTTTCTAACGCCAGCAGCCCGACGGGTATAAATCCAGCAATTACGAGCACCTCTGCTTGTGAGACTGTAAGGTAGGAACAGGCGACCCGGAGAGCAGCGCGTCGCTGGACAGAAGCTAGCCCTTTTTTGTACCACGCAAGTCGCAATCGATCGCCCTAAACCGCCGCACCATATAACAGCGCCGACTGCACGGTACTCGTTAGGAGTCGTCCCTTACTTGAGGTGGGCCCATGAGTGTTAGTAATTATTCTGCTCAAGTTCGCAACCTTGGCCTCCGACTTGTCAGCCATCCGTCGCAAGTGCTGCCCGAAGGTGAGTTTTTGATCGATCATCACTCCCAGGTATTTCGCAGCTGGTTTTGACACTACGCGCGCCTCCCCTTCCATAATGGCTAGAATGGTGTCGATCCTCTTTTTAGTTAGAATAACAATTTCCGTTTTGGCGAGTGCTAAAGCTAGCACTCGACCAGACACCCATGTACTTATTCTCCGCATCGCTATATTTAATTTTACCTGCGCCAAGTCGGTGTGTGGGTGGCTAAGGTTGCACTCATGCAGCTCGGCGTAGACCCCAACCTAAGCTTCGTTGTGACTATTTTATAGCCAAGGCCCCACGCGTCAGCGTTCATCTCCTCCCCTAGGTTTCGCCATTGAAAAACCTTGCTTCGGTTAATGGTGTACCGAAGCAACTTCTTTGGCACCTTATGTTCCGCGGAGATAGTGTTTGCCTCCTGACGATTCCGCGCCCTTTGTTTTCTCCGTCTAAGCCGAAGGCAGAGTCTTCTGAGATCCGCAATCTCCTCGGTCCACCAATACACCGGACGTCGATGTGGTGCCGGGGCATAGACAACTCACAGGCGCTGCGAATAAGACCCATTGTTACTTCCACAACAGCTTCTGCCTGTTCCCTGGCTCTGTGATTAGTTGGGTGTTCTATTATGAACCAAACGTTTCGAAGTATTGAGGAAAATCTAACCTCATCAAGCCTTGCGAAGTTCCACGGCCCTAGCTCTTGTCCAGCTCTCCGGTATGGGTCCAACCTCTCCCGAACGCAGAAAGTAATGTACTGGTGATCACTTCCGGTATAGTCCTCCAGTACGCTCCAACACTTCACTAGTGAGGCGAGATCCTCCGTCGCGAAGGAGATGTCGGGGATAGTCTCCCCACATCCTGGCCGGCGAAACGTCGATGCAAAAGCAATGTTTAGTACAATTAGTCCCCTTCTGGCCGCCATGTCCGAAATATATTTCCCTCGAGAATTGGTGTTGGACATTCCCTTTCAGTACCATGCGCATTGAAGTCTCCAGCGACTATAATTTTGCCTGACATTCGAAGGATCTCATCCTCTAGTGCATCTATTTTAATTCTCAAGGTCTGGACCAGTTCATTCGGAGTAAAGTACCAGCTGATATGTGTTACTCCTCCACTTTTGATCCATACGAAGCCTTCCCCACGTCCGTGTGCCTTCACCGTAAACCTTTCGGAATCCCGTATCCAGATCGCCGCAGCCCCAAGCTTATCGCGGTACCAGTACGTAGATAATAGGTCCCTGTACTGCTCACTGATAACGAGCAGGTCGACATTGTGCTCGTGGACTAGCTAGTGCAGGAGAGAGTCTGCCGTCTTGCTCCAATTAAGATTCGCTTGCATAATTCGGACCATCTCATAACTAATTGAAGACTCCGTAAAGCGTAAATAATAATAATAATGATAATAATAATAATAATATTAATAATAATAATAATATTACCAGTACTAATATTAATAATAATGAAAATAATAATAACAACAATAATAATAATAATAATAATAATAATAATAATAATAATAATAATAATAATAATGATAATAATAATAATAATGATAATAGTAACCATGATAATAATAATAATAATACTAATAATAATAATAATAATAATAATAATGATAACAATGATAATAATAATGATAATAATAATAATAATATTAATAATATTAATAATAATAATAATAATCATAATAATAATAGTAATAATAGTAATAATAATAATATTAATAATATTAATAATATTAATAATAATAATAATAATTATAATAATAATTATAATAATTATAATAATAATATTAATAATAATAATAATAATGATATTAATAATAATAATAATGGTAATAGTAATAATAATGGTAATAGTAATAATAATAATAATAATAATAATAATAATGATAATAATAACCATTATAATAATAATAATAATAATAATATTAATGATAATAATAATAATATTAATAATATTGATAATAATAATAATAATATTAATAATAATAATAATAATAATAATAATTATAATTATAATAATTATAAAAATTATAATAATAATAATAATAATAATTAGAATAATTATAATAATGATGACAATAATAATAATAATAACAATAATAATAATAATAATACTTATAATAATAATAATAAAACTAATAATAATAATAATGATAATAATATTAATAATAATAATAATAATAATAATGATAATGATAATAATAATAATAATTATAATAATAATAATAACAATAATAACAATAATGATAATAGTAATAATAATACTAATAACAATAAAAATAATAATAATAATAATACCAATAATAATAATAATAATAATAATAATATTAATAATAATAATAATAATAATAATAATAATTATAAAAATAATGATAAAAATAATAATAATAATAATAATAATAATAATAATGATAATAATAATAAAAATAATAATAACTGTCGCGAGTAGTGGTTACCTTCTTGAGCCTTTCTCACGGTTTATATTACCTCTTGAATAATTTTCCACCCTTGACAGAAGGTTCCGGTAATGAGGCAGGAATTGTACTTTCTAAGCAGGAGGTCAGGTCTTGCAAGGTACGCAGCTTTCAGGCTTCTGGGGGTATTCCATCGGTTTCGACAGCTTTGCGGTTACGTAACGAGTCCACTGCAACTCCCAGCTCCTCGTCAGTGAAGAGGGGAATATCACCTATTTCTATTTCAGAGGTCACTTCACGAAGTGGGTGTGATGGGGAAAGTGCATCAGCTATCCGTGTATTCGCCTCCGCACTCATGCAGCTCGGCGTAGACCCCAACCTAAGCTTCGTTGTGACTATTTTATAGCCAAGGCCCCACGCGCCAGCGTTCACCTCCTCCCCTAGGTTTCGCCATTGAAAAACCTTGCTTCGGTTAATGGTGTACCGGAGCAACTTCTTTGGCACCTTATGTTCCGCGGAGATAGTGTTTGCCTCCTGACGATTCCGCGCCCTTTGTGTTCTCCGTCTAAGCCGAAGGCAGAGTCTTCTGAGATCCGCAATCTCCTCGGTCCACCAGTACACCGGACGTCGACGTGGTGCCGGGGCATAGACAACTCACACGCGCTGCGAATAAGACCCATTGTTACTTCCACAACAGCTTCTGCCTGTTCCCGGGCTCTGCGATTAGTTAGGTGTTCTATTATGAACCAAACGTTTCGAAGTATTGAGGAAAATCTAACCTCTTCAAGCCTTGCGACGTTCCACCGCCCTAGTTTTCGTCCAGCACTCCGGTATGGGTCTGACCTCTCCCGAACGCAGAAAGTAATGTACTGGTGACCACTTCCGGTATGGTCCTCTCGTACGCTCCAACCCTTCACTAGTGAGGCGAGATCCTCCGTCACGAAGGAGATATCGGAGATAGTCTCCCTATATCCTGGCCGGCGAAACGTCGACGTACAAACAGTGTTTAGTACAATCCCCTTCTGGCCGCCATGTCCGGGATATATTTCCCTCGAGAGTTGGTGATGGACATTCCCTATTCAGTACTATGCGCATTGAAGTCTCCAGCGACTATAATTTTGCCTGACATTCGAAGGATACCATCCTCTAGTGCATCTATTTTAATTCTGAAGGTCTGGATCAGTTTATTCGGAGTAAAGTAGCAGCTGATATATATTACTCCTCC
>OX352772.1:184010927-184013427 GCA_947095535.1 Poecilobothrus nobilitatus
CTAGATATTTTGTCGCTTCCTTCGTTCGTATCATCTGTGTACCCACCAGCATCGAGATTTCAGTTGGAATCCTCTTTTTGGTTAGTAGAACTATCTCTGTTTTTTCTGCTGCTAGTTCCAACCCATGTGTGCTCATCCAACCATTTACTCGTCGCATAATCTGGTTCAGTTTGATTTGTGCCTCCTCTGTTGTTCGTGTGATTATGACTGCTGCCACATCATCGGCGTATCCGACTAGGGTCGTGTTTTCTGGTAATTCCATTTGAAACAAGCTGTTATATAATATTATCCATAAATCTGGTCCTAAGATATACCGTTGCGCTGCACCTGCTGTTATAAGTTTCCTTTTTCTACCCCTGCCTGTATTGTATATCAGACTTCGTTCATTTAAATAATCTTCGATTATCCTCAGAAGATACGGTGGAGCGTTAAAAGAGCCATGTAACGCTTCGATTATGTCTATCCACCTTGCTGAGTTGAATGCGTTCTTTACATCTAGTGTTACCAGCATCACAATTTTTCGTGAGTAGTGATTTCCCAACTGCGCCATTTCAATGCGGTTCATCACCACTTGTATTCCATCTATTGTAGACTTTCCTTGTCGAAAACCATACTGTATTTGAGCCAAACCACCGGTTTCTTCCACTGCTTCCTTTAGTATTGACTTTATTAGCTTTTCGAAAAGCTTTCCTGTTTTATCCAACATGCAGAGTGGCCTGAATGATGAAGCTTCAAGCTGTCCACCTTTTCCTTTCTTAATCAAAACCAGCCGCGCCTCCTTCCATCCCTTGGCGAAAACCCCTTCTTCTAAACAAATGTTGTACATGTTCAGCATCATCTGCGGGCATGCGACAACTGCTGCCTTTATAGCCTCTGTTGGTATTCCATCAGGTCCTGGCGCCTTCTTATTTTTCATTGTTTTTGCTGCACCTTTGAGCTCTTCCTCTGTGAATACCGGAACATTTTGATCAAGCCTTATGTTCCTGGGAAGAGGGTATCCACAATGTTGACCATTACATCTGCCTGGATTTGGTTTGCTGGTATTGGGGCTCTAATTTTCTTCATTACTATTTTATATCCAAGCCCCCACGGATCATCGTTGACTTCGTTGCATAGCGCTTTCCATTTATTAATCTTACTGCTCTTGATTGTGATCCGGAGCGTTTTCCTCGCTATTTTATACTCAAGCGCAGTTACTGCTGCTTCTGCTCTATTTCTTGCTCTTTGTGCAACCCTTCGCAAGTGTAGACATCTTCTCCACATTTCCGATATTTCCTCACTCCACCAATACACAGGACGTTTCCTGATCCTACTACCTTTGCGGGGCATTGATAAATTACACGCTTGCTTGATTATGCCCATTGTTGAATCCACTACTGCCTCTGCTTTCCGTCTGCCTTCTAAGTTTGCTGTTGCTTGTATTGTCCGCTGAGCGCCGTTTCTTAGGCCATAGGCCATTTTTGTAACGTCGAGTTTAGAGACATTCCATTTTAGATATCCTGTGGCTTGCTCTGTTTCACTACTTTCGCCTATGTGCAATTTGTATGTTATATACTGATGATCGTTTCCCCTGTAATTTTCTATAACTCTCCCCTCCCGAATCGAGTCAGCTATGTTCTCTGAAGCTAGCGATATATCCGGTATTGTCTCTGCATATCCTGGTCGCCGAAACGTCGATATGTTTCCTGTATTAAGTACTACAAGATTTTGTCTAGCTGCCATCTTCAAAATTTGTGTTCCTCTGTTGTCCGTGTGAGACATTCCCCATTCCACTGCTCTAGCATTGAAATCGCCCACAACTATCAGGCTCCTATCTTCTTCAGCCACCATGTCTTCTAGCTCGTGAAGTTTATTTCTATAGTGTTGAGCCGTTTGGTTTGGTGTGAAATAGCAGCTGACAATTGTGACCCTTTGACATCTGATCCATACGAAACCATTTTCAGCGCCGTGGTTCTCAATTTGCAGTTTATTCGGATTTACCACCCATACTGCAAGCCGTGTTTGTTCTATCTGAAAACCAATCCGCTACTTCTTTGTTTCGATATTGCTCACTTATTAATATAATGTCGACGTCTTGCTCTCGGACTATCTGATTTAAAAGATCATCGGCTACCTTACTTCTGTGTAGATTACCTTGCAACATCTTAATCATTTTTTACGCTTGTTTGCCTCCTCGAGAACCTTTCTGAAAGCCCTACATATTCCTGAGGCTGCCAAGTGATCAACCTTTTGCTCTTTGTTTCCACTGCATAAGATACATTTCGGCGAGTGTTCGCAGTTTCTGACTGTGTGCCCGTTTTGCCCGCACTTGTAGCATTGGTTGCTTCGATCCACTCCTTTGCAGTCTCTCTTTATATGACCGAAACTTAGGCATCTCCAACACCGCAGTACCAAAGTTCTTTGTCTAATCCTACACCTTATCAGCCCAATTATTATTTTGGGTGATTTTAATAGCTCCTTAGCATCCTTCTCTTTCAGTTCCACAATAGCCAACCGTTGC
>OX352772.1:184020927-184023427 GCA_947095535.1 Poecilobothrus nobilitatus
AGTAATAAAGCTAAAAAGAAATTTTCAATTCAGAGTACATTATCTACCAATAGCAAAATGTACTCTAATTTCATCCAAGGAGATACTTTAAGACCGGTTACCAGTAACTATAACATTAATAATAATAAAGTTCATAGTAATAACAATAATAAATTTAAAAGTAACAATAATAATAATAATCGAATTAAAAATAATCAAAATAAAAATAATAATAATAAAAATAATAATAATAAAAATAAAAAAAAGAATAATAATAATAAAAATAATAATAATAATAATAATAATATTAATAATAATAATAATAGTAATAATAACAATAATAATAACTATAACGATAATAATAATAATATTAATAATAATAATAATAATAAAAATAATGTTAATAACGACAATAATAATATTAATAATTATAACGATAACGATAATAATGATAATAATAATAATTATAACGATAATAATAATAATAATAATATTAGTAACGGCAATAATAATAATAATCAAAATAATAACAATACTAATTTTAATAATAATAACAATAATATTAATAATAATAACAATAATATTAATAATAATAACAATAATATTAATAATAATAACAATAATATTAATAATAATAACAATAATATTAATAATAATAACAAACTAGTATTACAAGATCCGCTTGTTTCTCCAATCGTTAGAATGACAAAGCAATCTCTAACAGAAGATTGCAAATATGCTCTGTCAAGATTCAGAGATGAGAGGATTCTCTACAACGTTAGACTTTTCCTAGCCTATTTACATAATGATTCGTATAACACCGTTATAGAAGGTAAAACTAGGACTCACCTGTCAGTTCTCATTCACAATGAGGGGCTGCCATCTAATTATAAAGATTTATACGATCTTTATCTCAGATATCATAAAAATATAGGCTTCTCTGTTAAAGAGGTCGAAGAGTGTCTTAAGGCTTATCGTAGTCATTGCAATAGCAACTACTACAATCATTTGAATCAATCACGTGAGAGTTATAACAAGTTTTTTCGTCCAAACTCTAAGTAATTACTCAAGTTTCAACCAAACTTCAAATCTCATTTCTTTATCTAACGTTACTTACTCTAAAAAGACCTCTCAAACTTTCAACAACATAAACAACATTAAAATGTTTTACCACAATTGTAGTGGTATGAGAGGCAAGCTAAAGAAGCTTTTTGTTGATGCCAAGTAGTGTAATTTCAGTGTTTTAGTTATAACTGAAACATGGCTCAACGATTCGTTTACAAACGAGGAAATTCTGGATGGTAATTGGTCCATTTACAGAAAGGATCGTGATTATCTATCTGCAAATTGTTCGCGAGGAGGAGCTGTTCTACTTGCTGTAAAGAATAACTTATCTAGTGTACCATTAATCACTGGTACACATCACTCTTTCGATCACCAATTTGTTAAAATTAAATTAGGTACAAATAATTTATACCTAGGTATAGTTTATTTCCCTCCGAACTCTGACAATTCCTCATATTCTGATTTTTATAGTGTATATCACAATATTATTTCAGAAATGCATGAGGATGACTTAATTTTTGTGTTTGGCGATTTTAATCGTCCTTCTATTTCTTTTATCGTTGACGACGCTGATAATTTGTTATTACCGGTTAACTTTCATGACGAAATTGACTTCGGTCTTATTAGCGAGTTCTACGGTAACGATTTACAACAAATTATCAGTTATCCTAATAGTAATAATAAGTGGTTAGATCTTGCATTTTCAAATGCATATGATAGAGTGTCGGTTAAACTCGCTGATGATGTTGATAATCTTTTTACCAAGTCTTCTCATCATAACGCACTTGTTTTCGAGTTCTCCACTTCTATCCCACTCTTGGACAAATCTTACAATAATGAAATTGTATACGATTTTTTTAATGCTGACTATCAAAGTATTAATTATGCTTTGTCATTAACCACATAGGACGAACTGTTAGTTCAACAGGATGTCAATTTACTAATCTCTATCTTTTACTCTAATCTGTTTCAAATTATTGATGCCTTTGTTTCTAAAATTCGCAAAAAGCATAAAATAACAGAACCATGGTTAGATAGAGATCTTAGGAACTTGAGAAATCGGCGCAATAAAATATACAAAAAACTCAAACATCATCAAGCACCATGCGACGACTTATTGAATATGTATAAGCAACTTGCAATTGAATTTAAACAAAAAGCCAATGTAGCATATGAAAATGTCACACAAAACTATGTCACAGATATTGGCAACAAACTTGTTACTGATCCTAAAAAATTTTTTGATTTTGTTAACACAAAACGGAAATTATTTGGGTATCCCAATTCAATGTTATCAAAAGACAATGTGGTTTCTGATTGCCCAAAAGAAATTTGTAACTTCTTTTCTGATCATTTTCAACAAGTTTATCGTCAAACAGCACCAGTTACTACATCGACTAATTCCTTATCTAATAGCTCAAATTTCCTACTTACAGACGTTTATCTTTCTGAAAAT
>OX352772.1:184038427-184045927 GCA_947095535.1 Poecilobothrus nobilitatus
AAAATTAGAAGACGTAATAGCGGAAATAAGAAGGAACATAGTAGTGGCTGGAGTTTTCAATGCTAAAACCGTAGAATGGGGAGAGCCATATACCAACAGCAGAGGGAAGCAAATAATGGACATGGCAGCCAGACAAAACCTGATAGTGTTAAATACAGTGGCAACATCTACATTTCGACGCCCGGGGTACACAGAAACGATACCAAATATAACACTAGCATCAGTTGACCTCTTGAATGGCATCCGGAAATGGGAAGTACTCGAGGACTACACTGGAAGCGATCACCAATACATATCACTCGAGTTACATGTTGCTCTGACAGAGAGATTGAGAAGTCGAGACCTAAATGTTAGATGGAATGTGGAAAAACTTGATCGCAATAAAATGAGGTCAACTTTGAGTAATAGCCTTGAAAGAGTAAGGCAGTTCTCGCAAAATTTAGAGGGTAGAGCAAAAGCAGAAACGGTGGTTAACTCAGTGATGAACAGCATTGCACGGGCCTGCGAAGTATCTATGCCACGGAAAAAATGGAGAGAAAATAAGCGCCTTGTATACTGGTGGACGGATGAAATAGCAAAAATAAGGAGTAAATGCTTACACCTACGTCGGGTGGCACAGCGGATCAGAAACAGACCAGGGGCGGCTATTGCATCGATGGAGCACCAGATAGTAAGAAAACAACTCCGAATTGCCATAAAGAAAAGCAAAATCAAAAAATGAAGAGAATTATGCGAAGAGGTGAATACCGAGCCGTGGGGTTTGCGGTACAAGATTGCAATGACGAAATTCAAAGCTCCAGCAAGTTGAATCGCTTGCACTTTCTTCTCTTCGCGAAGCACACATTTTGGGGCCTGTACACAATTTTTCACGATATGCTCTTTGTGTCCGCACTTATAGCACAAATCTTTCCGATCAATGTCCTTGCATCTACTTTTTATATGACCGAAGTTTAGGCATCTATAACACCTTGGAACTTCCGCTCTTAGTCTGATCCTGCATCTTATTAATCCCACTGTAATTTTACCCGCTTTTAATATCTCTTGAGCCTCTTTCTCCTCCATCTCCACTACGCCTAAGATTTGCTCTCTCCTGTTAGGTTTTGAAAGCGACAGTCTGCATTGAAGTTTTTTCTTCAGATCTTTGTCTAAAGCGCCTCGCACTTCTTCAGGGGTTGTTAGGCTATACAGGTCCCGCATCTCCAGCGTTGCTTTGGGCGTTAAACTTTTAACCCCAGCCATTTCTCCAAAGCCATTTTTTAGTTCTTCACTAAATTCCCCGTTGTCTGCGGGTCCCTTGCTCAATTGCACAAGAACATCTCCTTTCTGCGTTCTGCGGATCCCTTTGATGACTGTTTTTGTAGTCCCCGGATCGACGCTTCCCTTTATCTTCTTCAAGATTTCGGCATACGTATTCCCTTCCGTTGGTTTGATTATAATAGCTTCACCTTTGGTCTTGCTAACTTTTTTTCGTTTTTTGCCTTCTTTTCAACAGTGCTTCGGCTCTTTTTCCGAATTTTTGGGTTCTCGCCGACTCTCTTTTACCAGGCGTGCTGTCTGTTCCTATATTGGCGCTCGATTTTTTGTGTTGCTTCTTTCTGCCGACAACAGTCCACTCAACTTCATTTGCTTCCTTGCCTTTTTTAGAAGCTGGGGGTGTGTACATGCGACCCCTTGGGCTATTATCTGGCTCTCTCATTCTCTCATTGCTACAGCATGTTTGGTTACTTTTGTGACCTTTGCTAGATGCTTCTCTTTGTCCTCCATCTTTTTCCTCCTGCATATCCATATGACTTCCATGGATTCTTGCAAGCTCATGAGGCCGTTCTTAATATCCATATTGATATTTTTCTGCTTTGCGGCTGCTTGTACCATCTTGGAAGCGACCTCTTGTATTTTGAGCAGCTCTTTTTCTTCAGTCACCTCAGGCTCTTCAGGGGTCTCTTCGGCCTTTTTTAGTGGGTTGAACAAACCTCCATCTCGAGCTCTAATTTTTTTTTTCAACTTACCTTCTTTGGATGAATGCTTCGGCGACAGTGCTACATTTCCGCCTCTTCTGAATGGATCGATTATTGGTGTTCTCTGCTCTGTTGTTCCTGTTGTTGAACTCGTTGATTCCTGTTTTCCCTCGATGTTCCCTTTTGCTGATGATTCTCCGATGTATATAGCAATAAAAGATCACCCCCAGAATCCATGAGATCGGCCTCCTTAGAGGGTGGATTTTCCAGCATAACTGAATTACCACCTAGGGTATATATACCTTTTGTTTTGGCCATTGCCATTTTTTGATAAACCGGTCCTTGTTTTTAATTTCGCGAAGCAACTCCCCTCCGCACTAATACTTCGGCCACCCCATTATGAAGTACAGAGGCCGACCAAGTCGCCGCTCATTGTGAGTACAGACGCGCTTGGATTTTTAGCCCGAGCCCGCAACATATCGCCGCGACGCGGTAAATACCGTATGGATACACGACGTTCATTACCCGCTCGTCCTATCCCAACCGAGAGGCCTGGTTATTGCGTCAGGCAATCGCATTCACCCAATCTCGTCAGCTCTACAAAAGTAGATTACCAAAGGGCACCCGGCAGATAACTATGTTACCTACCTTCGAGGAGGTGAGATTTAGGTTTCCTGGCAGAGCTGCTTTAGGAGATCGACATTACCTAGCATTTTTCGCAGGTATGTTGGATATACCTCCGGACTAGGGCCGCTACCAAATTTTGCCCCCCAATAAAAATCATAATTATAATAATAATAATAATAATAACAATAAT
This sequence comes from Poecilobothrus nobilitatus, assembly GCA_947095535.1. NCBI lineage: Eukaryota > Metazoa > Arthropoda > Insecta > Diptera > Dolichopodidae > Poecilobothrus > Poecilobothrus nobilitatus. The sequence goes on from OX352772.1 coordinate 184,041,200, forward strand.
AATAATAATAATAATAATTATAATAACAATAATAATAATAACAATAATCATAATAATAGTCATAATAATAATGAAAATAATAATAATTGTAATAACAATAATAATAATAATAGGCATAATAATAACAATGATAACAAAAATAATATTAATTATAATAATAATAATGATAATAATAATAATAAAATAATAATAATAATACTAATAATACTAATAATAATAATAATAATAGTAACAATAATAACAATAATAATAACAATAGTCAAAATAATAATAATAATTAAAATAATAGTAATCTAAATATAATAAAAGACAAGTTGCTGCTGCTGAGTAGCGTGCCCTACTGTTATGTTACATGTTAATTTAACAAATGTTATACTATGAAAAGAAAGGAACGTACATCTGATATTTACCCATATAACAGATAGAAAACAATAAATATTACAATGTTATGCCATGAAATGAAAGAAAAAACAAGGCAGTGTATAAATCAAAGTTTTTAGAGGGTCGGATTTTTAAGTAGAACATTATAAAATTGCAATAATATTTTTATTTAAATTTTGCTAAGCAACATTTTCTTAATTTTTTAAAAATTTTGCCATAATATAGTACAATTTTAGAATCAGAAGTTTAGCCCATAATATAGATATATGAATAAAAATATGGGTATACATATATTAGATTTATTATAGATTTATTATTTTTTGTATAGGCAACAGTTATTTATATGAATGAATGGACGGTAAACATAAACGAACAAAAAAAAATTCAGAATGTTCTATAGCTTATAATTTATATTTTTTAAATAGACTGATGTATAAATTTAATATTTAAAAAAAATAAAAGAAATACTTAGCGTACGTAAATAACAGAAAACAAAAAAAAATAAATGAAATACTGCGAAGAAAAATAAAAACGAATAGGAAAAAAAGAGAACAAAAAATGTTACTTTGACTATTTTTAAATATTTTTAAAGAAAAAAAGAACTATTAAAATGTTATGATTTTAAAAGAAAAAAACATACCTCTGATATTTACGTACATAACAGATAGAAAAAAGAAATATTAAATGTTATGCTATGAAAAGAAAGAAACGTACATCTGATATTTAGGTACATAACAGATAAAAAAAAAGAATTAAAATGTTATGCTATAAAAAGAATGAAAAAACAAGGCAGTGCATAAATCAAAATTTTTAAAGAGTTGCATTTTTAAGTAGAAATTATAAAAAAATAAAGCAGTACGTAAAACCAAAGCTTTTAAAGGAGCGCAATTTAAATTATAAAATCACAATTTTCAATTAAATTTTGAATGTGTAACATTTTCTTAATTTTATGCTTCTTTTATGATTTTTATTTTCTAAATCTTCAACATTATATGCACAGCCAATTTTTATTGGTTTACATAAAAGGTGCGTAAAACTTACGGTGTGAAGATTTTGTAGAGAAAGCGATAGATAAAGAGACAGAATATTATTACGGATAGAGTAAAAATTTGTTTGAAAAATATAACAAAAAAAGTTTTGAAGCATTTGCTATGGCAACCATAGAAAAATATAACAAGTGTACTATATATTATTGCTATGGCAACATAGAAAAATATAACAAGTGTACTGCTAAATACAATAAAAGGCAAGCTGCTGCTGATTAGCGTGCCCTACTGTTATGCTAAATGTTAATTTAACAAATGTTATGCTATGAAAAGAAAGAAACGTGTATCTAATATTTACGTACATAACAAATAAAAAACAATAAATATTAAAATGTTATCCAACGAAAAGAAAGAAAAAACAAGGCAGTGTATAAATCAAAGTTTTTAGAGGGTCGTATTTTTAAGTAGAACATTATAAAATTGCAATAATATTTTTATTTAAATTTTGCTAGTAACATTTTCTTAATTTTTTAAAAATTTTGCCATAATATAGTAATTTAAGTAATTTAAGTAATTTAAGAATCAGAAGTTTAGTCCATAATATAGATATATGAATAAAAATATGGGTATATACATATATTATGTAGTTAATTATAAAAAAATAAAGCAGGGCGTAAAACCAAAAGGAGCGCAATTTAAATTATAAAATCGCAATTTTCAATTAAATTTTGAATGTGTAACATTTTCTTAATTTTATGCTTCTTTTATGATTTTTATTTTCTAAATCTTAAACCTTATATGCACAGCCAATTTTTTTGTTTTACATAAAAGGTGTGCAGAACTTACGGTGTGAAGATTTTGTAACGAAAGCTACAGATAAAGAGGCAGAATATTATTACGGATAGAGTAAAAATTTGTTTGAAAAATATAACAAAAAAAGTTTTGAAGCATTTGCTATGGCAACCATAGAAAAATATAACAAGTTTACTATATATTATAATTAGGTAAATGCATCAGATCAGTATAGTTTAGTTTCAAAATTATAAAGTTTGATACTGTATTTTTTTCGAAGCGAAAATTTTTGTTACTATTGGCAAAAATTTATTTACCATTGGTTTTTAATCCAACCTTTGGTTTTTTAATCCAAAGCTTGATAAAGAAATTTACAAGAGATGAGATTTATTAAACAATCATTTTTATTACATTTTTGAAAGAAACTACTTCACAGCATCATTGAGGTTTTTCATTATTTAAAACACTTTAGCAATAAATTTTACATTTATCAATATCTAAATATAATACATATAAGTATTTGAATAAATTTACTAAAATTAAATTGTTCATAAAACTGAGGAAACTTTCAAAAAGCTATATTTTTTTACTTATACCAGTCGTATGACGGGCTTTTTTACTAGTAATAATAATAATAATAATAATAATAATAATAATAATAATGATAATAATAATATAAATCATAATAATAATAGTAATAATAACAATAATAATAATAATGATAATAATAATAACAACAATAATAATAATAATAATAATAATAATGATCATAATAATAATAATAATACTAATATAAATAATAATAATAATAATAGTAATAATAATAATAATAATAATAATAGTCATAATAATAATAACAATAATAATAATAATAACCATAATAACAATAATGATAATGATAATAATAATCATAATAATAATAATAATAACAATAATAATAATAATAATTATAATAATAATAACAAAAACAATAATAATAACAATAATAATAATAATAAAAGTAATAGCAAGTAAATGTAACAGTAAGTCGATGCAACCGACTTATTAATACCCTAGACCTGAATAATTCGAATTAAATTAAAAATCCATAAGTGTTTTTGGCAGCTGCTTGAACTTCTTCCTTTTTCTGTCTTATTCAACTCGAATTTCAAGAACGTAAAAGAGGCATCCGCTTGGGATATGCTTGACACCCTTGTATAAAATTTTAAGTTTCTATCTTAATTATTTTCGAAGATTGGTAGTCCTTGGGATGTTTGTGTCAGCTACCCGAATTGCCACTCCAATTCATCGAATCCATCTCAGGAACATAAAGAAAACTTGCCAGAACACCATTCTATTAAATTTAAAGGTTCTACTTTTGTTGGTTTTGGAGATATGCTCGTTGCTCTTGTGCTCGTCCGGAAGTTTCCAAAATACGAACCCATGGTTCAAATTCTTTCAAATGTCAGTTTCCAATTTTACAGAAAAGGAAACATAACAGAACACCTTTGTACTAAAAATAAAAGTTCTATCTTTGTTGGTTGTGGAGATATACTCGTTTGCTCTGGGGCTCGTCCGGAAGCTTCCAAGATTTGAACCCATGGACCAAATCCTCACAAATTTCAGAAACATAAATCAAACATGAAGGAACACCATTCTGCCTAATTTAAAGGTTATATCTTTGTTGCATTTGAAGATAATATCATTTGCTCTGAGGCTCGTTCGGAAGCTTTCAAAATCCGAACCCAAGGACCAAATCCTCTCAAATTTCAGAGGCCTAAATCATACATGAAAAAACACCATTATGCCAAAAGTAAAGGTTATATCTTTATTGGTTTTGGAGATAATCTCATTTGCTCTGGGGCTCGTTCGGAAGCTTCCAAAACCAAACCCATGGACCAAATCCTCTTAAATTTCAGAGACATAAATCAAACACGAAAGAACACCATTGTACCAAATTCAAAGGTTCTACCTTTGTTCGTATTGGATATAATCTCATTTGCTCTGCGGCACGTTCGGAAGCTTCCAAAATTCGAATCCACGGTTCAAATTCTTTCAAATTTACACCCATGGCCAAATCCTCTCAAATTTCAGAGACTTAAATCAAACATGGAAAAACACCATTCGGCCAAATTTAAAGGTTATATATTTGTTGTTTTTGGAGATAATTTCATTTGCTCTGGGGCTCGTTCGGAAGCTTCCAAAATCCAAACCCATGGACCACATCCTCTTAAATTTTAGAGACATAAATCAAACTGGAAGAAACATCATTATAGAAAATTTAAAGGTTCTATCTTTATTGGTTTTGGAGATAATCTCGTTTGATCTGGGGCTCGTTCGGAAGTTTCCAAAACCCGAACCCATGGACCAAATCTTCTCACATTTCAGAGACTTAAATAAAACATGAAAGAACACCACCCTGCCAAATTTAAAGGTTATATCTTTGTTGGTTTTGGAGATAATCTCATTTGCTCTGGTGCTCGTTCGGAAGCTTCCAAAACCCAAACCCATGGACCAAATCCTCTTAAATTTCAGAGGCCTAAATCATTTATGAAAGAACACCATTCTGCCAAAAGTAAAGGTTATATCT
>OX352772.1:184050927-184053250 GCA_947095535.1 Poecilobothrus nobilitatus
GACAAGTACTGTCTCGTCGGGCATGCCCAGTCGCAACAGACCGTCGTACGAAGCGTTCCAGAGATCGGGGCCAAGAACAGACCCCTGCGCCGCGCCTGAGGTTACAATCATACTCCTCGAACCCTCAAGTGTGTCGTACACAAGGGTTCGATCCGCCAGGTAGTCATCCACCATCCGGAGGAGGTATCCCGGAACTCGGTAATCCTCCTCCAGTGCTTTAATGACGTCCACCCACCTGAGGGAGTTAAACGCATTTCTCACGTCAAGTGTCACGAACAGAAGAATTCGACGCGAGAAATGATTATGACCCTCCGCCCGATTTACGGCCTCCGCCACCTCAGTGATGGCATCAACCGTCGACCGACCCGACCTGAAGCCAAACTGCAGTGGCGATAGGCCTCCCGCGTCCGCGATGGCGCACTGCAACCGCGACCTCAGCAACTTCTCCAAAACCTTTCCAGCCATGTCTAACATACACAGCGGCCGGTAGTAAGAGGGAAGCTCCGGGTCCCCCTTCCCCTTGCCCACCAGCACAAGTCGTGCTACCTTCCAGCGTTTTGGGAAGACTCCCGCTGAAAGACACGCATTGTACATGTTCAGCAAGAGGTTAGGGTTAACCCGGTAGACCCGCTTCCAAATTTCAACCGGGAATCCATCCGGCCCAGGCGCCTTCCTTGGTTTGAAAGAGCTAGCAGCCGCTTCCAATTCCTCCATGCGAAAGTAGACGATCTCATCCACATTATCGAAATTCCTCCGTATTCTTTCCGGGTGCACCGGAAAGAGCCTGCGAAACTATATAGTCCATCGATGCAGCATCCATAAGGTTGGTACAGCCTCGGGTACCAAATTTTTTAGACACGATTTTGTAACCCAAACCCCATGGGTCCGCATCAATGTCCTCCCGCAGCTTTTTAAAACATTGAGCCTTGCTGCTACCAATAGCATGGCGAAGCTCCTTCTTTTTGGCCTTGTGATCTGCAGACCAACGGGCAGCCTCATCCCGGCTTCTGGCGCGGGTCGACAGGCGCCGAAGCCTAAGGCACTCCCTTCGAAGCTCCGCGATTTGACGAGTCCACCAGTATACAGGTCTCTTCCCATGCCGAGGCCGGCTGCGAGGAATGGAAGCCTCACAAGCCTCGCCAACCAGCCGTAAGGTAGAATCGACGATCATCTCGCAGTGGGCCCGACTCTCCTGCTCGGTATTCATGGGTGCCACCACCTCCCCACGAAACCGAACTGGCGAACCCAGCCTCATCAATTCTACCCACGTTCCAGGAAGAGCGGCCAGCAGGCATCGCCTGCCGCTGCTGACCTTCGCGGAACTCAAACCTAAATACTATATACTGGTGTTAGATACCCGTATAATCCTCGATCACATGCCAATCCGCAACACGAGAAGCAAGTCGCTCCGAAGCAAACGAGATATCTGGGATGGTTTCTGCGCAACCAGGACGTCTAAAGGTTGGCGTGTTTCCGACGTTCAGGACAAGGAGACACGTCCTGGACGCCAGCTCCAACACATACCCCCCCTCTAGCATCCGGAATTGGCATTCCCCATTCCAGTGCCTTCCCGTTGAAATCGCCGCCCCACTACCACGCCACCAGCAACACCAAGGATCAAGTCCTCGAGATCGTCTATTTTCTTCAGGAACTCGCCAATGGGCTCGTTTGGGGTGAGGTAGACACTTATGAAAGTGACTTCCCTGCACCTAATCCAAACGAACCCACGGCCGCGACCGTGCTCTCTCACTGGGATTCGCCCAGGATTTCGTATCCATATGGCCGCTGTGCCCGTCTCATCTGCATACCAGGGAGAAGGATGGTCATACCCATACTGCTCACCAATGAGCAACAGGTCGACCTCCTTCTCCGCAGCTAGCTGGCGAAGAAGGTCATTTGCAACCACGCTCCTATGTAAGTTTGCCTGCATTATCTGGACCATCGTGGAGCCTTTGCCTTCATTAATGCTGCCCTGAATACGGCGCATCTTCCCGTTCCCGACGCATGGGTCACACTGTCGCCTGTGGCTCCCATGCTAATGCAGAGAACACAGCTCTCCTTCTGGCTACAAACTTTTGCCTGGTGACCCTCTCCGCCGCACTTTCGGCAGAGACTGCTCCTGTCCGGCCCTTTGCAGTCCCGCGCCATGTGACCATAGTCGAGGCACCTGAAGCATCGCCCCGGGTCGACTCTTCTCCGCACTGTGCAGTTCACCCAGCCAACTTTGACTTTACCAATGGACATCAGCGAACGAGCTCCTCGCTCGCCAATATCCACAATGGCAAACCTCTGCTTTCGTTCATTTACAGCAGTAAGCCCTACA
>OX352772.1:184083450-184093450 GCA_947095535.1 Poecilobothrus nobilitatus
CCAGCATCACAATTTTTCGTGAGTATTGATTTCCCAACTGCGCCATTTTAACCCGGTTCATCACCACTTGTATTCCATCTATTGTAGACTTTCCTTGTCGAAAACCATACTGCATTTGAGCCAAACAACCGGCTTCTTCCACTGCATCCTTTGGACTTGACTTGATCAGCTTTTCGAAAAGCTTTCCTGTTGTATCAAACATGCAGAGTGGCCTGAATGATGAGGCTTCAAGCTGTCCACCTTTTCCTTTATCAATCAAAACCAGCCGCGCCTCCTTCCATCTCTTGGAGAAAGCCCCTTCTTCTAAACAAATATTGTATATGTTCAGCATCATCTGCGGGCACCCGACAACTGCTGCCTTTATAGCCTCTGTTGGTATTCCATCAGACCCTGGCGCCTTCTTATTTTTCATTGTTTTTGCTGCATCTTTGAGCTCTTCCTCTGTGAATACCGGAACATTTTGATCAAGCTCTGTACGGTGCCTTATGTTCCTGTTCGGATGTGTAGGGAAGAGGGTATCGACAATGTTGACCATTACATCTGCCTGGATTTGGTTTGCTGGTATTGGGGCTCCAATCTTCTTCATTACTATTTTATATCCAAGCCCCCACGGATCATTGTTGACTTCGTTGCATAGCGCCTTCCATTTATTAATCTTACTGCTCTTGATTGTGATCCGGAGCGTTTTCCTGTTTTATACTCAAGCGCAGATACTGCTTCTTCTGCTCTATTTCTTGCTCTTTGTGCAACCCTTCGCAAATGTAGACATCTTCTCCGCATTTTCGATATTTCCTCAATCCACAGGACGTTTCCTGATCCTACTACCTTTGCGGGGCATTGATAAATTACACGCTTGCTTGATTATGCCCTTTGTTGAATCCACTACTGCCTCTGCTTTCCGTCTGCCTTCTAAGTTTGCTGTTGCTTGTAATGTCCGCTGAGCGCCGTTCCTTAGGGCACAGGCCATTTTTGTAACGTCGAGTTTAGAGACATTCCATTTTAGATATCCTGTGGCTTGCTCTGTTTCGCTACTTTCGCCTATGTGCATTTTGTATGTTATATACTGATGATCGCTTCCCGTGTAATCTTCTATAACTCTCCACTCCCGAATCGAGTCAGCTATGTTCTCTGAAGCTAGCGATATATCCGGTATTGTGTCTGCATATCCTGGTCGCCGAAACGTCGATATGTTTCCTGTATTAAGTACTACAAGATTTTGTCTAGCTGCCATCTCCAAAATTTGTGTTCCTCTGTTGTCCGTGTGTGACATTCCCCATTCCACTGCTCTAGCATTGAAATCGGCCGCAACTATCAGGCTCTTATCTTCTTCAACCACAATGTCTTCTAGCACGTGAAGGTTATTTCTATAGTGCTGAGCCGTTTGGTTTGGTGTGAAATAGCAGCTGACAATTGTGACCCTTTGACATCTGATCCATACGAAACCATTTTCAGCGCCGTGGTTCTCAATTTGCAGTTTATTCGGATTTACCACCCACACTGCAGCCGTGTTTGTTCTATCTAAAAACCAATTCGCTACTTCTTTGTTTCGATATTGCTCACTTATTAATATAATGTCGACGTCTTGCTCTCGGACTATCTGATTTAAAAGATCATCGGCTACCTTACTTCTGTGTAGATTACCTTGCAGCATCTTAATCATTCTTTAAGTTTGTTTGCCTCCTCGAGAGCCTTTCTGAAAGCCCTACATATTCCCGAGTTTGCCAAGTGATCAACCTTTTGCTCTTTGTTTTCATTGCATAAGAAGCATTTCGGCGGGTGTTCGCAGTTTCTGACTGTGTGCCCGTTTTGCCCGCACTTGTAGCATTGGTTGCTTCGATCCACTCCTTTGCAGTCTCTCTTTATATGACCGAAACTTAGGCATCTCCAACACCGCAGTACCAAAGTTCTTTGTCTAATCCTACACCTTATCAGCCCAATTATTATTTTGGGTGATTTTAATAGCTCCTTAGCATCCTTCTCTTTCAGTTCCACAATAGCCAACCGTTGCTCTCTCCCGTTTGGTTTGGTAAGGGTGAACCTACATTGTACCGTCTTCTTCAGATCTCTGTTAAGAGCAGCTTGGACCTCTTCGGGAGTTGTTAGGCAATCAATATCGCGTATCTCCAAAGTTGTTTTACTCACCAGGTCTCCAACATCTGCGGTTGATCCTAAAATTTCTTTTAGTTTCTCCGTGAACTTCTCCTTGCTTTCTGTTTTGTTATCCATCTCCAAAAGAACATCGCCTTTCTGAGTTTTTCGTTTTCCTTTGATCACCACATCTGCTGTTTGCAGGTTGACATGCCCTTTAATCTCCTTTAATATTTCCGCGTAAGTCTTTCCTTCAGCAGGTTTTATGAGAATGTTTTTCTTTTTCGATTTTCCCATTTTCTTCTGCTGCCTTTCTTTATTATCTATTTCGCTCATTTTACGAGTTCTCTGAGTGCTAGCCGTTTCTGCTTTGCCAGGCTCTACACCAATTGTTCTATCGGCTTTTTTGTTTATCGATGCATCGGTTTTCCTCCTGGCTTTTGTCCAGTCAGTGTTTTCCGTTCCCCTGCCTTTTTTTTGGGCTGGTACAGCCTCTGATGGATTCTGCGAATTTTCATCAGCCTCTCTTATTCTTTTGCTCGTGGACACTGCAGCTTAAGTCTCTATGTTGTTTTGCATCGTTTTTTTGCCGTTTTGGATCGTTTTCTCTATTGTATCCTCCTTCTTCTTTCTTCTGCATAGGAAAATTATTTCCATGGTTTCCTGCATTTTGACAAGTCCACTCTTGATGTCCACGCTAATGTTCTTTTGCTTAGCTGCGCCTCTTAGCATAACCTTTATAATCTCGTTCATTTTGGTCAGCTCTTTCTCTTCCGTAGCCTCAGCATCTTCTGTGTCATTCTCAAATTTTTTGAGGAGATTTAATAGGCTTCCACCTTCTTTTCCTGCCAATATATGCTCTGGCTTAGTCTTCCCATTCCAAGTTCCAGCTGCCTTGAAAGCTGATGATAAGCTCGTTCTTGTCTTCCCCAGGATCCTGGGGAAGACTCCGCGCAGGCGGAGTTTTTAAATATTAAAATTTTTATTGGAGAACAATTTCTTTAAAAATGTTTCTTAAATCATTTGAACATAATATGCAGAAAAGTGGTACTTTACGTAGAAATTCATTTTACTTGGTTGAAACTTAAAACTAATCAAAAGGAAATTCCTCATGTGTCTAACGAAGTACTAGATTCCCAAGATTCAAAATAATTTGGGTGAATTTTATAATTTTTAGAACTATGGGTTATACAAATATTCAAACTATATGTTTATACATTATTCAAAAGCAGATTTTAAATATTATATTTAAGTAAATATATAAGTAAATATGGTAAATATATATTAAATATATATTAAATTTACTAAGTACAAAATAGTAAATATAATTTTAAATATTATATTATATTAATGCGCACATAGTATATTTATATTGTTATAAGTATATCGCCATACATTGCAATATTTCTTTAAAAATATTTCCATTCATAGAATAATTTTTTATAAGTACAATAAAATACATATATGTATGTATGTAAATACGGCGATATATAATATACATCTATACTCTTATCATTCATTCATCAGTGACATATAGGATATGTAAATAAACATGATATTATATAAGTATGTATGTATATCAATATCATATAAATAAAAATTCTTCAAGCAACCTTTATGTTGTTTATTTATTTACATTTTTTTGTACTACGCATTGTATCTTCAATAATTTAAAATTATCGAGTAAAACAAAATGCAAAAAATTCGTTAAAGAAATTTGTTAGAAAATTTGAAAAATCAAGTAACACTTTCGTCAATTATAAAGTAACCCTATATTATTAAAAAAATTGTTAACAGAAATAAGAGTATAATGTTGAAGCTTTAATTTTTGTGTATTACTTCAAAAAAATTTTAACAGGTGTTCAAGTTACAGGTGTTTAAAAATAGGAGATTTTCAGTTTTTGACCCCTTACAGCTCCTAAACAGGGGGTGATACGTGACATAGTTTTCATATGCTGCATTGGCTTTTTGTTTAAATTCAGTTGCAAGTTGCTTATACATATTCAATAAGTCGTCGCATGGTACTTGATGATGTTTAAGTTTTTTGTATATTTTATTGCGCCGATTTCTCAAGTTCCGAAGATCTCTTTATAACCATCAATGTGTTGTTTTATGCTTTTTGCGAATTTAACGCAAAGGCATCAATAATTTGAAACAGATTTGAGTAAAAGATAGAGATTAGTAAATTGATATTCTGTTGAACTAACACTTCGTCCCCTGTGATTAATAACAAAGGATAATTAATACTTTGATAGGCAGCCTTAAAAAAATCTTATACAATTTCATTATTGTAAGATTTGGCCAAAAGTGGGATAGAAGTGGAGAACTCGAAAATTAGTGCGTTATGATGAGCAGAGTTGGTAAAAAGATTATCAACATCATCAGCGAGTTTAACCGACACTCTTTCATATTTATTTGAAAATGCAAGATCTAACTACTTATTATTACTATTAGGATAACTGATAATTTGTTGTAAATTGTTACCGTATAACTCGCTAATAAGACCGAAGTCAATTTCGTCATGAAAGTTAACCGGTAATAACAAATTATCAGCGTCGTCAACAATAAAAGGAATAGAAGGACGATTAAAATCGCCAAACACAAAAATTGAGTCATCCTCATGCATTTCTGAAATAATTTTGTGATATACACTACCTTCTCCTTAGCTTAGGTGGTTAGAGCGCAAACTTTGCAATCTAACCACTGTGGTGGTTCCCGGGTTCGATTCCCGGTGGGAGATACCATAATATATACAATATAAATAATATCAAATATATATCCTTATATTCAATATTATTATATCATAATATACCATACCTAAAACAAAACAATAACACAAATAATTAGTAACAAATAAATATAAAATATACCTATAACCGTGATTGCTGCTATATTCTATAACTTGATAATGATTACTAAATAAGAATAATAATAACCTATAATACATACATGTGCATATGTCAAATTGATGGAGGCGGCATAAGTGACAAGTAGGATCAATGTAATTGAATTGTCATACACAATTCAATGGCACATTACAATGGCAACACGCACCACCCACATGACATGGTTTCTCCACTTGACCGATAGATGACACTAGGGAAAAATTAGAAGATGACATCTTGTGGATAGCAATAGTAGACCAATCACCTACTTTGTGAAGAAAAAATGATTAGCGAAACTGAAACAGAGCCTCGGAATAGAAAAAGGGTTGAAAATACGGTATCGACACTTGGCACACGTTTTAGGACAAGATTTGCGCAATAGAATATTAGAACATTAAGAGAAAATTCTAGATTAGCCCAAGTCGAAAAAGAAATGCAAAGATATGGAATTGGGATCCTTGGGCCTAGCGAATTTAGATGGAATAACTACGGGGAGTGCCCCCCTTAGCCTAACTGGTAGGAGCGCAAGTATAGCAATCATACTAGTGTGGTAGTCTCGGGTTCGATTCCCGATGGGGGTTACTTTATATAAACTAATATGAATATAACTCTCATATTGAATATTATAACTATTATTTATACAAAAAAATTTTTTCACTCTATACTTATAACTCACAGATACTCTAATATCAAAAATACTAATAATATAATAACAGAATAATTTTCACTTTATACCTATAACTCACAGATATAAAAACTACAGCAATATACACATTCCATATACTATAAAATAATTATTATTAGAATATAAACCAAAAATATTGAGTATGCCTAGCATAAAACAAAACTAGGATCGGTTGCGATAGGCTAATCCCCTGTCCAACTTAAATCACGTAGCGGATTCAAGAAATTTCAACAAGTTTCGGATATAACAGAACTGGAAATTTGGGAACGACCTTTAGCACTAAAATAAGGATACGATTAGCACAATGGAACGTTAGAACACTAAGGGAAGCATCACGACTAGCGCAGCTTGAACAACAGGTTGCTGCATATAAAATAATTATTCTGGGTATTAGCGAGCTAAGATGGAACAGGTGTGGCGAGCTTCAATCTGACAACGGCACTACAATTCTATTCAGTGGCAAGGAAATTGGAAGTGTAAGCGGAGTAGGAATACTTATCACGAAGAATATAAGACAGTCACTTGTCTCTTGGAAAGGAATCTCCGATAGAATTATAATGGCACGCTTTCGAGGTAGTATCAGACACGTATCAATCATCCAATGTCACGCCCCTACCGAGAACGCAGAAATGGAAGAAAAAGATGATTTCTACAATCAATTTAGCGGAACCCTCAAAAACATCAGAAGAGGGGATATAATAATATTAATGGGTGACTTCAATGCTCAAGTCGGTAATAACAACACGAATTTGGAAGACGTCATGGGTAAACACGGATTAGGCTCAAGGAATAATAATGGCAATAGGCTAGTGGAGATATGTCAAATAAACCGCATGGTAGTAGGCGGTACAATATTCCCACATAAGAACATTCATAAGTACACATGGGTTTCTCCAGGCGGCAGAGTTAAGAACCAAATCGATCATATATGCATCAGCAAGAAATGGAGGAATTCACTCATGGATGTACGAAATAGAAGAGGTGCAGACATACACAGTGATCATGAACTAATAACTGCAGACCTCCAGATCAAATTAAGGAATAACTCGGGTAATAACTCACAGCGTCCTTCAGCAAGAATTAACCTGTCGCTGCTCAAAGACCCAGTTGTTAGATCAAACACTACCACAGCTGTACAAGACACTATGCAAGAAAACTTCACACAAACATGGAAGATAACCGCCAGGAATCTAAGGCAAACAGCTGCTAACATCCTAGGTACCAACAGGAATATCAAGAAGCCTTGGATCTCGGCCCAAACATGGGACCCTAATCCAACAATCAATAATTCGGCCATGATAAGAGAACAATACCTTAGCCAATCCAAACTAGTAAAAAGAGCAGCTAGAGTGGACAAACGGAAGCACCTCGGCAGAATAGCTCGAGAAGCTGAAACTGCAACAAATATATATGATATGAGGACTGTGTATAATACCATCAACAAACTCGCAAACCAATCATGCAGAATCAGTCAGCCAATAAGAAATCATGACGGAGAACTAATTAGTAAAGAAACTCAACAAACCCAGAGATGGAAGGAGCACTTCGAAGAAATCAGCAACGTACAAATAATACCTGAGATGCAACAACCAAGCAGCAATATTCAACATAATAACTACAACATCAACTGCTCCACTCCGACAATACTGGAAGTTAAAGATACCATTCTAAGATTGAAAAATAACAGAGTTGCCGGATACAACGGGGAGCCAAGCGAGATTCTAAGGTTAGATCCACAAGCAACACCTGAACTCATTCAGCCACACATAGCAAACACTTGGGAAACGGAAGCAATCCCTACAGCATGGAAGAAGGGTGTAATAGTCAAAATCCCCAAAAAAGGCGACCTAACTGACTGCAACAATTGGAGGGGCATCACATTACTCAACACAATTTACAAGATTCTAACCGGAGTAATACAAAATAGACTCCAAAGTGCAATGCAGAACATGCTGAGAGATGAACAACAACCAAGCAGCAATATTCAACATAATAACTACAACATCAACTGCTCCACTCCGACAATACTGGAAGTTAAAGATACCATTCTAAGATTGAAAAATAACAGAGTTGCCGGATACAACGGGGAGCCAAGCGAGATTCTAAGGTTAGATCCTTAGAAGGGTGCTAGCCTTCTAGCACCAATTATTCTAAGGGTGCTAGAAGGCTAGCACCCTTAGAATAATTGTAGAGCAAGCGAATGAATGGAGATCACCACTCTGTCTAATATTTGAAAGAAGGAAAGAAGGAATATCCCCAGGAAGATAATAAATATAATAAAAAATATGTACGACAACGTAGAATTATCAGTGCTACATAACGGGAATATCAGCGAATCATTCACAACAAATGCAGGGGTTAAGCAAGGATTTGCCCCCTTTCGCCGCTACTATTTACCATAGTACTGGATGATATCCTGAGGGAAGTAGGTAGCACCGAAAGAGGTATCTATTGGTCAGATGTGAAAACGCTAGAAGATCTGGATTTCGCAGATGACTTATATCTGTTATCAAACTACCAAGAAGATGCACAAGCCAAGCTAAATCACCTACAGTTAATATCCCGAAAAATTGGTCTCGAAATTAACATTAGCAAAACCAAAGTAATGCACATACACCTGGCAAATAACAACCCCATCAAGCTAGACGCTTAAACCATTGAATGCACTACGAATTTCTGCTATCTGGGAAGCATCATCACACCAACAGGCGGCACTAATGAGGATGTGCAAAATAGAATTGACAAAGCCAGAACAGCTTTCGGCAGACTTCGCCCCATATTGAACAGCTCGCAAATATCAAGACAAACCAAGTTAAGTATATTTAATTCATGTGTAAAATCCACATTAACATATAGCTGCGAATCATGGCTACTTACTAACTCCATAAAAAATAAAGTACAAATCTTCATAAACAAACATCTCAGAATAATATGCCGAATATTCTGGCCCAACGGAATTAGGAACGTAGATTTATGGCAATTAACTGGCGAGGAGCCCATAGTGAAACAAATCACCAGAAGGAAATGGAAGTGGATTGGCCATACACTAAGAAAAACTAATGGTATAACAAGAATGGCGCTGACCTGGAATCCTCAAGGTGGGTCCAGGGCGAGAGGTAGACCCAGAACAACATGGAGAAGAACGGTGCTGGAAGAGCTAAGTAGATTCGGTAAATCATGGAATGACATAGAATTACTAGCAAATAATAGAGAAGAGTGGAAACGTGAAGTTGAAGCCCTATGCTCCCTAGTGGAGTAACACGAAAAAAAAAAAAAACTACGGGGAGTTTATTACAGCAAATAATAACATATTTATGTACTCAGGAAATAGTAATAATTTGGGGGAATATGGAGTTCGAATACTAATAGACAAGAAACATAAGAACATCGTAATCAATTGAGAGGCTGTCTCAGAAAGATTAATGACTGTAAGACTAGACTACCAAGTACAAAAATATAACAATAATACAAGGTTACCCGCCAACAGAAGTTGCAGAAGACGAATGTAAGGATGAATTCTATGGTCAATTAACATCAGTACTATGCAGAACACCTCGAAAAGATATAGTAATAATGATGGGTGACTTCAACGCAAAAGTTGGAAAGAGAAATGCAAGCGAAGAATGTAAAGTTACAGGGTTACATGGAATAGGAATCAAAAACAACAATCGGGAAAGGCTAATAGATATATGCCAAGAATTTGGCCTGATAATTGGAGGCACACTATTCCCACATAAGGAAATACACATGTACACTTGGACATCACCTGATGGAAGAACGAAAAACCAAATTGAGAATATATGCATCAGCAGAAACTGGCGATCATCGTTACTAGATGTAAGAAAAGAAAATACTAAATATAGCCAAACTCAATATAGATAATAAGAAAAATGAAGTAATAGACAAAATTAGAAATAATATAGAAGAGGAACTCCAAATAAGCGAGGAAAAATGGCAAGAGATATATAGAAATGCTGGTGAAGAAATCTTGGGAACCAAAGAAAACAATAGGAAAGAATGGATCTCAGATGAAACATGGAACAAAATACTTCTGAGAAGAAACATTAAAACTTCACTACTAACAAATAATAGTAGCGAAATTAAAGAACATCATAAGACCATATGCAGAGAGATAAAGAAGCTTACAAGAAGGGATAAAAGAAAATGAATAAGCAATATCGCTTTAAAAGCCCAACAAGCAGCTGACCAACACAACTCAAAACAACTATTCACTAAAATAAAAATCCTATCCAACCAGAATTCAAGTAGGGATCATCCAATCAAAGACAAGAACGGTAAAAGAACAATTGGATAAATGGAAAGACCATTTCAACAGAAATAA
>OX352772.1:184115950-184118450 GCA_947095535.1 Poecilobothrus nobilitatus
TCAAAAAAAAATTTTGTTTCTAATTTCTGTCTAATTTGGCAGGATGAATTTATGGTTCTAAATAAAGGCTGTAACAAAATGTTTGTTAATGTTTGTTAATTCATTTCCGCACGAGCACTAATTAATAATATTTTGCCTAATTTTGTGTATTGTTATTATTATTAAAAAGATATTTCCAACACTCTTTACTTTTATCTATACTGTTTCTAATATTCCATAAAAACCTTTAAATGCAAATCTCTAATATAGAACAGTAATTAAACTAACCTTATTAAGTATCTTAAGAATACTGTGTTTAAGTCTTAAAAACATAACATTTTCGGCCGTTGTTAAAAAACAGACACAATCTCCTACATTAGACAATCATCATGTCATCATTCAGAAATGCATTACTTACATGTGGTCTTTACATGTGGTCTACCTATATAAGATGCATGTGTATAACATGTTTCCCATAAAATATAATTGAAATATGTACATGTAGTATGTATAATATCCGTATATTTAAAAATACTATAAACTTAATCAATTAAATTAGAAAACATATTCACATTTCTGTACATCATTTAATCAAAAATGAGCACATACATATTTAAAGAACAGAAAACCTTACATTCTTATCCATATACAATTTTTACACATATTTTTAGCCAATCAATTTGGAAACATAATTAGAAAAACTAAACGTAAAAAAAATTCTGGTTGATTCATAAAGGTAAAAAACAATCATGTATTTTTTATATTGAAAATATGTTAAACAGAACCTGAAATGTACGCATTTAAAAAGAAGTTTTTTCAAAATTTTAGGAGCTGTCGGTGCTGCTGTAGGATCTCCAACGGTGAGGGTACATAAAAAAGTTGTTCTACAACATTACTCTTTTAAGAGACCTATGCATAGTTAATATTTCATTGCTCTTTATTAAACAGTATATAAGTTTTAACAGACGAAGGGACAGAGCGAACTTAATAACAAAGTTTTCAAAATGTGCTTAAAAGGATAATTCACCAAAACATGAAGTGACATTACTTACAAAAAAAATATTGGTTACATCATGGTCTTTTATAATTTAAATGTGATTTTATGTTTCGGTATTAAAGAATATATTGTGGAAATTCACTTCGCCGTAATTGTGTACTCAATAGATTATTGATTCCTTTAAAATTTTTTTGTAGAAGAATTGTCTCTAATTCTTGGCTCTATTTATTCAATTTAACTAAATCTAATAAAAAATAGAATATAAACTACCAGAATCTGTGAATGCATAATAATAAGTTTACTATATTAAATAAATTATATTAACGTAGAAACAAAAGTTAATAATTTTTATTTCATAAAGCCAATAAAATACTCCGGGCAACGCCGGGTACTCTGCTAGTCTAATAAATAAGGAAGAAATTCTGTTTGTTTGTTTGTTTGTTTGTTTGTGCCCTTTTCACGTAAAAACCACCAGTCCGATTGCAACCAAATTTTGCAGGAACGTTCTTACGGCCCCGGAAAGTGTTATAGGCTATATCGCGTTTCGGTTCATTAACCCATTGCGGCCCGAGAGCCATTTAAAGCCATTTCGTTTTTTCGTTGTCCTGCCTAAACGGTTTGATCGATTGAGTTGAAAATTTGTTGTTGCCTAAGAAATTTGGATTCAATATGTTACCCGGATTCGACCCGGAGGGCTTCCAAAAAATTTTTTGTTTCCGATTTATGTCCAATTTTGTATGGTGGTTTTATGGTCTGAAAAAAAGCCTGTGACAAATTTTTATGAAGATTCGGTAACCCGTTTGGGCACGAGAGCCGAACAAAGTTCACTAAATTTTTCTGTTGTCCTGCTAAAACGGCTTGACCAATTGAGTTGAAATTTTACAATAGTGTAGCTCTTTACCACAGGAGCTCACTGAGTTAATTTGGTTTCGATCCATTAACCCGTTTCGGCACCAGGGGTCAGTGAAGTTTTGTAATTTACTTAGATGTCGCACTTAAACTGTTTGGCCAATTGAGTTAAAAATTTATCAAAGTGTAGCTCTTTACCGCAGGAGCTCACTGAGTTGATTTGGTTACGATCCATTAACCCGTTTCGGCACCAGGACTCAATGAAGTTTTTCAATTTCTTTGTTGTCGCGCTTAAACGGTTTTGCCAATTGATTTGAAAATTTACAAAAGTGTAGCTCTTTACCACAGGAGCTCACTGAGGAGATTTGGTTACGATCCATTAACCCGTTTCGGCACCAGGGCTCAATAAAAATTTTTAATTTCTTTGTTGTCGCACTTAAACGGTTTTACCAATTGAGTTGAAAATTTACAAAAGTGTAGGTCTTTATAACAAAAGCTTTCTGAGTTGATTTGGTTACGATACATTAACCCATCAGGCTTCAGGCCAAGAAATGTCTCATTTTTTGTTGTTGTGCTTAAACGATTTGACCAATTGAAAATTTGCACAAGTATTGCACTTTGGCACACAAACTCATTCAATAAATTTTGTTGTGATACATTAACACATTTCGACAC
>OX352772.1:184140950-184165950 GCA_947095535.1 Poecilobothrus nobilitatus
TTCCGATTTATGTCCAATTTTGTACGGTGGTTTTATGGTCTAAAAAAAAGCCTGTGACAAATTTTCATGGAGATCCGGTAACCCGTTCGGGCACGAGAGCCGAACGAAGTTCATTAAATGTTTCTGTTGTCCTGCTTAAACGGTTTGATCAATTGAGTTGAAAATTTACAATAGTGTAGCTCTTTACCACGGGAGCTCACTGAGGTGATTTGGTTACGATCCATTAACCCGTTTCGGCACCAGGGGTCACTGAAGTTTTGTAATTTACTTAGTTGTCGCACTTAAACTGTTTGACCAATTGAGTTAAAAATTTATCAAAGTGTAGCTCTTTACAACAGGAGCTTACTGAGTCGATTTGGTTACGATCCATTAACCCGTTTCGGCACCAGGACTCAATGAAATTTTTCAATTTCTTTGTTGTCGCACTTAAACGGTTTTGCCAATTGAATTGAAAATTTACAAAAGTGTAGCTCTTTACCACAGGAGCTCACTGAGGTGATTTGGTTACGATCCATTAACCCGTTTCGGCACCAGGGTTCAATAAAAATTTTTAATTTCTTTGTTGTCGCACTTAAACGGTTTTACCAATTGAGTTAAAAATTTACAAAAGTGTAGGTCTTTATAACAAAAGCTTTCTGAGTTTATTTGGTTACGATACATTAACCCATCAGTCTTCAGGCCATGAAATTCTCATTTTTTATTGTTGTACTTAAACGATTTGACCAATTGAAAATTTGTACAAGTATTGCACTTTGGCAGACAAACTCATTCAATAAATTTTGTTGTGAGACATTAACACATTTCGACACGATAGACTGTCAAAAAAAAATTTTGTTTCTAATTTCTGTCTAATTTGGCAGAATGGTTCTAAATTAGGCCTGTGACAAAATGTTTGTTAACGTTTGTTAACCCATTTCCGCACGAGCACTTATTAATAATATTTTGCCTAATTTTGTGTTTTTTTATTATTATTAAAAAGATATTTCCAACATTCTTTACTTTTATCTATACTGTTTCTAATATTCCATAAAAACCTTTCAATGCAAATTTCTAATATAGAACAATAATTAAACTAACCTTATTAAGTATCTTAAGAATACTGTGTTTAAGTCTTAACAACATAACATTTTCGGCCGTTGTTTAAAAACAGAAACAATCTCCTACATTAGACAATCATCATGTTATCATTCAGAAATGCATTACTTACATGTGGTCTTTACATGTGGTCTACCTATATAAAATGCATGTGTATAACATGTTTCCCATAAAATATTCAAATATGTGCATATAGTATGTATAATATCCGTATATTTAAAAATACTATAAACTTTATCAATTAAATTAGAAAACATATTCACATTTCTGTACATCATTTAATCAAAAATGAGTACATACATATTTAAACATACATATTACATACATATTTTTAGCCAATCAATTAGGAAACATAATTACATTATGGTCATAATTGAAATGCGATTTTATGTCTCGGTATTAAAGAATATATTATGGAAATTCACTTCGCCGTAATTGTGTACTCAATAGATTATTGATTCCTTTAAAAAATGTTTGTAGAAGAATTGTCTCTAATTCTTGGCTCTGTTTATTCAATTTAACTAAATGTAATAAAAAAAAGAATATTAACTACCAGCATCTGTAAATGCGTAATAATAAGTTAACTATATTAATTAAATTATATTAACGTAGAAACAAAAGTTAATAATTTTTACTTCATAAAGCCAATAAAATACTCCGGGCAACGCCGGGTCCTCTGCTAGTCTAATAAATAAGGAAGAAATTCTGTTTGTTTGTTTGTTTGTTTGTTTGTGCCCTTTTCACGTAAAAACCACCAGTCCGATTGCAACCAAATTTTGCAGGAACGTTCCTACGACCCCGGAAAGTGTTATAGGCTATATCGCGTTCATTCGGTTCATTAACCCATTGCGGCCCGAGAGCAATTTAAAGCCGTTTCGTTTTTTCGTTGTCCTGCCTAAACGGTTTGATCGATTGAGTTGAAAATTTGGACAAATATTCTTCTTATCATTGGACGGGTACCGAAGAAATTTGGATTCAATATGTTACCCAGATTCGGCCCGGCGGGCTTCCAAAAAGTTTTTGTTTCCGATTTATGTCCAATTTTGTATGGTGGTTTTATGGTCTGAAAAAAAGCCTGTGGCAAATTTTTATGAAGATCCGGTAACCCGTTTGGGCAAGAGAGCCGAACGAAGTTCATTAAATGTTTTTGTTGTCCTGCTTAAACGGTTGAATCAATTGATTTGAAAACTTGCAAAACTGTTGCTCTGTAGCCTAAAAGTCCACTAAGTTAATTTGGTTATGATCCATTAACCCGTTTCGGCACCAGGTCTCAATGAAGTTTTTTAATTTCTTTATTGTCGCGCCTAAACGGCTTGACTAATTTAGTTGAAAATTTACAGAAGTGTAGCTCTTTACCACAAAAGCTCACTGGGTTGATTTGGTTAAGATCCATAAACCCATTTCAGCAGCAGTTTTCAATGAAATGTTTTAATTTCTTTGTTGTCGCGCCTAAACGGCTTGACTAATTTAGTTGAAAATTTACAGAAGTGTAACTCTTTATCACAGAAACTCACTAAGTTGATTTGGTTATGATTCATTAATCCGTTTTGGCACAAGAGCTCAATGAAGTTTTTTAATTTCTTTGTTGTCGCGCCTAAACAGCTTGACTAATTTAGTTGAAAATTTACAAAAGTGTAGCTCTTTACCACAAAAGGTCACTGAGTTGATTTAGTTACGACCCACTAACCCCGGCACCAGGACTCAATGAAGTTTTTTAATTTCTTTGTTGTCGCGCTTAAGTGGTTCGACCAATTGAGTTGAAAATTTACAAAAGTCCTGCGACCAATTTTTCTTAAGTTTTGTTAGTCCATTTCGAGTGCCTAAAGTCTAAACTATTATTTTTTCAATACCTAATTTTTGGTAAGTATTGAGTGGTTAATTTTTTGAAATGTTATTATTATTAAAGATATTTTGAAAATTCTTTATTTTTATCTATGTATATTTTTTTGTTATTTCATAAAAAGCTTTCAATGTAAATTTCTAAAATCTAATAGTGATCAAAATAACCTAATTAAGTAGGTACCTATCTTAAGAATAATGCTTTTGAGCTTTAATAACATAACATTTTGGGCAGTTATTAAAAACTGCAATATAATCTCCTCTCATAAGATTATTAAATTATCATCATATCCATCAGTCAATGATGCAATTTAAACATGAGGTATACTTATGTGGTATGTGTATAATGTATTTCAGAAAAAATATCATTAATATAAGTGAATAGGTACTATATCTATAATCTAACGTATATTATTCTCCATTCAATACAGTATACCTATTTAATCAAAAATCAGTACATATTTTTACATACATATTTTTAGTGTTATTCAATATCCATTTCAAAGCATTAATATGTATTACTAAAGTGTAAGTAAAAAAATAATCACTGTATTACGCAGATTATCATTGATTATCATTGATATAATTTATCAATGAAAAAAATAATAGAAAATTTGCCTAGGTATTAAAACCACAATAGAATAATATGTATTTACTCATTATGAATCTGAAAAATCAAATAAAAAATTCCAATTACATTATTTTCTTAATCTTTATTTTTTAGGAATCTATTTTGCTAACTTTATTTTTGATATTAATTTTTATTATTCAAATAATCAGAATCAAAGTATATGTATCTATTATGAAAAATTAGTACCTATTATGTAAAACGTTTTATCAAAAAAGCTAAACGAAAAAACTCCTAAACCAAAATTTTTATTAAAAAAAAAGAAAAACAAAACAATTTTTAAATTAAACAGCCAAAATGAATAAAGCCTGCATTTTTTATACCCTACACATTAAGTATAGGGTATATTAACTTTGGTATGGTGTTTGTAACCACCAAAAGGAAGCGAGTTAGGTATAGACATGTATATATATTCTGAATCAGGATCACCACCGGAGTCGATTTAGCGATGTCCGTCCGTCCGTCCGTACGCACGATAACTCAAAAAATAATGATGCTATCTTGATGAAATTTATATAGTAGGTTACTAATTACGAAAGAAAGGCTAAGTTCGAATCTGGACAAAATCCGTCCATGGGTTCGGATTCTGGAAGCTTCCGAATGATTCCGGGCTTTTGGAGATAATCTCCGCAAACGAGATTATCTCCAAAAGCAACAAAGATAGAACCTTCAAATTTTGTACAATGATGTTTCTTCCCGTTCGATTTATGTCTCTGAAATTTAAGAGGATTTGGTCCATGGGTTTGGGTTTTGGAAGCTTCCGAACGAGCACCAGAGCAAATGAGATTATTTCCAAAACCAACAAAGATAGAACCTTTGAATTTTGTACAATGATGTTCCTTCCCGTTCGATTTATGTCTCTGAAATTTAAGAGGATTTGGTCCATGGGTTTGGATTTGGAAGCTTCCGAACGAGCCCCAGAGCAAATGAGATTATCTCCAAAACCAATAAAGATAGAACCTTTAAATTTTTTATAATGATGTTTCTTCCAGTTTGATTTATGTCTCTAAAATTTAAGAGGATGTGGTCCATGGGTTTGGATTTTGGAAGCTTCCGAACGAGCCCCAGAGCAAATGAGATTATCCCCAAAAACAACAAATATATAACCTTTAAATTTGGCCGAATGGTGTTTTTTCATGTTTGATTTAAGTCTCTGAAATTTGAGAGGATTTGGCCATGGGTTTAAATTTGAAAGAATTTGAACCGTGGATTCGAATTTTGGAAGCTTCCGAACGAGCCGCAGAGCAAATGAGATTATATCCAATACGAACAAAGGTAGAACCTTTGAATTTGGTACAATGGTGTTCTTTCGTGTTTGATTTATGTCTCTGAAATTTAAGAGGATTTGGTCCATGGGTTTGGTTTTGGAAGCTTCCGAACGAGCCCCAGAGCAAATGAGATTATCTCCAAAACCAATAAAGATATAACCTTTACTTTTGGCATAATGGTGTTCTTTCATGTATGATTTAGGCCTCTGATATATGAGAGGATTTGGTCATTGGGTTCGGATTTTGAAAGCTTCCGAACGAGCCTCAGAGCAAATGATATTATCTCCAAATGCAACAAAGATATAACCTTTAAATTAGGCAGAATGGTGTTCCTTCATGTTTGATTTATGTTTCTGAAATTTGTGAGGATTTGGTCCATGGGTTCAAATCTTGGAAGCTTCCGGACGAGCCCCAGAGCAAACGAGTATATCTCCACAACCAACAAAGATAGAACTTTTATTTTTAGTACAAAGGTGTTCTGTTATGTTTCCTTTTCTGTAAAATTGGAAACTGACATTTGAAAGAATTTGAACCATGGGTTCGTATTTTGGAAACTTCCGGACGAGCACAAGAGCAACGAGCATATCTCCAAAACCAACAAAAGTAGAACCTTTAAATTTAATAGAATGGTGTTCTGGCAAGTTTTCTTTATGTTCCTGAGATGGATTCGATGAATTGGAGTGGCAATTCGGGTAGCTGACACAAACATCCCAAGGACTACCAATCTTCGAAAATAATTAAGATAGAAACTTAAAATTTTATACAAGGGTGTCAAGCATATCCCAAGCGGATGCCTCTTTTACGTTCTTGAAATTCGAGTTGAATAAGATAGAAAAGGGAAGAAGTTCAAGCAGCTGCCAAAAACACTTATGGATTTTTAATTTAATTCGAATTATTCAGGTGTAGGGTATTAATAAGTCGGTTGCATCGACTTACTGTTACATTTACTTGTTTTGGCTTCACTTATACGATTTAATCTGCTTTTTTCTTTTTTGTATTTTTATTATTTTGTTTTTTTTCTTTCTTGACCTTCTTCCATAAAATAAATTCGTAAGAATTAGATTCTTGCTTTTGCTTTTTTAACAGCTTTTTATTAACTTGGTTGGGTAAAGGATGGAATCTTAGAAGCCATTTTAAACACACTTCCTGCTGAGCTAGAGACTTGAAATTTTCTTCATTAGATCAGATCCCGATGACAATACATGATTTTAAAATAATAATGTCGAAAAACATTAGAGAAATTAGCTTAATTTCAAAATTAAATTTTCATACAGAATTTTTAACAGAATTATTACAGAACCAAAATAAAACATATTATCTAAATTTACTAAACTCACCAATACCAATACCAATACGTATACGTAATACATAAATGTTTTTTTTTTCTATAAAAGACTATTGTTTTTTATGTAACCATTGCATTGCATGTGTACATATATATAGGTACATACTTCAAAATATGTAATAACATGTGCTTCGAAAATATTTTTGGTTTGAAAGCGATAAATTTGAAAGATATGAATGTGTAAACAAATTAATGTGCCGCACTTGAGAACACAGTGTAAAATTTAATATGCATTTACTTAAAATTTAGTAAGCAAGTGTTAAATTTAAGTTTTTTTTCATGAAATCAATTGATTTTTAGTATACATTTTTATTTATAAAAGCAATGTGTTTATTTATAATATTTATATAGATATGTGTTTTTCCTTTCTTAATTATAATTAAAATAGGGCTTTTCTTTCGAAAGTCTTAACATACTAAAATCGCATATTATGGCCCTAACATTGATATCTAAATTGGGAGCTGCCTTTAAATTAAGATCTATTAGGGAATGATGATCTGCACCACTAATGCCTTTTTCTGAAGTATAAAAACTAAGAACATATTTCCAATTAGGTATGTAAAAACATTAAACAACAAAAAGAATATATTAAAAATAAGAAATCCAGTCTTTTTTAAAAATAGTAAATAACAACAATATTTTTCTTTTCAATAACAATAATTATGAATTAATCATAAAATATATGTTATGTACATACATACATATATGTATATCTACATCGTCTAGAAAAAACAAAATAATTTTTTTTTAATTCAAAAACATTAGCATTTAGAAGTAAGCAATTTAATATATTCTCAATTACATACTTTTAAAA
Organism: Poecilobothrus nobilitatus; assembly: GCA_947095535.1. Classification (NCBI taxonomy): domain Eukaryota; kingdom Metazoa; phylum Arthropoda; class Insecta; order Diptera; family Dolichopodidae; genus Poecilobothrus; species Poecilobothrus nobilitatus. Next base: position 184,147,940 of record OX352772.1, read on the forward strand.
CCAAATTTTTTTACTACATGTGTATGTAGGTACAAACATGTACAAAAATGGTATGCATATTTTTATGTGTGCTGTACTATTAAAAATCTGCTAACACAGTCACACCAAATTCCCAAATTCCGAACTATTATTATTTAGTTGATTTATCGATTTATTATTTTTTTTAACAGCTTTTTATTAACTTGGTTGGGTAAAGGATGGAATCTTAGAAGCCATTTTAAACACACTTCCCGTTGAGCTAGAGACTTGAAATTTTCTTCATTAGATCAGATCCCGATGACAATACATGATTTTAAAATAATAATATCGAAAAACATTAGAGAAATTAGCTTAATTTCAAAATTAAATTTTCATACAACGATATAACAGAATTTTTAACAGAATTATTACAGAACCAAAATAAAACATTTTATCTAAATTTACTAAACTCACCAATCCCAATACCAATACGTATTCGTAAAACGTAAATGTTTTTTGTTTCTATAAAAGACTATTGTTTTTTATGTAAACCATTGCATTGTATGCGTACATATGCATAGGTACATACTTCAAAATATGTAATAATAAGTGCTTCGAAAATATTTTTGGTTTGAAAGCGATAAATTTGAAAGATATGAATGTGTAAACAAATTAATGTGCCGCACTTGAGAACACAGTGTAAAATTTAATATGCATTTACTTAAAATTTAGTAAGCAAGTGTTAAATTTAAGTTTTTTTTCATCAAATCATTTGATTTTTAGTATACATTTTTATTTAAAAAAAAAATGTTTTTATTTATAATATTTATATAGATATGTGTTTTTCCTTTCTTAATTATAATTAAAACAGGGCTTTTCTTTTGAAACTCTTAACATATTAAAATCGCATATTATGGCCCTAACATTGATATCTAAATTGGGAGCTGCTTTAAATTGAGATCTATTAGGGAATGATGATCTGCACCACTAATGCCTTTTTCTGAAGTATAAAAACTGAGAATATATTTCCAATTATGTAAAAACGTTAAACAACAAAAAAAATATGTTAAAAATAAGAAATCCAGTCTTTTTTAAAAATAGTAAATAACAACAATATTTTTGTTTTCAATAACAATAATTATAAATTAATCATAAAATATATGTTATGTACATACATACATATATATCTAAAACGTTTAGAAAAAGCAAAATAATTTTTTTTAATTCAAAAACATTAGCATTTAGAAGTAAGCAATTTAATATATTCTCAATTACATACTTTTAAAACCAAATTTTTTTACTACATATGTATGTAGGTACAAACATGTACAAAAATGGTATGCATATTTTTATGTGTGCTGTACTATTAAAAAGCTGCTAACCCAGTCACACCAAATTCCTAAATTCCCAACTATTATTATTAGTTGATTTATCGATTTATTATTTTTTAATATGTAGGCAACAGTTATAGAATGGACGGTTAACATAAACGAACAAAAAAAAAAATCAGAATGTTCTATAGCTAATAATTTCTATTTTTGAAATAGACTGTATGCATAAATTTAATATTAAAAAAAAAAAGTTCTTAGCGCACCTTAATAACAGAAAAAAAAAGTAAAATGTAATACTGGAAGAAAAATAAAAACGAATAGAAAAAAAGAGAACAAAAAATGTTACTTTGCTTGTTTTTAAATATTTTTAAAGGCTATTTCTTATGTATATGTGCAGATCTGATTTTTACCCACACTTTGTGCACATCTGATATTTACCCACATAACAGATAGAAAAAAAGAACTATTAAAATGTTATGATTTTAAAAGAAAGAAACATACGTTTTATATTTCCGTACATAACAGATAAAAAAAAAAAATATTAAAATGTTATGTTATGAAAAGAAAGAAAAAACAAGGCAGTGTATGAATCAAAGTTTTTAAAGGGTCGCATTTTAAGTGGAAATAAAGAACATTATAAAATTGCAATATTTTTATTTAAATTTTGAATTTAGCTATGCAACATTTTCTTAATTTTTTAAAAATTTTTGCCGCATTATGATATAATGCAATACTGAGAAGTTCAGCTCATAATATAGATACATATGTATATGAATGAATATATGGCTATTTATATATGTAGTTATAGATTTATTATTTTTTAATATGTAGGCAACAGTTATATTTATATGAATGGACGGTACACATAAACGAACAAAAAAAAAATTTTATGTATGTATATGAATGAACGGTAAATATAAACGAACAAAAAAAAATTCAGAATGTTCTATAGGTTATAATTTATATTTTTTAAATAGAATGCATGTATAAATTAAACATTTCAAAAAAAAAAGAAATACTTAGCGTACCTAAATAACAGAAAACAAAAAAAAAGGAAAATGTAATACTGGAAGAAAAATAAAAACGAATAGAAAAAAAAGAGAACAAAAAATGTTACTTTGATTGTTTTTAAATATTTTTAAAGTCTATTTCTTATGTATATATTGTGCACATCTGATATTTACCCACGTAACATATAGAAACGAAGAACTATTAAAATGTTATGATTTTAAAAGAAAGAAACATACGTTTTATATTTCCGTACATAACAGATAAAAAAAAAAATATTAAAATGTTATGTTATGAAAAGAAAGAAAAAACAAGGCAGTGTATGAATCAAAGTTTTTAAAGGGTCGCATTTTAAGTGGAAATAAAGAACATTATAAAATTGCAATATTTTTATTTAAATTTTGAATTTAGCTATGCAACGTTTTCTTAATTTTTTAAAAATTTTGCCGCATTATGATATAATGCAACACTGAGAAGTTCAGCTCATAATATAGATAGATACATATGTATATGAATGAATATATGGCTATTTATGTATGTAGTTATAGATTTATTATTTTTTAATATGTAGGCAACAGTTATATTTATATGAATGGAGGAAAAGGAAAATGTAATACTGGAAGAAAAATAAAAACGAATAGAAAAAAAAGTGAACAAAAAATATTACTTTGATTGTTTTTAAATATTTTTAAAGTCTATTTCTTATGTATATATTGTGCACATCTGATATTTACCCACATAAGAGATAGAAAAAAAGAACTATTAAAATATTATGATTTTAAAAGAAAGAAACATACGTTTGATATTTCCGTACATAACAGATAAAAAAAAAATATTAAAATGTTATGTTATGAAAAGAAAGAAAAAACAAGGCAGTGTATGAATCAAAGTTTTTAAAGGGTCGCATTTTAAGTGGAAATAAAGAACATAATAAAATTGCAATATTTTTATTTAAATTTTGAATTTAGCTATGCAACGTTTTCTTAATTTTTTAAAAATTTTGCCGCATTATGATATAATGCAACACTGAGCAGTTCAGCTCATAATATAGATACATATGTATATGAATGAATATATGGCTATTTATGTATGTAGTTATAGATTTATTATTTTTTAATATGTAGGCAACAGTTATATTTATATGAATGGAGGGTAAACATAAACGAACAAAAAAAAATTTTATGTATGCATATGAATGGGCGGTAAATATAGACGAACAAAAAAAAATTCAGAATGTTCTATAGGTTATAATTTATATTTTTTAAATAGAATGCATGTATAAATTAAACATTTAAAAAAAAAAAAGAAATACTTAGCGTACCTAAATAACAGAAAACAAAAAAAAGGAAAATTTAATACTGGAAGAAAAATAAAAACGAATAGAAAAAAAAGAGAACAAAAAATATTACTTTGATTGTTTTTAAATATTAAGTCTATTTCTTATGTATATATTGAGCACTCTGAAATTTACCCACATAACAGATAGAAAAAAAAAACTATTAAAATGTTATGATTTTAAAAGAAAGAAACATACGTTTGATATTTCCGTACATAACAGATAAAAAAAAAAATATTAAAATGTTATGTTATGAAAAGAAAGAAAAAGCAAGGCAGTGTATGAATCAAAGTTTTTAAAGGGTCGCATTTTAAGTGGAAATAAAGAACATTATAAAATTGCAATATTTTTATTTAAATTTTGAATTTAGCTATGCAACGTTTTCTTAATTTTTTAAAAATTTTGCCGCATTATGATATAATGCAACACTGAGAAGTTCAGCTCATAATATAGATACATATGTGTATGAATAAATATATGGCTATTTATATATGTAGTTATAGATTTATTATATTTTAATATGTAGGCAACAGTTATATTTATATGAATGGACGGTAAACATAAACGAAAAAAAAAAAATTTCATGTATGCATATGAATGGACGGTAAATATAAATGAACAAAAAAAATTCAGAATGTTTTACAGGTTATAATTTATATTTTTTAAATATAATGCATGTATAAATTAAACATTTAAAAAAAAAAAAAAATAAATAAAAAAAATTTTTAACAAAACAGCTTTTTTGAACTAAATGGTAGAAAATAAATTTTTAATAGCAAATTTTTCTGTAATTTTCTAAACTATATTGTTACAATCGAGATTTCTTTGAAAAAGTTTATTTCAATATGTCAAATATACATATAAATATAAGTATATATAAGTTTCACAGTCTGTGAAATTAATATAAAAGCTGGAAGCACAATTTAAAAATATAAGTTTATAGCAATGCGTTTGTTGCCTCCAGCTTTTATTTTAATTTCACAGACTGTGAAACTTATATATACTTATATTTATATATATATTTGACATATTGAAATAAACTTTTTCAAAGAAATCTCTATTGTAACAATATAGTTTAGAAAATTACAGAAAAATTTGCTATTAAAAATTTATTTTCTACTTTTTAGTTCAAAAAAGCTGTTTTTTTTAAAATTTTTTTTATTTATTTTTTATTTCTCAGTTAGAAAAATAATAAAACTGTACTGTTTGTATTTATATTATGTAGTATATGTATATTTAACCAAAATTATTAATAACGTCATATTATGTATAGGCAACTATCTTTCTTAATTTGAATTGGCTTTAAGTTTCTAATTTTTGTACATTAGATGTTATTTGATTTTGATGAATCATTTTTAAATAATTAAGCCAATTTTTTTTTTTTGCTAAAACTCAAAATTAACCAAAAAATTTTTCAAAATATTATAGAATTAAAACAACCAATATCTATTAAAGTTATATTAAATATATAACCCAACAATTATACGACATCGTTCACCTATTTTAGAATAAAACTATGAAAAATAATTAATACTTCTTATATTGAATGGTTATTGGTTTTAACTCCAATTTTTATTAGTATAATATTAGTACATAACGTACTAATTCATTTTGATATTCGAACCATAATTTTTTTTTTGGAACTGAAAGTTAACTAAAATTATTTCCAAAATGTATTCAAAACCTAAATAGAAATATTATAACACAAAAGTTTTCTTGAAAAAAAAAAAAAAACAAAACTCTTTTTAAAACAACGAATGATGCTTAAATAATTTTTTTCTCTGGCTTTTTTGGATTTCCTTTTTTGTGCGTTTTTTATGTCTTACATACATAAGTATATTATCAGTCAATAATGCATTATTAAACATGTGGTTTACATTATATTATATTATGTTGTAGGTGTACAATGTATTTTTGAAAAAATATCATTAAAATATGTAGGTACATATGTAGGTACTATATGTCTATATCTACATATAAAGTAACATTATATTCACCTTTCAGTACAGTATTAATAAAAAATCTGTCCATACATATTTAAAGAACAGAAAAGCTTACACTTCTTACACATTTTTAGTCTTATTCAATATCCATTTGAAACCATAATTATGTATTAGAAAAATGTAAGATATCATTGATTATCATTGGTATTAATAATTTACCAATGAAAAACATAATAAGAAATTTACCTAGGTAATAAAACCATAATATAACAATATGTACGAGTATGTAATTACTCATTATCAATCTGTAAAATCAAAGAAAAAATTCCTATTACATTATTATGTATTTATGTATGTACTTCTTAATCTTTATATTTTTAAGAATCTATTTTGCAAGCTTTATTTTTGATATTCAATTTTATTATTCAAATAAGTATGTAATCAGAATTCAAAATACATGTATCTATTATCAAAAATTAGTACCTCTTATGTAAAACATTTTATCAAAAAAGCTAAACGGAGAAACTCCTAAACCAAAATTTTTATTAAAAAAAAAAAGAAAAACAAAACAATTTTTAAATTAAACAGTCAAAATAAATGACGCTTGCATTTTTTGACTTCACTTATGAGATTTTATCTGTTTTTTTCTTTTTCATATTATGTATTTGTTTTTTTTGCGTGACCTTTTAATCTTCTATAAAATAAATTTGTAAAAATTACACTCCTGCTTTAGCTTTTTTTTATTTCTCAATTATTAGAAAAATAATGAAACTGTACTGTTTGTATTTATACATGTACATACATTTAACCAAAATTATTAATAACGCCATATGTACAGAGAATTATCTTTCTTAATTTGAATGATTATTATAGTTTATGATTATAATTTCTAATTTTTGTACATTAGATGTTATTTCATTTTGATTGAATCATTAAAATATTTAAACGTAATTTTTTTTTGTTAAAACTCAAAATTAACCAACATTTTATATTATAGTTTTATAGTTTAGTTATAAAACTACAACTGTTAATATCATATTTTTAATATATACCGAAGAATTATAGGACATCGTTCACCTGTTTTAGAATAAAACTATGAATAATTAATACTTCTTATATTGAATGGTTATTGGTTTTAACTTAAATTTTTATTAGTATAATAACATAACGTACTAATTAATATGGTTCGAATTTCTAACCATAATTTTTTTTTGGAACCCAAAATTAACTAAAATTTTTTTCCAAAATGTATTCAAAACCTAAATAGAAATATTATAACACAAAAGTTTTCTTAAAAAAAAAAAAAAAAAAAAAAACTCTTTTTAAAATAACGAATGATGCTTGCATTTTTCTCTGTGCATTCTCTTTTTTTATGCGTTTTTTATGTCGCTTTCATTTCGTTTACTTCTCAATCTAGGTGTGGGTAAGTATTTGTAATATTTTGAATTAGACAAATAGAAACTTTTGTGACCTTTTGTGAGAAGGTGTGAAATTTGTGTTAAATTAAATTTAAAACAAGTTTTGATAGTAAATTAATAAAAAACAAATTAAAACCATAATATTATAATTAGAAAATTTATATACCTATACATTGTATTATTAATACAAAATTTATATATATACATATACATTTACATATATACAAATTAAATTTATATATATATTTATTATATATATATATATATTTTTTAGATATATATATATATAATAACGACATTATAATATATAAACATATATTTTTTTTTTGTGTTACTTACATAATATATCTTTTTTGTGGACAATTTTTTAATTGTAAATTTTTAATTTTTCTTTTGTATTGAATTTTTTTTTATTTATTTTATTTTAATTTTGCTTTTATTTTTTGTTCTTTTGCGTTTTTTTTATATGTAGTTTTTTTGTGGACAATTTTTATTTTAATAATTAGAAATAGCTGGGATCAGAAACAGCACACCAAGAAGGTATGTAAGTCAAAATTTCTTAAATAAATTTTGGAAATTTGTAAATTTTAGGTAAATTTGTTTACTATTAAATTTTTTTTCTTCAAATTTTAATAGTTAAATTTTTATTTATACATTATAAATTTAAGTAACATTTTATATTTTTTAAATTATTTTACTGAATTTTAATAGTTAAATTTTTATTTATACATTATAAATTTAAGTAACATTTTATATTTTTTAAATTATTTTACTGAATTTTGTTTTATTTTTTCGTTTTACAAATTTGTGGTGTTTTTCTTATATGTATATATAAGTATACCTAATATATTTTTTATAAAATATTATTGAAGTAGTTTTTTATTAATTTTTTTTTAATAACATTTTTAAATTTGAATTTAACACATAATTCTAAGAAACGAACATTAATCCGTAATTTTAAAAAATTATATTTTTAAATAAAATTTTCTGAAAATGCCTCGAAGACGGAAATCTAATTTGAACAAAACAATATCACGAAGTAGAAAAATCACCGTAACTCGCGGAGCGGAAACACCAAATCGAAGAAGAAAACGATTAGCAGAACAACGATTGCGTCAAGAAAGGTTATGAGAAATCGCAGCAATAGAGCAGATCATTGCAAGAAGAGAAATCCAGCGTATTAGACAAGCAGAATTAAGAGAAACAGAAACATTGGAGAGGCGAAGACAAAGAAAGGCAGCGCAACGGAGACGCCAACGACTTTTAAGAGAAATTGAAACGGTTGAAGAAGGAAGATTAAGAAGGGAAGTGCAACAGGAACGTCAAAGGAATTTAAGAAGAACTGAAACAGTCAAACGCAGAAGACTAAGGAGAAAAGAGCAACGACGACGTCAACAAGTTTTAAGAGAATTTGAAACGGTTGAAGAAGGAATATTAAGGAGAGAAGACCAACGGGGACGTTAGAAAGTTTTAAAAGAAGTTGAAACGGTTGAAGAAGGAACATTAAGGAGAGAAAACCAACGAGGACGTCAACAAGTTTTAAGAGAAGCTGAAACGGTTGAAGAAGGAAGATTAAGGAGAGAAGACCAACGAGGACGTCAACAAGTTTTAAGAGAAGCTGAAATGGTTGAAGAAGGAAGATTAAGGAGAGAAAACCAAAAAGGACGTCAACAAATTTTAAGAGAAAACGAAACAGAGGAGGAAAGAAGAAACAGATTAAACAACGATAGTAGGCGCATTGTAGGTTATAGAGTAAGAAAATGGCAAATTTTAGAAAATAGGGTCTTTAATTACAACCCTGTATATAATTACGACTCTTATAATATTTTGAATATAGGCCGAATGGACAATGTTTGCACACATTGTTGTGCACTTAAGTGGGTAGATGAAACAGCTGCTATGTGCTGTTTAAAAGGAAGGGTTCGTTTAACACCTCTCCAAAATCCCCCTCGACCACTTTTCTCATTAATGTCGGGAACCACATATCGATCTAAAGAATTCTTAAAAAATATCAGAAAATATAACTCTTGCTTCCAATTGACTTCTTTCGGTGCGACAAATCAATTTTTTGGACAAGGCTTCATGCCAACATTTAAAGTACAGGGTCAAATTTATCATAAAATTGGTTCTTTACTTCCAATAACTAATACACAACCACGATTTCTTCAAATATATTTTACGGGGAACGCGCAGCAAGAGGTTCAACATCGGTGTAGTATAGTTTCCGGTACCAGAAGAGATATTGTAGAGCAACTACAAGAAATGTTTCACAGACACAACAATTACGTGAATATTTTTAAGAGTGCTTTACAAAGAATGCCTTCGGACGACTATAGAATTGTTATTCGAGCTGACAGAAGGCCTGCTGGGCAACACGAACGACGTTTTAACGTACCTTTGACAGACGAAATCGCGATTGTAATTGCAGGAAACGAATTTGAAAAAAGAGATATTGTGTTAGAGAAACACAATAATGACCTTCAGAGAGTGGCTGGAACTCATCGGTCTTATGACGCACTGCAATATCCACTAATTTTTTGGGGACGTGAAGACGGCTACCACTTCAATATTTCACAAGTCAACCCAATAACTAACATACCAATTACCAATAAAAAAGTATCCGCAATGAATTTTTATGCGCATCGAATTATGATTTAATCAAATTCTCAAATACAGACAACTATTTCACCAGTTTATAGTAGATATGTATGCTAAAATTGAAACTGAGCGTCTCATTTACATACGCTGCAATCAAAAACAACTTAGGGTTGACGAATATATTCATTTAAGAGACTCTTTGGCCCATGACAGTAACGCACATGACTTGGGCCAATTGGTTATTCTTCCCTCTTCCTTCAATGGGAGTCCGCGGCATATGCAAGAGTATACCCAAGATGCAATGACGTACGTTCGCAATTACGGTCGACCGGATTTGTTCATAACGTTTACGTACAATCCGAAATGGGAAGAAATCCAGAGAGAACTGCTGCCTGGACAAACGCATTATGATCGACATGACTTGACGGTGAAGGGTATTTAGGCAAAAATTGATTACATTTATGGATACAATTGTGAAAGGTCGCGTTTTTGGGGAAACGAGATGTTGGATGTATACCGTCGAATGGCAAAAAAGAGGATTACCGCATGCGCCACCTTTTATTATGGTTAAGACAGAAAATTAGGCCTAATTAAATTGATGAAATAATTAGTGCGGAAATACCAAATCCTGAGTTAGACCCCCTCTTAAATGATTTAGTGCTTAAACATATCATCCATGGACCCTGTGGGAATCTTAACCGTAATTCTCCATGTATGAAGGAAGGCACATGTACGAAACGCTATCCGCGAAAGTTTCTTGACCAAACTCAAACCGGAAGAGATGGCTACCCTCTCTACAGAAGACGTAAGACAGAAGACGGCGGACAAGCAGCTGTAATTAAAGTTAACGGACCTTCTTCTCGAAAAATTGATTTTGAAGTTGACAATAGGTGGGTTGTCCTTTTCTGTCCTTTGTTAACTAAAATATTTAAGGCCCATATTAATGTAGAGTCTTGCAATTCCGTAAAATCGATAAAATATGTCTGTAAGTATATTAATAAAAGTAGCGATATGGCAGTATTCGGCTTAGAAGGGGATGGTACTTCTTCTGATGAGATAAAACAGTACCAAATGGGGAGATATATTAGCAGCAACGAAGCGGTCTGGCGAATATTAAATTTTCCCATGCACGAACGTCATCCGACTGTGATACATCTTGCAGTACACTTAGAGAATGGTCAACGCGTTTATTTTACAGAAGAGAATTTGCAAAATAGAATAAGTAATCCGCCAAATACAACTTTAACCGCATTTTTCTTGCTTTGCCAGCAGGATGTTTTTGCCAAGACCCTTCTCTATTGCGATGTACCAAAATATTACACCTGGGATAAGACGAGGAAAAAATTTAAACGTCGAGTTCAAGGTGTGGCAGTTCCCGACTGGAATGGTATTAAATGCACCGATGGCCTCGGTCGGGTTTATACAGTGCATCCAAATAATTTCGAATGTTTTTACTTACGCGTTTTGCTTCATTGGGTCAGGGGACCTACTTCATTTCAAGATCTTCGAACTGTTAACGGTCAAATTTATGATACTTATCATCAAGCCTGCCAAATAAGAGGTTTGCTTGAAGATGATGTACATTGGAACACCGTAATGTTAGAAGCTGCTGCCACTCAATCACCTTCAAAATTGAGGTATTTATTCGCGATATTAATATCTACTTGTGGGGTATCAAATCCAAAGCTTTGGGAGTCCCACAAAGAAAGTTTGACCGAGGATATCTTAGTGGATGCACGGCGCGGAAACCCAGAAGCCAATATTGTTTATACACCCCATATGTTTTATGAAACTTTAATTTTACTTGAAAGGTTGGTGTTAGGAATGATAGGAAAAACCCTTAAACAAATAGGTCTTCCTTCTCCAAAAAACAAAGAAAATAATCAGGTCACAAACGAGATGTTGCGCGAAATAAGTTATAATGTTGACGAAACGAATGACTTCGTATCCCTTAATGAGCCGCGTTTAACACCTGAACAGAGAGTGGTTTACCAGACCTTATTGAACCGAATAAGCAATAAAACTGGTGGTATATATTTCCTAGATGCTCCAGGTGGGACAGGGAAAACATTTCTTATCAATTTACTCCTTAGCAAAGTTTGGCAACAATCAAAAATTGCCATTGCTATGGCCTCTTCTGGAATTGTCTCTACATTACTTCTTGGTAGTCGAACTGTGCATTCAACGTTAAAATTACCTCTTAATCTTGGTCTTTTAGAAAATCCTATATGTAACATAAAAAAAAGTACCGGTGTAGCTCAAGTTTTATAAAAGTGTGAACTTATTGTATGGGATGAATGCACAATGTCCCATAAGCATGCGTTAGAAGCTCTAAATACCACCATGCAAGATTTAAGAGGCAACCATAAATTAATGGGAGGTGTTGTTTTGTTATTAGCCGGTGACTTTCGTCAAACGCTTCCCGTTGTTCCGAAAGGAACAATGGCAGACGAACTTAAGGCTTCTATGAAAGCGTCACACCTCTGGAAATATGTTAGGAACCTTAAACTTCAAACAAATATGCGTGTACATTTACAAAAGGATTCAAATATCGAACGGTTCGCACGAGAATTGATAGCCATTGGTGAGGAACGAATACCTATTGATCCAATGAATGGTTTAATTAATCTTTCTAATATTTTTTGTGAAATTGTAGAATCATCCGAAGCTCTTAAAATTAGCGTTTTTCCAAATATTGAAAAGTAACTATATGGATAAAACATGGCTGTGCGAACGAGCTATACTTGCCCCTAAAAATGATAGTGTTAATTTAATTAACTTTGAAATTCAAAATAGGTTACCAGGAGCATCTAATTCTTATTATTCAATAGATACTGTTGTGGATGTAGATCAGGCGGTTAACTATCCCATAGAATTTTTAAATTCTCTCGAAATTTCCGGAATGCCACCTCATCGATTAGTATTAAAAATTGGTTCTCCTATTATGCTCTTGAGAAATTTAGATCCACCAAAATTATGCAACGGCACACATTTATGTGTAAAAAAATGTATGCCACATGTTATTGAAGCCACTATTTTGTCTGGGTGCGCTAAGGGGGAAGATGTCTTTTTACCGCGGATACCATTAATTTCTTCAGATACAAACCTTCCTTTCGAGTTGAAGCGACTTCAATTTCCCGTACGGTTAGCATATGCTATGTCGGTTAATAAATCTCAAGGACAAACACTTAAATATACTGGTATTTATTTGGAAACCCCCTATTTTTCTCACGGTCAACTTTATGTTGCATGTTCAAGAGTTGGGTCAGGGAAAAATCTGTTCATTTACGCGCCCGATGTGAAAACTAAAAATGTGGTTTATCACGCGGCTTTATAACGCGGTTTTTTTCTTTGTCTTTTGGTTATTTTGTTCTTTTGCTTGCTATTTTGTACGTTCTTTCCATATTTTTAACTGTCATAATTTCTGTCTTTGCTCTATCTTTTTTTGTTATTTTGGATTTTTAACTTTTTTCTTTTTTGTGTTTTTACATTTTGTATGTTTCTTGCATGTTTCTTATACCCTGTCTTTCTATTTGTCTCTATTTTGATCTATTTGATATTTTGTATTATTTGACTTTTTACTATTTTATTTCTGTTTTTTTTACTTATTGTATGTTTCTTCTATGCTTCTAAATATCTTAATCTCTGTCTCCGTCTTTGCTTTGTCTCTGGTTTTTTTCAGTTCATATTTTGGATTTTTGACTTTTTACTTTTTGTCTTTTTACCTTATGTATGTTACTTCTTCTTGCATTTTTTCTTACACCTTGCCTTTGTCTTTGTCTGTATCTTTAATCCCTGCCTTTGACTCTGTCTTCTTTAATCTCCAGCTTACTCTCAGTCTTTTAATTATTGTTATATTGTATTTTTGATTTACTCCCTTTTTTTTATATTTTTTAGTTTTTCCGTAACAAAATGTATATTGTTGAGCGGTGATTGCTTTTCTATTGTGAAGGGTGATTAAACCCCCTCTACAACTTATAATCCTATAGAATTAAAACCTTAATATATGAAACTTACTCCATCTTTTTCTTTTTCATATTTATAATTTTACTACTCTCTCTTACTCCCTTTTTATAAGTTTTTTTTTTCTATATTTATAGTTTTCCCATAATAGAGTTCCATTGTGAGGGGTGATTAAACCCCCTCTATAAATAAAATATCCATTAGAATTAAGGTTTTAGAATTTAGAAAAAGAGTAAAGGTCATTTATTGAATTTACTCTAATTTTCGTAATCTTTGAAGTTAATGTCTATGTCTTTGAATTGGTCCCTATATTTTCTTTAATTTGCTATTTTTGTGTTTTAGTCTTCTTGCTTTTGTAATATAATATTAAAAAACAATTTTTTACATTAAGTTTATGCTTATTTTATAATAACAGGCTCCGTAACTAACATATGTCCATATTATAAAAGACGATGAATATCACTATTGTATATGTATTTTTAATGCATACAGTTTACGAACAAGCATAAAAATTATTTTTACTTAAAATGGCGTTGGTAATTCAAAACGATTTGAGATTTTCCTTATTTCTCTTCTTATTGTATTTTACTAAATATTATCAACATAAAAAAAAACTTAACGCGTTTTTCAGACATTTCAGACGTGATATAATTGAACAAGACATGACGTGACATATTCTTACATCACTTCAGTGATTCAGTGTCTTTCAGAATATGAGCGATGGTAAGTAAAAGTATAAATGTTAATACTAACACTAAGATATAGTACTTTATTAGTTATAGAAAAATTACAAATGTAAAAGTTGTTAATACTAACACTAAGAAATAAGATTTAATTAATTAAATGTAGAAAAACAATAATATAAAGTATTTATTTAAGTACGACTAGATATATATGTTTTGAATTAACATAAATATAAGATTTAGTTTATTATAAAAAGCTAAAAACATTAACTATCTATCTCATAATTTTGATGCTAACATACTATAATGTCATATAGGTATATTAATATAACTATTATGATATGTAAACGTTCCCTCATCAAAATTATTTATTCATACAATTTCTTAAAATTAAATTTTGAAAGTGTTTATTTCAAAGTTTTTTCCCGTTTCTTTTTATATTTACTATAACTTCTATTATTTTTGGAATTACTCCCCACAATATTTCTAAATTTAAAAATTATTCTTCTATAAAATATTTCATAAAACTTTGAATTTTTTTTTTTGAATTTAGCCCAACATAATCTAAAAATATTGATAGCTTCTAATATTCTTGGAGTTGCTCTCCACAAAATTTTACAAGGGGGGTGGTTTTGGTGGGTGTGAATCCCACACTATTGCAAAGATCACGCGCGTATTCTTTGTTTTGGTTTTCAAACTTTCCACCTTCCTTCGCCAAAAAAAAAAATTCTTAAAATATAAATATTCTTTTCTACTAAGATATTCATCCATAAAGTTTTTGAAAATTTGATATGATTCTGACATGATTAACATACCGCGACTTACTTTATAATGTTTAAGATATAAAAGAATTCTGTTTTGATCTATTTAATATGCATTTAATAATTTTCCTCCAAAATTATTTAAAAAAACTGTAATTTTCAAAATTTTCTATTTTCTCGGGCAATGCCGGGTAGCCCTGCTGGTAACAATAATAATAACGATAATAATAATCCCAATAATAATAATATTAATAATAATGATAATGATAATGATAATAATAATAATAATAATAATAATAATAATAATAATAATAATAATAATAATAGTAATAATAATAATAATAGTAATAATAATAATAATAATAATTATAATGATAATAATATTAATAATAATAATAATGATAGTAAAAATGATAATAATAATAATAATAATAATAATAATAATAATAATAATAATAATAATAATAATAATAATAATTATAATAATAATAATAACAATAATAACAATAATAATAATAATAATTATTATTAATAATAATAATAATAATAATAAAAGTAATAATAATAATAATAATGATAATAATAATAATAATAACAATAATAATAGTAACAATTCTAACACTCGAAGGAATCAGAATATGAATCTGCAAATCTAACAGTTTGTCAAGACTTAATTAATTTTGAAGAGGCGCTAACTGGAGATGATGCTGATAAATGAAATTTAACAATTAACGAAGAATTTGTCGCACTTACGAAAAACGAAACTTGGGAAATCATTGATCATCCACAAAATGTAAATTGTATTAACAACAGATTTGTATTATCAATAAAAGATGATCCGCTTCAAAAATCAGAAAGGTTCAAAGCAAGATTAGTGGCTCGATGTTTTTCACAACGAAAAGGTGCTGGTTATAGTGAAACATTTACTCCAGTAATTCGATTAAGCTCAATTAGATTTTTGATGGCTTTAGCGGTTAAAAATGAGTGGACTGTTCATCAGATGGACGTGGTAGCAGTTTATTTGAACGGCGAGTTGGAAGAAAAAGTTTATATGAAAGTTCCGAAAACGTTTAAAGAAAATATGCTAAAAATTTGGAATAATAAACATCTAAACAATAAAATCAGAAATAAAGCAAAATCATGGTTAGATAGTTTAAATGAAGAGAAATCAATTTGCTTATTAAAAAAATCACTTTACGTCCTGAAACAGTCTGGAAGACAGTGGCATTTAAAACTAGAAAACGAATTAAAAACTATGCAATTCGTCAAAATTTATTCAGAACCATGTATTTATGTACAGAACGTCCAAGGTGAAATTATAATTATTGCAGTGTATGTAGATGATTTATTGAGCTTCGCAAGCAATGAAAATTAAATGAAGGTAGTTAAAAGAACACTTTCAATGAAGTTCGAAATGAACAATTTGAGTCGCGTTCGAAATTGTTTGGGAATCGAGTTTATCCAAAGGAAGATAGAAAGCAGATATCAATGAATCAAATTAAATATTCCAGAGAAATATTAAAAAAATTTAATATGAATGAGTGCAAACCAGTGTCGACTCCGCTAGAAGTGAACCAGAAATTACACAAAACTGAAAATCCTATTGGAACACAGTACCCATATCAAAATTTAATTGGATCACTTATGTATTTAGCCGTTTCGACTCGGCCAGATTTATGTTTTTCTGTCAGTATGCTCAGTCAATTCAACAAATGTTATACTCAAGAGTACTGGAAAGCTGCAAAGCGAGTTTTAAGTTACGTTCAAAATACTATACATTATGGATTAATTTTTAGGAAAAATGAGGAAAGAATTGTTGGATATGTCGATTCCGATTGGGGATCTTCTATTGACGACCGAAAATCTTATACAGGTTACGCTTTTACAATGTCAGATACTTGCATTAGTTGGGAGTCACGTAAACAACAAACTGTAGCCTTGTCCAGCACCGAGGTAGAATATATGGCTTTATGTGAAGCAGTGAAGGAAGCAATGTTTTTTAAAAAACTCTTGGTTGAGCTGGGTGAAAAAGGTCTAAAATTAAATATACAAAACGACAATCAAGTTGCACAACAATTGGCAAAGAATTGTGTTTTTCATAGTAGAACAAAACATATCGACATAAAACACCATTTTATTCGTGAGGCAGTTGAACATGGAAAAGTTGAAATATTATATATGCCAACGGAAACCATGCCAGCAGATTTCCTGACTAAAGCTGTTCCCAAGCTTAAACATAACAACTGCAGAACAGCATCAGGTTTGGTAGAAGTTACATAAATACACTTTGAGGAGGAGTGCTGGAATTCAAAGTACATTTATCAATTTATTGACATTTTTAGTAGTAAACTTCGCTCCCTTTTTTATATGAATTGTACTACGTCGCTGATAATTTTATAACTTAATAATTTTGCTATTCTATTACATTTAATTAATCTGAAACAGATGTTTTTTTTACTTCCTATATATTTTTAATTTAATTCTTTTTTTTAATCTCGAGTAAATGGTGTATATATAAACATAAATTTTTAATAATAATAATAATAATCATAATAATAATAATAATAATACTAATAATAATAATAACATTAATAATAATAAAAATTATAATAATAATAATAATAATAATAATAATAATAATAATAATAATAATAGTCATAATAACAATAACAATAATGATAATAATTATAATAACAATAATAATAATAACAATAATAATAATAGTCATAATAATAATAATGATAATAATAATAATAATAATAATAATAATAACAATACTAATAATAATAATAATAATAATGATAATAATAATTATAATAATAATAGTAGTCATAATAATAATAATAATAATAATAATGATAATAATAATAATAATAAAAATAATAATAATAATAATAATTATAATAACAATAATAATAATAATAATAATAATAATAATAATAATAATGATGATAATAATAATAATAATAATAATAAGAATAATACTAATAATAATAAAAATAGTAATAATAA
>OX352772.1:184175950-184183450 GCA_947095535.1 Poecilobothrus nobilitatus
TCTCTAATTCTTGACTCTGTTTATTCAATTTAACTAAATCTAATAAAAAATAGAATATAAACTACCAGCATCTGTAAATGCATAATAATAAGTTAACTATATTAATTAAATTATATTAACGTAGAAACAAAAGTTAATAATTTTTATTTCATAAAGCCAATAAAATACTCCGGGAAACGCCGGGTACTCTGTTAGTAGTAATAATAATAATAATAATAGTAATATTAATAGTAATAATAATAACAGTAATAATAATAATAATAGAAATATTAATAGTAATAATAATAATAATAATAATAATAATAATAATAATAATAATAATAATAATAATAATAATAATAATAATAATAATAATAATAATAATATTAATAATAATGATAATAATAATAATAATAATAATAATAATAATAATAATATTAGTAATAATAATAATAATAATAATAATAATAATAATAATAACAATAATAATAATAATAGTGTACAAATTACTTTAGTCAATTTAAGTTACGATTTAAAATTTACCATTTTTAGTAATAAATATAAATGTCTTTATTAATCATTAGTAATAATAATAATGATAATAATAACAATAATAATAATAGTAATTATAATAATAATAATAATAATAGTAATTTTAATAATAATAATAATAACAGTAATAATAATAATAATAGAAATATTAATAGTAATAATAATAATAATAATAATAACAAGAATAATAATAATAATAATAATTTTAAAAATAAAAATATTAATAATTATAATAATAATAATAATAATAATAATAATAATAAAAATAATAATAATAATAGTACTAAAAATAATAATAATAATAATTATAATAATAATAATAATAATAATAACAATAATGATAATAATAATAATAATAATAATAATATTAGTAATAATAATAATAATAATAATAACAATAATAATAATAATAGTGTACAAATTACTTTAGTCAATTTAAGTTACGATTTAAAATTTACCATTTTTAGTAATAAATATAAATGTCTTTATTAATTAAACGTTATGCAATGGTTTTCGCTGACGCTACATTTTTATGCATAAAATTTAAATGTTGGAATGAAATACAATATTGTATTAAGTAAATTAACTTATGTTAAATCAAATGTATGTAATGTAAACTGTTGTTGTAAAATTTTAATGTAGATTTAAAGTAATGTAGGTCAGTATAAAAATATTTCAAGTTTATAATACGGAAAATAATTGTACTAAATTTGTAACGATATTCAAGGTGTAATTAATGCTGATTGTAGTATTTAATTTATATATAAAAATATGTAAAATTATAATAATTAGACAGAACAAAATAAACAGTTTATCATTAAACAAAACATTGGTCCTTCGAGCCGGATCATTTAACCATAAATGATCAAAAGATAATTGGACAAGCCGATTATATCAACAAAAAAAAAACAATGACCACTCTTTCTTGTGAAGAACTTCAAAGGGCTAACTTGGAAGAGCTTTTTAGAATCAACAGAAATTACAAGAAAGATAGCAAGGACAGGCATTTATTGGAATACTTCGAAAGTCATCTGGAACGCGTTCGCAGCATATGGAGACGCTGTGTTGAGAAGCATCCAGAAGTACTGGGGGGAAAAGCCCACTATAGTACCTTACTCAAGGAATATTAAGAAAGCTATGAAGAAGCAGAAGAACTTTTCTTAGACTTAATAACCAAATTTAAGGGGTTCATTAATGGATATAAGGAACAGAAAGTAAAACCGACAGCAAGACCATCCACGCCAGCTGGAGAAGAGTTTCAATCCACAAGAATTGTTGTCAAGGATAACTTTCAATTAGAAAGAATAAAGATTTCTAGATTTGATGGCAACTATATGAAATGGACTACATTCTATGAATTATTGAAGGCAATGGTTCATGAAAATAACGAGATTTGCAATGTCCAAAAAATGCAATATCTCAAATCTGTACTGACTGACGAAGCAAGCAATCTAATAAAACATTTGTCCGTAAGTGAAGAAAATTATAAAACAGCTTGGGAGTTGTTAATAAACCGATTTGCAAATAACCGATTTATTCTATCATCACATTTGCATGCAATTACATCTGCTGCATTTACTAAAGCGGAAAATGCTAACAGCTATAAGGGTTTACTTGACGTTACAACCGAATCATTAGCAGGAATTAAAGGATTAGGGTAATCTACGGAATCGTGGGGATCTATAGTGGTCCACATTCTATCCCAAAAATTAGATATAGAAGCCAGGAGAAAGGAAGAGGGCCTAGGGCCAATTTGGGAAGAGGGCCTAGGTTCTAGTAGAGAGTTTCCACCGTTAGCTCAATTAACAATATTTTTAGAACAACGATTTAGATCTATAGAAGCTATGAGCAGTATGAAGACATTAAATAAAACTCATGTACATGCTGTCAACATTGAAGGAAGATCACATTGTATTATGTGCAACGATACGCATCGACTTTTTAAATGTAAGAAATTTCAGTATCTAAACGTTCAACAAAAAAGAATTTTTGAGGGAAAAACATAAACTATGTTTTAATTGCTTACAATATGGTCATGTCTCAAAGGGTTGTTTTTCAAAATCTCGCTGTTTAAAATGTAAATCTGCACATCATACATCTTTGCACATTGAAAATACAAAACAGAAGGAAATTTTAACAGCCACTAATGTAGAAAGGGGAAACGACATCTTGTTAGCAACAGCATTAATTCAAGTAGAAAATAAGTATGGAGATTATGTTTCGTTTAGAGCTCTAATTGACCAAGGTTCTCAAAGATCATTTATAACTGAAGCTGCTGTGGAATGTTTGAAACTTCCTCGTAGTTATGACAGAACCATCATTAGCGGATTTGGGTCAAGTGAAAGGGCTGTGTCAAGGGGTGTGGCTAACCTAAAAATAAAGGAAAAATGGACTCGTAATCATCACCTCATTCAAGCATTAATAATACCACAAATTACATGCGATTTACCACATAAAAATCTATCACCAAATTCAACAAGAATCAATCTGGATGATTTGGCAGATCCAACTTTTAACATAAAGGGGAGAATTGACATTTTGTTGGGCGCTGATATATTCGGCAATATTATAAAAAATGGAGTAAAAGACACACAATCAAGATAAAGGATGATTATAACAAGGTTATAGATGAATATATTCAGTTAGAGCATATTGAAGAAGTACCACTAAATCAAATCAACAAGGTCAATTACTATCTTCCACATCATGCTGTATTGAAGGCTAGCAGTGCAACAACAAAAACTAGAGTAGTTTTTGATGCATCTGCCACATCACCATCTGGAAAATCGCTGAACGATTTTTTATTAACTGGCCCAACCATACAAGAATCTATTTACGATATCTTAATGCGGTGGAGAAAATATAAATTTGCAATTACTGGCGATATTGAAAAAATGTACCGACAGATATGGTTGAAGCCAGAACATCGCTATTTTCACAGAATAGTGTGGAGAAAACAACCAACTGATGAAGTTAAAGATTATAGACTGAAGACTGTAACCTTTGGAGTCGCGTCAGCTCCATTCCTATCAATAAGAACTTTACATGAAGTAGCACAGTCGGTAAAACCAGAAAACCCAAAAATTGCAGACACCATTCTTAACGATTTTTATGTAGATGATTTAATGACAGGTGCTCATACTCTGGAAGAAGCTCAGCATATTAGAGAAGATCTTAGCAAAATCCTGAAGGAGGCATCCGCTACGGAAATGGGCAGCAAATGATAATAATTTATTATCAAAAATATTAGAAACAGATCGGGAATTACCACTAGATTCGGAAAAGGGAGTGCAAGTGAAAACATTAGGATTGTATTGGCTACCGGCAACTGATGCCTTTTTTTATAAGGTGAGCCAACAAAAGCAGGAAAACGTCAAGTAAACCCTTATAGCTGTTAGCATTTTCCGCTTCAGTAAATGCAGCAGATGTAATTGCATGCAAATGTGATGATAGAATAAATCGGTTATTTGCAAATCGGTTTATTAACAACTCCCAAGCTGTTTTATAATTTTCTTCACTTACGGACAAAGGTTTTATTAGATTGCTTGCTTCGTCAATCAGTACAGATTTGAGATATTGCATTTTTTGGACATTGCAAATCTCGTTATTTTCATGAACCATTGCCTTCAATAATTCATAGAATCTTCATACGAAAAGATCAATATTATCAGAAATATCTAAACTCTTTGATCCTCTTGGTTGGTTGCAACCAATACTTATACAGGGTAAATCATTATTGCAACAATTATGGCTAACTCAAATTGATTGGGATCGCCCTTTGCCAGATTATTTACAAGATCAATGGAACAACTTACGAAATGATCTTTATAATATTCAAGGAATTAATATACATTGTTGATAAACTACGAACTCGGAGATGTACTACAATTACATGGATTTGCAGACGCTTTTATGATAGACGCTTCCAGATGGTAAAATTATAACCAATTTGTTATCTTCAAAGTCGAAGGTAGCTCCGATAAAAACAGTGTCAATTCCATGCTTGGAATTATGTGGAGCTCAACTTGTACTACAACTTATGGAGCAAGTATCTAAGGCATTCAAATGGACAGATATAAACAAATTTTTTTGAACTGAATCGACAATTGTCTTATCATGGCTTAGCCAACAACCAAATAAATGGAAAACTTATGTAGCAAATAGAGTTAGTTATATTTTATCTAACTCAACACGTTCACATTGGCGCCACGTTCAAAGTAAGGATAATCCAGCTGATATAGCATCTCGAGGCATGAGTGCGAGTCAATTAGGACAACAGCAACTGTGGTGGAAAGGACCGGAGTGGCTAAGTCACACTAAAGCATTTTGGCCATATATAAAAGACATGACGGCTCATACTAATTTTGAAGTAAGAACTGTAACTTTAAGCACTGTTGTCAATCTTCCAGAACCTGAATGGATCATCCGATATTCATCGTTTACTAGAATGATTAGAATAAGGGATTTGTGTTTGCGATTCAAGGACAATTCACTCATTCCAAGGGGAAAGCCAACTAATTACTTATCAACGGAAGAATTAAGTACAGCTGAAAAAACTTGCGTACAACTCATGCAAAACCACTTTTTCAAAGATGAAATTGAACAATTAAAAGGTAATAAAGGGATAAAACTATCAAGTCGAATCAAAGCTCTTAATCATTTCTTAGATTCAAACGGAATCCTCAGGGTTAGATGGTAGATTAACACTCGCGCCAATATCATATGAATAAAAACATCCAATAATAATTGATGGACGCTCATATTTAACAATTTCGATCATCAGATACTATCACGAAAAATTGTTATATTCAGGCACGCAAGCTACACAAACTGCAATCCTTTTAAAATATTGGATTACTTCAAAAGTGTTTGGTATGTTTCCGGTCTAATCCTACAATTCAAAATTAAATCATGGGATCGCAAACGGAGACCAGAGTATCACCTGGCAGGTTTCATCTGTAGTACTTGATTTTGGTGGTCCAATATTTATTAAATTTAGCAGTGGACGAGGAGCGAAATCGTGCAAGGCGTATATTGCACTTTTTGTTTGTTTTTGTTTGTCTTTCTACAAAGGCGATACATTTGGAGTTAGTAACAGATCTCACAAGTGATGCATCCTTAGCAGCAATACGCCGTCTCATTGCCAGGCGAAGATTATGTACAGACATTTACTCAGATCAAGGAACAAACTTCGTTGGTGCTAATAATATTCTAAAGAAAGCATATCTTAATTCAAGAGATGTACTAGCAAATGAAAAAAATAATTGGCATTTTATTCCACCTGGAAGTCCCCATTTTGGTGGATTATGGGAGGCTGGCATTAAATCATCAAAACGGCTTCTCAAAAACGTTTTAGGTGAACAACTCCTAACATATGAAGAGATGGTTACTCTTTTAACGCAAATAGAATCCTGTTTGAACTCTAGACCATTTTGCTTTTCGAGTAATGATTGCAACGATTTAGAAAAACTTACACCAGGGCATTTCCTTATAGGCCAACATTTGCATGCTGCTCGTGAAACACTTGGGTTACAAGGAGGGAAATGGAGATTATTATAACAACTAAAAAATTTCTTTTGGGAGCGTTGGACTAAGGAGTACATAAGTTCATTACAAGAACGAAATAAATGGAAACAATCAAAGAAAAACATAAAACTAGATCAATTAGTTCTTATAATGGACGAACGATTTTCATCAAACAAATGACCATTAGGAAGAATCGTGGAAATACATTTAGGAGAAGACGGTATTGTAAGGGTAGTTTCAATAAAAACGAACAAAGGAATTACACAGAGAAATATAACTAAAATATGTCGACTACCAAATGATGAACCACATGATGATACAAGCAAGATTGCTATCAATAAATCTCAAACATCTTCTAAGGTCAATGTAAATTTATGGACAACAACTTGTTTCTTGTTATCATTATTTAGCTTAATTTTCGGACAAGATGTAAACATCACACAATTTAGCGGCAAACCCGGCATGTATTTTGAAAACAATGGCAAAATTAAGTTAGTTAGCTCAATGTGAAAAATTCTTTTGTATTATGATCTAGAAACATACTGGTGGGAACTAAACGAAATTGATAAAGGCATTAAGAATTTAGAAACAATGTGTGCAGACCATTTAATAAAAAATTGAACATTTTGTCTGGCTCATGTAAATTATCTTTCTAGTCAATTTCTTCGTCTTCAACATAATAATGAAATTCTGTTTACAAATCATGCATATCACCAAAGAAAAGCAAGAGGAGCTTTAAACATTGTGGGAAACATTGCAAATGGTTTATTTGGTATACTCGCTCAAGAAGACGCTCAGAAATATGATCTGCAAATATCAGCATTAAGGGAAAATGAGCAACAAATATATTCATTATTGAAAGATCAAACATCAACAATCAATTCAACTCTTAAATTGATGAAATTAAAGGATTCTCTGATTCAAAATCAATTTAAAACATTAGAGAAACAACTGAACCAATTGCATAAAATGGAACAGAAGGAGATAGGAATACTGAGTTTAGTGTTACATTACTTAATGGTTATGAAAAGGTACAAGGAAATTCAAGATGAACTTATAGCATCTTATATTAATGCAAAAACTCAAAAACATTATTTAATTTTAACAACCACCGAATTGATTCATCAACTTAATTTAATAAGCAAAAACATAACCTATGGGACACAACTTTCCATTAAAGAAACAGATCCAAATTTCTAACATGATATATTCGCCATCTTGAATAGCAAAACGGCATTATCAGAAAAACGGCTAATAATTGAATTCAGCATACCTTTAATCGATTCAAAAATATTAACTTCATATAATCTTATTCCTTTACCTACGATATATCAAACCAAGCACATAATAATTCGACCCAACATTCAGAATCTAGCAATAACCAGTGATAGAACTCATTACTTCGCAATATCAGAAACAGAAATTACTAAATGCTTACATACA
>OX352772.1:184210950-184214834 GCA_947095535.1 Poecilobothrus nobilitatus
TCTTACACTTGGCAAATTCCCCATTAGTTGTGTTTGTGTTTCAGCCTTTTGCTTAAAACAAGGTATGCATTTATGTATTATCATGCGTATTCTAATCCTTGCATTGATGATCCAATATTTAGTGCGAAGCACAGACATCATCATTTGAAAACCGCCATGTAATGTTTGCTTGTGTACTTTTTCTGTTAGCAACTTAGTGAGATGATCGTTATCTGAGAGTATATAGGATACTTTTGATCAAATGGTATACTGGATTTTCTTAATCTTCCACCAACACGTAATAGTTCATCCTTGTCTAAGAAGGGATTAAGTTTTGATATTCGACCTTTATTATCAATTGGCTGGGTACCTTTCAATGCACTTATTTCCTTTTGAAAATTTCTAGCTTGCGCTCTTCTAATTAATATGTTAAGAGCATCTTCCGTTTCCGAGTTTGTGAGATGATCTACGTGGTCGGATTTGTTTTGCATTTTAATTTTGTAAAATATCGACGACAATATGCAGTTACTCTCATTAATCTATGTAATGATGAGAAATTGACTTCGAAGATGTCCACCTTTGCGCTTGTTGAATGGCAAATTACAATTTTTCTTTTTTCAATTTCGGTTGTTGTTAGTTTTTATAGGCCAAAAGGCCAAAAGTCTGGTGATTTGGAAAGCCATTCTGGGCCGTTCCACCAAATTTTATGCTTTGCCAATTCTGATGGGCATAGCCCTCGTGTTGCACAATCGGCTGGATTTTGCTTCGTTGGTACATGTGACCATACATTTCCCTTTAAAATGTTATGAATATCCGAAACTCTGTTTGCGACAAAGGTAGTCCACTTACTGGGATGTCTTTTCAACCAAGCTAGTACGATTTCTGAATCACTCCATCCGTAAAATTTGATAGTTTCATTTAGTTTTAGTGATTTACGTACTACTTGCATCAACCTTGCCGCCAAACTTGTAGGACACAGTTCTAATCGTGGTAATGATAACGTTTTAATCGGAGCAACTCTACTTTTTGCTAAGACCAGGCGTATAGTTCTGTGGCCGTTTTGATCAATAGTACATAGGTAAATTACTGTCGCGTATGCTTTGTTTGAAGCATCTGCAAATGCATGGAGTTCAACCCCTGAATTCTGTGTTGAATAGTGAAGCCATCTTGGAACTCGAATTTGTGTTATATCCGATAAATAAGTATAATATTTATTCCATTGTTGTTGCAACTCATGACTCACATTATCATCCCAAGTAAGACCCTCCAACCATAATTTCTGCATAATTATTTTACTCGTTATGATTATTGGAGCTAGCCAACCTAACGGATCAAACAACTTGGCGATTTATGATAAAATTGTTCGTTTTGAACAAATTTGTGATATCGGTGATAAATTCACAGAAAAATAGCATACATCTTCTTTGGGATTCCAAATAGTTCCCAAAGTACGTACTTCATCTTTATGATCTGAAACTAACGGCAACATTTTCTCTTGTTCAATCATCGGCATCTCTGATATTAACTCCTTGGCATTCGACATCCATTTTCTTAATGGAAAACCACCACGATTCATAAGTTCTATCATATCTTGTTGAATTTGTAAAGCTGACTCTATATCTTCTGCTCCTGATAGCAGATCATCTACATAAAAATCTGACATAGTGATTTCTGAAGCTAGTGGAAAGTCTTGCGCTTCATCCCTGGTTAATTGGTGCATTGTTCGTGTCGCTAAATATGGTGCACTTTTCGTTCCAAACGTGACAGTTAACAATTTGTAATCTTTCACATTTTCGTTGGTGTTTTCACGCCACACTATGTGTTGGTAATTAGCATGTTTCTTGTCAACTAAGACTTGCCGATACATTTTTTGGATATCTGCTATGAAAGCAATTCTATGTTTGCGCCATCTGATGAATAGTTGCACTAATTCGTCCTGAATAGCCGGACCCTTTAACATCATGTCGTTTAAGGATGTTCCACTTTCTGTTGATCGTGACGCATCGAAGACCACTCTCAGTTTTGTAGTGGTACTGGATTTTTTTACGACTCCATAATGCGGCAGATAACATGTTGTGTGTTTGAGTTGATCATCTTTCATAGCTTCGTAATGTGTGATGGGTATCATATGACCTAATTTTAGATACTCGTTAATTACTTTACAGTATTCAGTTTTGAACTTCTTGTCTCGTTCGAATCTAGATTCTAGTTGATGAAGTCGGCGGATTGCAATGGTTCTTGACGCTCCTAAATGGCTTTCGAGCGTGGATTCTCGTAATGGCGGTGACACTTGATACCTTCCTATTGGTAGTCTAATGGTTGTTCCTTTATAAATCTCTTCACATTTAAGTTCTTCTTCTGTTAAGGTATTAACATTCTGGATTTCTTCTATTTCCCAAAACATTCTTACTTGTTCTTCTAGCTTGTGAGTTAAATGGTAGTTGGCTATGGTGATGTTTTGTGTTGTGGCTTGGTGAATTTTGCCCGATGGAATCCAACCAAATATTGTATTTTGAGCTAATGGGGTACCCTCTGTGGCCCTTTTGACACCAGGTAATATAATTTTATTGAAAACTTCGGCTCCCAGTAATAGATCAATAACTCCAAGTTGATGGAAATGACGGTCCACTAATTGTAAATCCATTATATGCTCCCACTTCTCATAATTGATTCTTGACGATGGTAATATTTGCGTTAGTTTTTTCATGACAAATCCTTCCACGTTAATAAATTGTTCATCAATGAGTGATTTTATGGTGAAAGTGGTTTTATTATTAATGGTATGATTGTTGTCTTTTGCAATGCCTTGGATTGTCGCACTGACAATTTCTTTATTTAAGTTTATTCTTTGCACTATTTTCTCGGTAATGAAAGATGCTTGAGATCCTTGGTCAAGCAACGCACGCACTGTGATTTCCTCCAGTTAAGTGCAATAACGTGTGATGTGGCTTCTGGCACTCATGGCATTTATGTTTGCTGAAACACTGCGGTACTTTGTGACCTTCTCCTAAACAATTCCAGCATAACGCTTTTGTTCTTACAAAGTCCAATCGTTTAATAGGAGCCAGTTCTAAAAATTTTTTGCATTTTCTTAAGATATGCGACTCTTTACACATGGTACAAATAACTCCAGTTACTGACGCGATGCGGAAATTTTTGGTAGGTGTTTGCTTAAGGTCCTTTGATTTAATGTGATTTGGATGATTACGTTGAACAGATTCCAAAGTCCGAAATCTGTTTTCTAAAAATTCTTTGAACACTGTGAATTCCGATATTGTTCGAGAGTTGCCAATCTTTTCCTCCCATAATTGTTGAGTTCGAAATAGTAATTTCTGAACCAATAAGAAAATCAAAATACTATTCCAGCTTTCCACGAGTATATTTAAATTTTTTAAGGAATGATAGGCTGCAATAGTGGTGTCCAGCATGTTTTTGATTGCTGTTGCTGACTCAGCTGTAATTTGTGGTTGACTTAGTAGAACCCTTAGCTGCGTGTTTACCAGCACTCTTTTATTTTCATAACGATCAGTCAGAATAGTTATGGCTGACTTAAACCCTGAATCTTCTAAATGCAAATGTTGAATGAGTGTTGCTGCATCTCCCTCCACCTTGGTCTTTAGCACGTTTAATTTCTGTATATTCGACATTTGCGAGTATTGCAGGAAATAGGCGTCTAAAGTATTTTTAAAGGCCGGCCAACTTTCATACGTGCCATCAAACGGGGGTAAACTCAAGCGTGGTGGCGCAAAATCTTGTTGAGTTGGAATCAATGAAGAACTCAAATCTGGGGTTTCTTTTGTTAGCTGGTCATAAGCCTCCTTCAACTCAGGTTGCAGATCCATATACACTTCTAAAATTTTTGTCCATGTTTCACTCTTTAAATATTCTTCGAAGTCATCCATGCC